>OU975464.1:7283769-7883769 GCA_918857605.2 Philereme vetulata
AAAAAAAACTACTTGCATTATTAATAGAATATAATATAAAACGCTTTATTGTATAATACACAAATTAACAAATAAAATTTAAAACACTTAATACTAGATACGCGATTACAATTGGCAGTCTTATCGATAGAAGCGTAAAACTCTTAGAAAATGACAGCTTATTAAACGTCAAATTGTACCTACATGTAAAATTTAGTTTAGGAATGTAATTTGAATATTAAAACTAATTATTTTCTTGAAATTCACTAATTGAATAAAAGCACTTCAATAAATCCATATACATATGTAATAAGACACCAATGTCAATGAACATTTAGTCTACATTACTGTTTTTGAAATTTAGAGCTTTATTGAACATAATTACGTGAAATTATTAACCAGAGCGACTTACATAAAAACTTTAGTTCGAAAAACTGTTATTAGTTTAATTACCTAATGCTATAACAGATCAATTTTCTTGAATAAGGCCAACATCATTAGTTAATCTTTTGATATGCATAGCAGCTATCATAGCATTGAGTAGACAAAGCTCCCATGTTTTACCCATGTCTTTATTGTTTGAGAAACTAGCACATTCTGTGTGTATAATCGTATAACAATTATATTTAACCCCAAATAGTATTTATAAAAAATCTTGATATTTAACCCCGACGTAAAATGAAGGGTGTTTTATGACTAAATCCTAAGTGTGTTGTGAGACTGTCTATATGTGGCATAGAAGTTGTAAAAAGTTAAAAAAAATAACTATGTAACTGTCAGCGCCCGTCTCCTTAACCAGGAGAATTTATGTTCCTTACATGTATGTAATCTAAGTTAAAATTTAATCTGAAATCTGAAAATCTAAAGAAGCTCAAAAGTAAACTAAAACTAAAATATAAGTTGCATTTGGACTACTGAAGGGGTGTGTGTGTGTGTTGTGTGAATGTGTACGCTTCTGTGTGTGGTGTGATGTTGCATGGAGTGTGTGTGTTTGAGTTGTGAGTGTGGGTTGTTACTTCTTCTTCTTAGCATGTCAAGAGTTCTCCGTTTTAATTTATACTATATTGTTTGGTTGTGACTTCTTCTTCTTAGCGTGTCAAGAGTTCTCCGTTTTAATTTATACTATGTTTTTTGGTTGTGACTTCTTCATCTTAGCGTGTTAAGAGTTCTTCGTTTTAATTTATACTATGTTGTTTGGTTGTGACTTCTTCTTCTTAGCGTGTCAAGAGTTCTCCGTTTTAATTTATACTATGTTGTTTGGTTGTGACTTCTTCTTCTTAGCGTGTCAAGAGTTCTCCGTTTTAATTTATACTATATTGTTTGGTTGTGACTTCTTCTTCTTAGCGTGTCAAGAGTTCTCCGTTTTAATTTATACTATGTTTTTTGGTTGTGACTTCTTCATCTTAGCGTGTTAAGAGTTCTTCGTTTTAATTTATACTATGTTGTTTGGTTATGACTTCTTCTTCTTAGCGTGTCAAGAGTTCTCCGTTTTAATTTATACTATGTTGTTTGGTTGTGACTTCTTCTTCTTAGCGTGTCAAGAGTTCTCCGTTTTAATTTATACTATGTTGTTTGGTTGTGACTTCTTCTTCTTAGCGTGTCAAGAGTTCTCCTTTTTAATTTATACTATGTTGTTTGGTTGTGACTTCTTCTTCTTAGCGTGTCAAGAGTTCTTCGTTTTAATTTATACTATGTTGTTTGGTTGTGACTTCTTCTTCTTAGCGTGTCAAGAGTTCTCCGTTTTAATTTATACTATGTTGTTTGGTTGTGACTTCTTCTTCTTCTTAGCGTGTCAAGAGTTCTCCGTTTTAATTTATACTATGTTGTTTGGTTGTGACTTCTTCTTCTTAGCGTGTCAAGAGTTTTCCGTTTTAATTTATACTATGTTGTTTGGTTGTGACTTCTTCTTCTTAGCGTGTCAAGAGTTCTCCGTTTTAATTTATACTATGTTGTTTGGTTGTGACTTCTTCTTCTTAGCGTGTCAAGAGTTCTCCGTTTTAATTTATACTATGTTGTTTGGTTGTGACTTCTTCTTCTTAGCGTGTCAAGAGTTCTCCGTTTTAATTTATACTATGTTGTTTGGTTGTGACTTCTTCTTCTTAGCGTGTCAAGAGTTCTCCGTTTTAATTTATACTATGTTGTTTGGTTGTGACTTCTTCTTCTTAGCGTGTCAAGAGTTCTCCGTTTTAATTTATACTATGTTGTTTGGTTGTGACTTCTTCTTCTTAGCGTGTCAAGAGTTCTCCGTTTTAATTTATACTATGTTGTTTGGTTGTGACTTCTTCTTCTTAGCGTGTCAAGAGTTCTCCGTTTTAATTTATACTATGTTGTTTGGTTGTGACTTCTTCTTCTTAGCGTGTCAAGAGTTCTCCGTTTTAATTTATACTATGTTGTTTGGTTGTGACTTCTTCTTTTTAGCGTGTTAAGAGTTCTTCGTTTTAATTTATACTATGTTCTTTGGTTGTTACTTCTTCTTCATAGCGTGCCAAGAGTTTAAATTACTAGTAAATTACTTACTGTTGTGTAGTTGTTACTTGAGTGTGGTCAAAAGAGTTACCAACGGATGGACTGATTCGGTCTCAGATTTGTATATGTACTGCTAGTATAACTGGGTTGGTACCTAGCCATGTCAATTTTTAACCTCCCACCCAAAAAGAGGGATGCGGGGGTTTTAACTTTTTAACTCGTTGTAAAAACAATATAATTTTCATTACTTGTCAGTAATGAATGGAAAATATGCCTAACGATTCAACTGAAATACCTTACTATACGGCGCGCAAGTGAGATAGAAACAATAAAAGAGAAATAAAACTAAATATTTGAACTTGTTGAGTCCATGGCTTGTCTCATAAGATCAACTCACATCTCAAGATCACAATATTAAGATCAAGATTGTACCAATATATCAAAATTGACCTCACGAGTCCCGCGACCTCCAATCAAAGGAGATTCGATCTAAGATACATTGGGCCGCAGGCACTTACCGAATTAGCTTTTAGAATCTTCTAAAGGTATCTACCTTGTCATAAAACTCGGCACTTGCGTAACGTTAAATACACATTGGACAATGTAGACTTAACAAGCACATGTTCCAGCTAGCGATACACAAACCTGCATATCCTGCAATGAGGCGATTATCACCCCTAAAAATATCTTACAGTTTTTAACAGCTGTAGGGCTTAGTGGTGAACTATGAACGCCTCCATGAACTAGGGGCGGTTTATACACAAGTGGCGATCACAATAGGCCGTAGTGATACAAAAGCCACAAAAGATAATAAAAAAAAACGTTTAATACTTTCTTCGGAAATGTATGTCACACCTAGTGTGATGATTGCAATCTAATGCCATGCAGATCAAATCGTAGTTGGACGTTACTAAGAGTAGTGCAATGAGGATCAGTAATGTTATAGAAAATTCAATAGAACTATTATCTACGTTATTCTTTAAAACATATAAATGATATATTTTTTTGAATTATCAAAATCGGACCATTATTTACGACAATGTGCGCGGGTGCGTGTGACGTCACTGTGACGGAACCGAGCGCAAGCGGCACTCTTAGGGCGTAGAGGCCACGCGTTTGTTCACTACATTTGTCAATTTGTTTACTTATAGAGTTGTTAGAGTATAAGTGAGTGTGTAAAAAACTTACATAATATGAGTACTAATAAAATAGAACCTGGTTTTGTGCAAGCTCAATCAGATAACCTTCCAAAAGTGGATTCTTTCATGGTATTTGATTACCTAGGTAATCATTCTAAGTTCACGAGCGCTAAAATCCGTGGTTGGAAACTACAAAGGTAAGGGTGCTGCTTATTTATCTACGTACATAGGTGCTTATTAGTAATCTTTAGGTCTACGCTATTAATTGTAGGTAAAGTACTTACAATGTTAAGTATAGGTACAGGGATGTATTCAGAACGTTTGAGGTAAGTGTAAAAAGAATTAATGTAAACTTAAACTTTTTAAATTTATGAATTTTTATGCATAGTTATAGTTTTATTCGTGTTCTTAGTATCTTGATAAACGAACGTTGTTTTCGTAGTTGTAAATCTTTTCGCGGATGACTTTTTAACCAACTTTCACTTTATACAGTGCATGGTTCTTTGCACTTACTGATCATTCTCCTTGTTATTACTATCTCGGCCATTGTTATAAATCATTAATTCGGTATGTACTTACTTAGGATGGGTTGGATATAAATAACTAGTGGTTCGCCCCAAACTGAAATCTCGCGAGTCTTCCATAAAAACAAAATAATATTATTCGTAATCTTTGACTATCGAAATAGTGCCACGAACTGCATAACCAAAGTACTTGACCTACAGTTACATTCATATTACAGGTAACAGGAGTTCAGGTTATTGGCTAAAAACTTAAAAACTACAAAGTTTAAACTAAAAATAAAAACAGGATCGAAATGTACTAACAAAGACCTTTTATTAAACGTGCCATTTGACCGGATAGTCCCATTTTGTTTATTTTTACCTCTCTTGAGCCCCAATATCTCAACAACTCCCCAACATTTTTAGCTCATTGAATCACACCAAAATTGTGCCATCACTACCTACCTATATACCAAATTTCACGATGATCAGATAAACGCTTTGAAAGTTATCCTCGGACAACATACATACATACAACTCCGATTTGCCCAAGTTGATTTGGAGATCTCGCTTCGCTCGATCAATAATTTGTGTTTTACTTCACTATCATATGTTTTTACTTATATATTTTTATTCCGTTTTATTTACTTATTACAGATCTGCTCGTGAAACCTATGGAGATGATGCTGTAGGATTTGTCCAAGTCCAGAGGTCGGGACAGGTTTGTACAGTAAAAGCAAAAATAACGCCTGTACATAGATTAAAAAGTAAGACCTATTGCTGCACATTTACATGTGATGAAAAAGAGGAGACGGTTTTGAACGTGGAATGTCTAGACTGTGCTGCCTTTTTATCATCTCTTTTTACAACAGAATACCATTTTTTACGAAGTTTTGGGTCTTTTGGCACCTTAAAAAATAGTTTTTCTGATCTTTTAATAGAAGTGTTTGTACATTTCGGCACTATACAATATTTATACATAGTTAAAAAGGTGAATTAGACACAAGTCAGACCCTTAGTTTCTTTAAAAGTCACAACTAACCAAACAGCACACTGCGCGCTCTAACGCTGCCAACGGCTAACTGGTGGCGACCGTCCCAGTGACGTCACAGCTACCGCGGCGGCCGTTCAGTGAACTTCGTTAATAATTTGGTCATAACTTCGTAAATTTTTGTGGTAGAACCAATATTTTGGCACTATATGTTAAAGATTTCTTAGCTCTGTAAATCTGCATTCTCAACTAAAAACGTTACGGATCCTCATTGTTGTAGACATACAGTTGTTGTCTGTCAATCTATCTGTCAGTCCGTCTTTCAAGACCCTTTTTCTCAAGAACGCCTCGAGGTATCAAATAGAAAGTCTGAAATATGGTAAAAAGGTAGGTCTCACAACACAAGTAAAAATAAGTCGAAAAATTGTTAAAAGTGTTTACTCAGAGACAATCACAGAAACTATGTGATAAAACTGGAACATGACAAAGGAAATATTGCATTCAGGTAGCTTGTTGTAATTGTATTTTACTATGTAAGTGGACTCCTTTTTTCGAATTTGAACTCTAATATGGAGTCATGAGAGTTAGCTATATCTAATTAAATTAAAAAAAAAAATTAACTGGCCCAATTTTCTAAAACCCAATGCAGACGATAACAAAATAATTGATCAAGCGAAGCGAGATCTCTAAGTTAACTGTGGCAAATCGGCGTTGTATGTATGTACGTCTGTTCGAGGATAACTTTCGAAGAGTTGATCCGATCATCGTGAAATTTGATACATAGGTCGGTAGTGATGGCACAATTTTGGTGTGACTAAATTAGCTAAAATGTTGGGGGGTTGTTGAGATCCTGGGGTTTAAGAGTGGTATAAAAACATGAAAATGATACTATTAGGTCAAATGAGACGTCAAATGAAAGGTCTTCATTATTTAATTTCGACTCCGTTTTTATTTTTAGTAAAGTTTTTGTAGATTTTGAGATAATAGCCACAATATAAACTAAACTTTGACAAAATTCACAGGGTTCACAAGTGCTTTCACAGGGCTTTAATTTGGTATGCGTATAGCTTAAGTATCACAAATATAGGCAAATGTCTAAAATTTAGAATAACTGCATATTGTACCCAAAAAAACTCCGGTTACCTGTAATTTGAGTGAAACTGTAGGTCAAGTAATGTGGTTATATATTTCGTGGCACTATTTTGACAGTCAATAATTACGAATAACATTTTTTTTTTTGTTTTTATGGTACGACTCGCGAGATCTCAGTTCAGGGCGAACCACTAGTATCTTCGTTATAACTTACCATTTCTTACTTCCATTCACAGCAAATAGAGAACTGTTATCCAGTCCAGGGTCGAACACCGAGGGGTTTTAACGAGCTTTTGTTAGTTTTACTGGAGCAGTATTTTTGTGAAACTAATGAATGTCAAAGAGAACAAAGTGTAATACGAGTCTAAGAGCAGGTTTTTCAATCGTCGGATCAAAGTGAATCCAATCTAGGTATCTGCAGATTATAGGCTTGCTATTTGCGGCTGATTCATAAATGAAGGCGGTCTTCGACAGTTTATCACAGATGAAAGTGGGTTGTAACTCACTGATTCCATGATGAAGTGGATGAATTCAATAATTACCTGAAATGGAAAAAGACGGTTAGTTCATTTCGTTTTATTTATTATTTAATAAATAAATATAGCGCCGTGTGAAATGTCCAGCAATATTTATTATTTAATAAATATATATTGCTGGACATTTCACACGGCGCTATCTAGCCCCAAATTAAGCAGAACTTGTACTATGGGAACCAGATAACTGATATAATACTTATATATATATATATTTTTTGTAAATACATACTTATAATATATAGAAAAACACCCAGACCCAGAACAAATATCTGCAGATCATGCAAACATTTGTTCCGCGGTGGGAATCCAACCCGCTACCTCCTGAGTCTCAGCCGGCTATTTGCCCATTGCGCCGCGGGGATTACTTTGTTATGAGATATGTAGCGAAGTAATAAACTTAAAAAGTGGTCCCAATCTCAAACCCTTTTTTTTGATGATTCCATCATCATCATCCACAGCCCAACTCCAACCATTTCTATGTGTGGCCATTCTACACGGTCCCGTACCAGCCTCGATCCCCGAATCGACGATGCTTGCTATATGTGTGGCCATTCTCCACGGTCCCGTACCAGCCTCGATCCCCGAATCGACGATGCTTGCTATATGTGTGGCCATTCTCCACGGTCCCGTATCAGCCTCGATCCCCGAATCGACGATGCTTGCTATATGTGTGGCCATTCTCCACGGTCCCGTACCAGCCTCGATCCCCGAATCGACGATTCTTGCTATATGTGTGGCCAATCTCCACGGTCCCGTACCAGCCTCGATCCCCGAATCGACGATGCTTGCTATATGTGTGGCCATTCTCCACGGTCCCGTACCAGCCTCGATCCCCGAATCGACGATGCTTGCTATATGTGTGGCCATTCTCCACGGTCCCGTACCAGCCTCGATCCCCGAATCGACGATGCTTGCTATATGTGTGGCCATTCTCCACGGTCCCGTACCAGCCTCGATCCCCGAATCGACGATGCTTGCTATATGTGTGGCCATTCTCCACGGTCCCGTACCAGCCTCGATCCCCGAATCGACGATTCTTGCTATATGTGTGGCCATTCTCCACGGTCCCGTACCAGCCTCGATCCCCGAATCAACGATGCTTGCTATATGTGTGGCCATTCTCCACGGTCCCGTACCAGCCTCGATCCCCGAATCGACGATGCTTGCTATATGTCTGGCCAATCTCCACGGTCCCGTACCAGCCTCGATCCCCGAATCGACGATGCTTGCTATATGTGTGGCCATTCTCCACGGTCCCGTACCAGCCTCGATCCCCGAATCGACGATGCTTGCTATATGTCTGGCCCTTCTCCACGGTCCCGTACCAGCCTCGATCCCCGAATCGACGATGCTTGCAATATGTCTGGCCATTCTCCACGGTCCCGTACCAGCCTCGATCCCCGAATCGACGATGCTTGCTATATGTATGGTCATTCTCCACGGTCCCGTACCAGCCTCGATCCCCGAATCGACGATGCTTGCTATATGTTTTTTAATGGTTTACCAAGAAATATTTGTAATGTATTTTGTATCTTGTTATACAAGATAATGTTATATGTTATATATTATACAACAAATGAATGGTTACAAACAGAAAACAATGAGAATAAAAACATTTATTAACTACCATGTTAATTACTATTAATGAGGCTATGTTGTCAATTGACATAATTATCGACGAAATAAGTTTCGAACTAATTCTAATCTAATCTAAATAAAATAATCTAATAAAATAACCTTTTAAAGTCTTCTCCCATGTTTATTTATTCCTTTTCAGGGTTCTGTACCCAAAGAGTACGACGGGACCCTATTACTAAGACTCCGATGTCTGTCTGTTCGTCTGTCTGTCTGACTGTCTGTCCGTCTGTCACCAGGCGGTATCTTATGAACCGCGATAGTTAGACAGTTGAAATTTTCACAGATGATGTATTTCTGTTGCCACTATAACAAAAAATACTAAAAACAGAATAAAATAAATATTTAAGGGGGGCTCCCATACAACAAACGTGATTTTTTTTTGCTCGTTTTAGCTGGATTTTGATAACGGCAACAGATAGACGCTTGAAATATTCACAGAATATTTAGTTATATATTCACTTTAAAAATAAATATTAAATTAAAGTTAAACACATATTTAAGGGGGGACTCCCATACAACAAACGTGATTTTTTTGCCATTTTTATAAATAATGGTACGGAACCCTTCGTGCGCGAGTCCGACTCGCACTTGGCCGGTTTTTTTTAATATTAATTTGGCTTATAAGCTTATATTAAATTTTAAAATTAGTAAAGCCGAAAGGTTTCCGTAGTCAGAATTTACACCACGGCTGACTCCCGTAAAAACATCTTATCTAGCAAACACATCAACCGCATCAGTTTCAACAAAACTCAAGCGGTGTCGATTCAAAGCATGATCCAAACTTAATTATAATCACATTATGTGGCGTCTGAATAAACCGTGCGTTCAAATTTAATTACGAAATTACACTTCCGAAAACGGAGGCTCGGGAAAGTTATTATTCAAAGGCATAAGTTGTGATGCGCGTGGGCACATATTTAGTCACGGGCATGAACCATCTCACTGTAACTATACATGTTTAATAAACGTACAGTGTAACCAATGAATCCAAGCTAAAATCAACCTTATCCCAATGTCTGAAGGGCGTCGTTTTTACCCTTTAGGGAAGACTGTAAAGAGTTCACACTGGAAACTATTCCTCTCGTATAACCGGTTCTGATATACAGAACGAAGCCACTTCAAGTCGAACTTTTAGGAGTAATGTTTATCTAGCGGACAGGTTGCAGCGGAAAGTCTACTCTTATATAAGTTAACACAAGTGGAAAGTGAAATAACTATCTTGTACTGTGGATGATCAATGTACGTTAAAAGCTTTCACGATTTCATTCGCTTCTGTATTTTTGACTCTCTGTTTTATTGCATATGCTAAAATATAGAAAATGGTATCGTCTATTTCACTGTTTTGAATTAACAAACTGTGAAATATTAGAAATCCATATAAAATCACGCGAGCAAAGCCGTGGGCGGAAGCTTACTCCATAAATTTCTCATATCTCGCCAGACCTAACATTACTTTATTTTCACGTGTTCATCAGTTCTCCGTCTGCTTATCTACAGAGCGGCACGACCGCTATCTCTATCTAAAGAGCTTCGATCGCCCCCGCTTCGAGTGCATAAGCACTCTGAGGACATACCTTTATTTCTTTCAACTTCTTTACGACGAGAATCGTCAGCCAAGTTAAAAGCTTGTAAGTCTTGTTTTATGCCGTGTAGTCTCTTTATATCGATGCGACCATTATTGGGAGTCTGTTAACTTTTATGCGATTGACTGGGTTTGTAGCAGGACCTGTTATAGGTACTTTAATTTTTATAGCAATCAACGAATGAAATCAATGGTGAGGTGGTTAGACTTAGATAAATGGGTAGTGCTTGTGAAGATGAGTGTTCATTGGGATAGCTTGCGGTTGCGTGCTTCTGTTTGTGTCCAGTCTATTTGTTAGGTGGTATGGGCATTGGACATTTGTCAAGATGTCGGGCCAGTAGGGATGATTTCTATTTTTTATGGTATCGATTTTTAATGGAGCCGGTCAGACTGAGGCGGACGTCAAAATATGAACGTTACATGGAAAAATATAAACGTACTGCAATCCAACTCCACTCTCTAATTTTAGTTAAACTAGTGGTTTGCCTCGAACTGAGATATCGCGAGTCTCCGAAAACAAAAAAATATATTTTTAGGGCGACTCGCGCAACGATGCCTAAACGTATTTAGTGGCTAAATATGATTTAAGGAGTTGTCAAATCATACAAATACGTAAAATTTAAATATGTTTTGTCGCTACATACGTTTAGGGATCGTTGTGCAAGCCGGCTTTAATCTTTGACTAATAAATTAGTGCCATGAAATGCAACCAAATGACATGGACCTACAGTTTCATTCAAATTACAGGTAACGGGAGTTCATGTCATTTGGTTTTTTTTGGGGTACATATTGCATTAATTCTAGGACTTTTGCCTTTATTTGGGTCACTATAGCTGTGATTTTTGTCAAGGTTCAGTTTTTGTTATCGATAATAACTTAAAAACTACAAGGTTCAAACTAAAAATAAAATCGGGGATGTACTCACAGAGATCTTTTATTAGACGTTCCACTTGCATTTTGTTTTTTTACCCCTCTTGAAACCCAATATCTCAACAACCCCCCCCCCCCACACATTTTTAGCTTGATTAAAATTTCACGATGATCGGATAACTGCTTGGAATGTTATCCTCGGACAAACAGACATACATACAACGCCGATTTGCCCAAATTGTCTTAGAAGTCTCGCTTCGCTCGATCAATACATTATTATTAATAATTAATAAGCTTTGTTAATTATGTAAATAATTAAATAATAATATTAGTAATAAATAATTTAATTCAGGCAACAACAAAATAGTTACAGTACGGTAGTGAACTTATTCTAAGGCCCAAAAGATAGATTAAAGCAAAACGAAAACATATAATCCAATTAAAATTCAATATTACTCACAACATCCACGTTATTTTCGTTTATTTTCAATTCTATACTTTGATTTCAATAACTCACAACATGACCTTATGTTCCAATTATCCGGCTACTTCATCATGATCGAAAATTTTAATTTCATTATAAATCATAATTTGTTCAGCATCTATCATCTTAACTGGAATATACATTCAATGTTCAACTCGGTCCATAAACACGATAACAGCTTGAAATCACAACAGCTGGGTCACTTATTTATTTAGGTACCATGATTCGTAAGTTTTTTACAATAATGTGGCCAAACACCTATCAATTAAGATATATAGTGACTTGGCATCAAGAAAGTAGAATTACAGACATGCTAAAAAAAGTATCTACGGACCAATAATTGTCAATCTATAAAAACTGCAGTCACCATGTTCGTATGGTCGATGGTGAGAAAATCAGCGAAGTTAAAGGATTTAGTCGCAATAAACATAATTATCATACAAATTGTTAAAAATGTTTATTCATCGCAACACCATAGGTTTTATTATTCTTATCAGGCATTTGCTGGAAAAAGGTGTCCCTCATTCCTTCCCGATTTTAGGACCCAGAGCTGTGTTTATATAGTATATTTTTTATTATACCTAGTCAGGTCATAAATTCTGTCACATGTTTAATATAAAATAATTAAAACAAAATTATTCATTATGTAACCATTTATATACCAAAATGAACCTTACAAAACATAGCTTCTTATGATTCTAATGTTTATTCAAAATGACCTCCGTGATTTTGAATACAGGCCTTCAATCTGCGCGGCCAGTCGTCTATCACAGCACGAACGAGGTCCATGTCAATATCGGCGGCTGCCTTAATCAAGGATGTCTTGAGTGACTCCAAATTGGGATGAGGCTTTGAGCACGCCTTTTCCTCCAACTGTTGCCATATCTTGTAATCTAACGGATTCAAATCTGGACTGGAGGAGGGCCAGTCTTCGTGCTGGATGAAGTCGATTTCACGCGCCGCCAGCCAGTCTTGTGTGCTCTTCGCTCTATGAGCTGGCGCCGAATCTTGTTGGAATACCCAGTGCCTGTTATTGAACATGGTATGAGAAACAGGTTCCACAAGGTTCGTCAGGACTGTATTTTGATACACAACTGCATTCGTTTTTACACCTTTCTCACAAAAATGTACCTCTGTTAAGCCCCAATAAGAAACTCCCAACCATACCATGAGCGAGGATGAAAAATGACCTCGTTGGACACGCGGAATACGGTTGCTCGCTTCTTCACTACTGTGTGCGTACACCTTATCATTTTGTTTGTTGTAGCTCTCTTCTACGGTAAAAAATTTTTCATCCGAAAAAAGAATTTCCCGATATTTTTTTCCCGCGTACCGCTTCAACAAAGCGCGGCATCTCTTCAGTCTCAGGTCCATTAGACGAACATTCAAACGATGTTCTGTTTTTCTTCGATATGCCAGAAGCCCGAAGTCTTCATTTAACACCCTTTTCACCGTGGTTCTGCTTAACCCCATCTGAAGGGCCAACAGTTTCTGCTTACGTTTGGGATTTCTTTGAATTCGCGCCTTCACAGCTTTTACCACTGCTGGAGTCCTAACAGACCGAGGGCGACCACTTTTTGACCTGTCATCTACACTAGAGTCTTCATTGTATCGTTTGATGGTGCGATAAACGAATCTGTTGGTTATATTCAAATTTTTCAGTATGTCAAAAATTTGAATTGGCGCGTAACCGCAACGATGCAACGCAATAACTGCAACACGGTCTTCTTTAAGCGTCCACTCCATATTTAAAAATGAGTAAAATTCTAAAAAGTATACATTTTTATTTTCATGAACAATTCGAAATTCGAATTCTATAAACTTTTTTGTGGCCAGCATTCTAAAAGAAAAGTTTTTACTGTGTGACAATACTTATGACCTGACTTGGTATATATATATATGTATATAGTTAACCAGCTGCTCACATTAATCTGTGTCTGCACGGTTGTAACCACTTATAGCCGGCGGCAACCTGTACTTTTATGCAATTAAAATGTATTAATTTCACTTTAAAGGATCTGCTTTTAAACTGGCGTCCGCGGCCTACGACCTATCTCACATCCAAGACATGTTCAGCCTAAAATGAACGATAATTATAAAGACGTCTAGTCCTAGAGTAAGTTCATACACTAAGCTTTTATTTTTTGTTTGTTAATCTGATGGCGAATGTATTTATTATGAGGGCTAATGAAACAAGCAAACAAAATATCAAAGCCAAGCTTTTCTAAATAGCAGACTAGAGGCAAAGCAAGCTGAAGTGGCAGTGGGCAGGGCCGTGGGCAGGACCGAAGAACTGTCAGCCGTCCGAGCAGAAGGTTCTCGAATGGATACCACGCACTGGAAATCGCAGTGTATTATGCCCCCCACTATATACAAAGACGACCTGATAAACGGTTGCTGGTAGCCATTGATGAGGGAATTTCTCATGTCTATGGTGCTAACCGTACAACATCAATCTCTCTGGAATCTATGGAGAAGGCCTAAGTTTCAATTACATATACATATACACTTCCGAATAAGGGGTTTACATATGTATAGGCTTTAACATCATTAAAATCACAAAACCTACTCAGGTCTCGGGACGGGCCAAGATTTTAAACCATAAAAAGTAAAATAATATTTTTATAAGCCCAGCTATGCCATTCTCAAAGTTGAAACCGAAGCCTTGTAACTAAAAAACTTTTCTCATACCGGTACTCTGATGGCTATAAAAACAAACAGTTACGAACTTAAAAATACTCAGGGTTTTTGTGAAAGAAAAACATTAATAATAAGCGGTACAATGTCGTCTGGCTAAAATGGTTCGTCCTCACGTCAAACTCAAGAGCCCTGCCATCCGTTACTATGTGTTTTTCTTATCCAGTTATTCACCTTTAAAGACTGACCTTGGCGCAACACACACACACACATATCACATTCACTTATAACTCTCGGGAGTGGTACAACCAAAAGCAATGGGATAGATAAGACTAAAACTAAATATTACTTAATACTAATATTATAAATGCGAAAGTTTGGATGTTTGTTTGGATGATTGTTTGTTTATCTCTTTGCTACTTAATCACGCCGTAACGGCTCAACAGATTTCTGTGAAATTTTGTATATATGTAGGTTATAGCCTGAATCACCACATAGGCTACCTTTTATCCCATAAATCAGTTTCCATGGGATAAAAATGGGATGTCAAAGTTTATATGTATACGTATTTTGCAGCCCAGAAAAATACGGGCGAAGCCGCTGGTAACAACATGTTTATGGTAATTTGACTGTCTTTGACACAAAATATTTTATGTACTCAGAGTTATAGAAAAAAAAATACGTTTACTTATCTGATGTTACACTGTAACTTATTAGATAGATAGGTGATTTCTTTATTATATACAAATAACAAAATACTAAAGAGAATATACATATAAATTAAACCTAAAACTAAAACATAAATGTTTAATCTACAATTAATTCGAAATTATTTCAAAGATTTACAAACATTACTTTTAAATCTTTGGCTGCTGTAGGCAATATCACAGCAATGTTACGTTACGTGTTAACCTTTACAATGCCCAGAGAGCCATCCGCTCAGAATACAAGAACGGCTTTTTACTGAGTTTTTTCAAGTACAGGTGGAGAACCCACACTTAGTCGGCGTTAACCTGTAATCTAAATTCATTTCTCGATCCGACCCACCCGGGCCATATCTCCGTTTTATTATACGCCTTGAGCCCATTTGCAGGTTTTTTTATTCTAAACAAATTACCCATTATTCACGTTGCCCGTCGATCTCATTATCCGACGACAGACAGTCTTTTTGTAGCGATTTAGGCCGGGACTCAACTTGATGCGCAACGTTGTACTGTAGCGTTGTGCAACGTCATTAGCATAATGACCAACAAAGAAAGTTGCCAAACAAAAGTTGCGATATAATAGATATGCGTATCTAAATAACTCTAAATTTTACGCCTCAAAATGTTGTACACTTGGTGAGAGAAGAGTATAATAAACAATTGTGTATACCTACGGAATCAACCATGTCAGCACAGAAATCAGATGTTCCATACAAATATTTGTTTGTCCAAAATGTATTTCTGTCGTATGAATGAACGAATGAAAACACTTTATTGTACACAATAAAAAACATACAAACATAAAAGAAAATACAAAGCTTTACAAGGGGCGGTCTTGTTGCTTAAAAATTATCTCTTTCAGACAACCTTTGGATGAAGAGGATTATGTTTTCTTGTAGTTATTTTCTTAGACCGCTTTATAAGATCGGCGGTAGGCGAAAGCAGCATGTTGCGTGATTATTTTTCAAATAATTTGGCGACATTGCGCGACGTAGCTAGGCATCTTACGCATCACATGACTGAACCACAAATTGTAGCCACATGTATATTCTGCTTTATGAAAAATATACCGTTCATAAAGTAGGATTTTCAACAACAAGCGGGCATTGTAAAGCATTGAATCGATTTGCGTTCATTGGTTCGAGTAATTGCAATGATTCCGCTGAGGAACGAGAATTTATTTTGTTAGGTCACGGAACGCTGTTGTCTTGTTATTTTAGGGTTTAATGATTGTACTAACTTTGCTTTTAATGGATTAGTAAAGCCAATATCGGGTTTATTACCAGGTAGTTAGGGCGCAAATTTGCATCAACTGTGTCAGTGTGCTATGGCCGCCAAAAGGGCCTCTATCATGCATTCAGACGAACATAATGTTACAATGAGCAGGTCAAAAACTGTATAAGATTTCCTGTAGATAGAGCTAACGGCGCTTTAGCAGTTATCTGAATCATCTTACTTATTTCGACCCTGACGTGACAGAGCCCGGTAGCACAATTGGCAGTGCATCCTCATATCAAGAGGAAGGTTGCTGGTTCAAGTCCCGTCTGGGCTTGAGAATTTTTGAGATGGTTTTAAAAATCTTGGAATTTTTGTAAGTGTTCTTATATAAGGTAATCACTATAAAATATACTATTTACTGCTTATTTCACTATCTCTGAGTAAAGTTACGGACAAACAATTTATACGAATATTGTTTTGACATGAAAATAGTTAAAGAGAGAATGATTTTGATCCGTCAACTAAAGTTACTCAGAGGTCGTGAAATCAGCATTTAGCGAAATATAATAGTATGTATTATAATCATAATAAAATAACAGATGAAGAACATTCAAAACATTTGCAAAGAATGAGCCAACATTTTTGCATGGCTTTGTATGCAGATTTGATAGATATTCAGATAAGGAATTGATA
This sequence comes from Philereme vetulata, assembly GCA_918857605.2. Lineage (NCBI taxonomy): Eukaryota > Metazoa > Arthropoda > Insecta > Lepidoptera > Geometridae > Philereme > Philereme vetulata. Next base: position 7,300,302 of record OU975464.1, read on the forward strand.
TTCAAATGATATTTTGAAAGCAGATAGATAAAGCGATACCATCAGAACAAAGCAATACTGCTTGGATTATACTGTTACCTTGTCGATTTTAATGTGTTTTTGTTTCATGCAACTTTATGGGTAACACTGGCACACAACATCAGACGGTCGAATACTCAGTGCTTAGTTAATATTCAATGGCTGTCTGTTAAAAATTAAGGTCTGTTCGGGGTAGGGGGGTACCCCAAACGAGGACTCGTTCGTGTTATAGATTAATATAATCAGTATCATCGTCAGCCTAGCACCGCCTAAAAGCACCGCCTAAAGGCACCGCCTATATGGTGCCAGATAGGAGGCCTCCTTTTGATTCTGCCATGTCCACTATCTTAAGCTTCTCTGATCCACCTGCATTATGCCCGCAACCGTATAGAATCAAAATGACTGCCCAAAATTTGAATGAACCTAAAAGCGTAAATGCTCTACGACTTTTTTATATTTTGCAGTTTCTTCAGGTGCTTTCACCAAAACTTAACATACATTATTTTTAGCAATTCTCTAAACTTGCAAGTTGAATTACTTCATCGTCATCATATCAGCCGCAGGACGTCCACTGCTGGACAAAGGCCTCCCTCATTGATCTCCAGGAACTGCGGTTGGAAGCGGCCTGCATCCAACGCCAACCTGCGGTTCTTACCAAGTCGTCTGCCCATCTTGTAGGTAGACGTCCTGCGTCCTTGAATTACGTAGTTACAATTAATTAATTAAAATTATATAAAAACTTGGCTTTTTAAAAAAATCTTCTTTAAAAGTAGAGTAACTCTGCAGGAGCATTCAAGATCTTCCACAAGTTTTAAGCCAGTACTGTCAAAATAAGTTCAATACGATGGAAGATTAAATGGTATATACCTACAAAGCAAATTAATTCAAAGAATACATCGATTATCCCATGCATGACTTTTTTGACTCCTAACGACCAAAGACAGTTATATGATTTCACAAAGTTTTACGACACAACATCAAGAAACGTGAAGCGTGTATCATTTATTTATTACTCGTTGATAGCACTTCCGTGCGTGATAGAGATAGATTAAGCACTTTTGTGATGGATCACCGGACTAATATTTACCATTTACATCTTTCCATGCCATGTTATGTGTGAAAGCTTCACGTGTCTGGCTCTACCACAGTTCCACGCGTCTTTTCAATAGCATTGCGGGTAGTTCCCACAGAGCACTTATAGCTGGCCAAAAAAGCTTATGTGAGTGATATATTATGTCGGTCGTATTTTCTGAAGGCTAAGTCCCGTAAATAAATCTAGTCAGATCCCAGTTTCGATCTAAGCTCTAAAACAATACACCCTTTGACGTTATTGAAAGGTGGTGTGCTTCTACTGTTTGAAAGTCTTTAGTTAACGTACGAGCATTAGTTAACGTACGAGCATTAGTTAACGTAGGTACTTATTTTAGAAGGTAACTAGTAACTTTGGGTCGTCTTCTTCTTAGCGTGTTGAAAGTTTTACGTTTTTTTATATTATAAGATTAAGTGTTTTTTTACCACGATAATAGCATCTGGTGAGGCGGTTATTATACCCTCCATCGTTCGGGCACAAAGGGCACAGTAGTAAGTGCTGCATTGACCACGCAGGATCATCCCAGTCGCACTGCGTTTTAGAGTCCCTGATTCCTCATTTGCAAATATTATGTCTACAGCGGCCAACTTGTGTGCGAAGCTTATTTAAGGACTTCCAGACTGGCCACGGCAGATCCTGCCCAAGTGGTAACTGTTCCTGTAGGGGAAACAATCAGGAGGTGGTGGGGTCCTAGCTTTCCACAGTCGTTTGGTCATTTGGTCGTAATAACAAGTAACATTAAATTTAAAGAGATATCTGACCGTGGCGAAACAAGGTTTTTATCAGAAGGACTGACCTGGCATTATATTATTATTTGGCATTTGCTAGTAAACCACCGTTGCAGATGTTTTGGTTAATTTTAGGTAGTTTTGATTACTGTGTCAAGTTTCAACAAACTCAACTTTTACACAAGCCAACTAGACGTGGTTTTAGTATAGGTAGGAATTATTGGTTAGTATATATAAATAAATCACTGTACAGATGTCGGTTTTGTAGTTGTCATCATCATCATCATCATCATCAGCCGGTAGATGTCCACTGCTGAACATAGGCCTCCCCCTTAGATCGCCACAACGAGCGGTTGGTAGCCGTTTGTGCCCAACGGCTTCCCGCGATTCTTACTAGATCGTCGGTCCACCTTATGGGGGGCCGGCCTACGCTGCGTCTTCCAGTCCGTGGTCTCCACTCGAGAACCGTTCTTCCCCAACGGTTATCGGTTCTACGAGCAATGTGGCCTGCCCATTGCCACTTCAACTTGCTAATTTTGAGAGCTATGTCGGCAACTTTAGTTCTTCTGCGGATTTTGTCACGCAAAGAAACCCCTCCATAGCATAGCCCTCTCCATAGCTCGCTGAGCGACCTTGAGCTTGGTCATGATACCATGAGTAAAGGACCACGTTTCAGTGCCATAAGTCATCACTGGCATCACACACTGGTTGAAGACTTTAGTCTTCAGGCTCTGGAGAATTTTGGACGAGAAGATATCGCGAAGTTTTCCGAACGCTGCCCAGCCGAGTTGGATTATTCGTGCGACCTCTTTGTCGAAGTTGGACTTACCTAATTGGACAGTTTGTCCTAGGTATACAAAATGACCCCATAGATAATTGTTGTAGTGGTAAATATAGAGATTAATTGTAATCGCGAACTTGAAATGATAAAGTAATATAGTTAGCCGTGTTTGATAATATAGTTACTGATAAAAGAAGGTATGTTATATAATATACAATAGTAAATAGAAAGAAAATTAGCGCGTGACTTAATATTGATAATAATGGCAATTCCCACGAAGAAAGATCCTGTAATTACCCTAGAAAAAACAACAATGGACAAAGTATCGACATCAAAAGGGTACTGATCTAAAATCTACAACTTAGTACTCGTACCTCCACACGATACTGATTAAAAATAAAAATTCATATTCGGGCATTCGTAATAACCCGAATGGTAGTCATTAACATCATTTACGAGAGCAGTGTTTGTTTCACGACTTTTGTTTCGAAATTAGATGTTCTTCATATAAGAATCAGCTGTTTTGAGGAAACTGTTTTTAGTGCAACCTCCCAAATCACATATCTCGTACGTTTTAGTCCTAATGTAGGCATACGTAGACATGCATTTATATAACAGCCTATAGAAAGGCGGACAATAAAATTTAAAAAAGTTGTTTAAATTTGTTTTTACTTATAAGCTTTGTTATAGGCGATGGTTACCACTTTACACCAGGTGGACATTGATTTTTCCATCTCCATGTCGTTAAAAAAATAATTTCGTTATAACATACATGCTTCTGAATATTCCTCTTAAAGGTCTCTTTATGGTAAGAGTGAGTAGGTCTTCTAGATCTTCGTATTTAATCTTAGACCACATCATCGCTTAGTATCAGGTGAGATTGCGGTCAAACAAAGTTATATTCGGGATAAAAAAACAGACATCATCATCATCCACAGCCCGACTTCACCTACTGCTGGGTATAGGCCTCCCCAAGTTTGTGCCATCCGCCACGATCCTGCGCTAGTCTCACGTATTGACGGCTCGCGACTTGAACGATGTCGTCCACCCATCTCGCTGTCGGACGTCCAAAAAAACAGACAATTAGGAGAATTTTTAACTTACATAGTATCTTTGAACAATAAGTGTAGATCAGGCTCAAGCTATCATTAAAAAGGTAAATTCCTTTCGCATTCTTGAGAGGCAGTAAGAAGAGCATTCCTTTCTTTAAGTAAGGCAGATAAATTGAGCGACTGAGCCGGTATGGCCTTTAAAGTTCACAAAAAAGTTTAATTAAATTAAACTTGCCTCATGCTAAAGAGTTTTCTTACTTGTTTTACTCGTAAATTGTCCATTGATTTTAATCAGTATGTTTGAGTGGGTACCTACTTAAACAGCCATTATATTATATAATAGAAAGTAACTCTGTCTCACTGTCTCTCTGTCTGTTTGAATGAATGAATGAATGAATGAAAATTCTTTATTATACCTTACAAGCTAGACACAACAGATTTATAGAAAAAATACAAATAAAAGTAAGCATAATGGGCGGTCTTATCGCTTAACAAAGCGATCTCTTCCAGACAACCTTTGGATGGAGAGGATCATTGCTTAATGGAAGATTGGCCGAGGTGTAAAAAGAATAAACTTAATAATAGAAAAAGAAATTAGTTATATACATACATATTAGGTACATAAATAACTTTAAATAAATAAATAAATATCATATATAAAATAAATAAATATGTACTTACATACTTATACTTACGTTTGTTACGTTTTCATGACTATACGGTTGTACCGATTTTGATGATATTTGGTATAGGTATAGATTAATATGGATTAAGACAGGCTGTATATTGTACTTAAGTGCGGAAAATACTGAGCAAAATTGTTTTTTTTATATTATATTTAATAATATAAAAAAAACAATTTTGCTCTATTTACAAAATAAAAAACAAATTAGTGTCTATTTTTGTATTAGTTGTGTCTTTTAAGCAAGAGCTATGAGTGCAACTGAGTAAAACTAAATTTTGGGTAGCGTAAAAATCATTTATCATACAAATATCATAAATGCGAAAGTGTGTGTTTGTTTGTTACCCATGTATGTGAGAAACGGCAGAACCTATTTTGAAGAAATTGGATATAGATTATGACCTTGATTGGGATATAGGTTACTTTTTATTATCGATTCACGCATGTAAAACCGCGGGTGGAGGCTAGTAAAGCTATAAAATCTCTTGCCTTTGCCGTTAGAAACATGTACTAATCACGGCCCCTTTATCCAAATTTCACACCCAGTGATTACCTTCTTCGAAATTTAGAAAAGATTTGATTATAAACTAGTGGTTCGCCCCGAACTGCGATCTCGCGACTCTCCCAAAACACAAAAAAAATATTCTTAGGGCGACTCGCGCAACGATGCCCAAACGTATTTAGTGACTAAATATTATAATATTTAAGGAGTTGTCAAATCATAAAAATACGTTAAATTTAAACATGTTTAGTCGCTCAATACGTTTAGGGATCGTTGTGCAAGCCAGCCTTAATCTTTGACCATTAAAAAAGTGCCACGAAATGTAACCAATCAACTTGACCTACAGTTTCATTCAAATTACAGGTAACGGGACTTTATGCGCTGTCGGTACTCTTTTTGGGGTACAAATTACAGTTATTCTAGAATTTAGACTTTTGCCTATATTTGTGTCACTTAAGCTATACGCATACCAAATTACATTACTGTGGGGTTACTGGTGTGCCCTGTGAATTTTTTCAAAGTTTAGTTTTTATTAAGGTTAATAACTCAAAAACTTTAATTGAGTTACCTACTAAAAATAAAAACGGAATCTAAATTTACTAAAAATCTTTCATTTGACATCCCACGTGACCTAATGGTCTCGTTTTTATTTTTTTTACCCCTCTTGAACCCCAATGTCTGAACAACCCCCCCATATTTTTAGCTCATTTAGTCGCACCAAAATTGTATCATCACTACCTACCTATGTATCAAATTTCACGATGATCTGATCAACGTTACGCAAGTTATCCTCGGACAAACAAACATACACACATACAATGCCGATTTGTCCACGTTGATTTAGAGATCTCGCTTCGCTCGATCAATAATCGGAGATAGTTTATCCACATTATAACAGTATTATTTTCCAAGTAATCCTCATGCGTGCGACACGCGAAGCTAAATACGAGACTTCATTGTCCCAAGCTTATTCGCTACTTTACTTCGAATGGGATGGTATTTTCCTGTTGGATATTTGGATAAGTTCTTTGTTCCTTATTATCATCGGGTACTATTCGGTACTAACTTGTAAATGTGTAAATTGTATCTCTACCTATAATCAGGAACGTCAAACTCTTTTAGTTGTATATACGGGCACTGGAAACTGCGACACAGTATTTTAGTAATGCATTTTCCAGTGTTCACATTGTTTTAGTCGTATGTAAAAAAGCTCACTGAAATAAATAAACCATCAAATAAAAAAAAACTGACAGGCAACTGTTTGTATAGCAAGTGGCTCTAAAAAACATTCTCAATTTCCTTATGCCTTAGATATGAACATAACAAGCGCAGGAAAAATCAGATATGTTCAATTGAGTGACATAGAGCAGCACTGGCTGGCCGCCATTACGAAATAGTGAGCTCGCGACTCTACAATGTAGCAAATCAAAATCTACAAATTTATTACCCATACAAATGAAAAGAAATTTCGACAAATTGGCTTCAAAATATGAGTTATACCGAAACTGTAAACCTATTTACAGTATAACTAAACCTACCTACTAGTATAGCTTTTAATCTTCAAATACACGCATACAAACACACACACATACCTAACACTAACTAGTCCACTACAGACACATACGCACTCACACACTACCAGACATCCTTCCTGCGCTCTGGCTCGCGCATTCATTCAATCACACTATAATATTATAAATGCGAAAGTTTGGATGTTTATTTGTCAATCACTCCGTAACGGCTTAACCAATTTCGATGAAATTTGGTATATACGTAGATTATAATCAGGATTACCACATAGGCTACCATTTATCCCATAAATCAGTTTCCATTGATTAAAAATGGGGTGTCAAGTCAAGTTGCTACAGCGAGTTTAGCTATTTCTAGGTTACCTACACATTTAGTAGTGTAAGGCGCACGAAGTCGCGGGCAACAGCTAGTAGCTTATAAATTAATGAATGAATTAAAATTGGATATAGCACACTGTAATATTAATTGGAATAAAAGGGAAGGCACTATCTACCAAGATACAAGCTGGCAACAGCTTAGTTTGGTAGATGGGGCTCCAACAAAGTGTAAGTAATAAAGAATTTTTGAATTGAATTAATGAAACTTAATTTCGGAGCACAAGCTCGAAGAACTGACGGCTGTCGGGGCAAATATTCTAAAGTGGAAACCAGTAGATATTGATTTGACGTTTCTAGATCTAATAAGAATTGCTGATATAATGATGAAGACGTAAACTTAGTGAAACTGCATCCTAAAATCTGTTATAATACGAAACTTTTTAATTTCTATAGAAATTAGAGTTATTGTGCAAATAACGCATATTGTATTTCTTTGCTGTATTACTTTAACACTTTTAAGAATAATCTATTTATTGTAATCTATTTGTTATTCCAACATTTACTTGCAAAAAGACAGACATTTATTTTACACAGGCTGAATAACCTCTACACATGAGTCACAAACTTCCTGATAACGTGTTTTGGTAATATTTTACAAATGTTAGGGACAAGCAACACACCCACTTATTTTCCAAGACAATATTGATAGAAAACCCTAAGAAGGAAAAGTATTCGAAAATAAACAGAACAAGAATATCCAATATTCGTCGTCAATAATAAACATTGAGTCCCTCTATTCTGTTATTGCAAAAGTTATCGTATTTCATATTAGATTCTTTTGAAAGCGCAATATTTAATATTATTAGTGTTTACACACAGCGACTTTCAGTATAGAAAAGAACAATGATTGATTTCAGACTGTGTCCATACAAAACATAAATTATAGTAATCACAAATAAAAATAAACCTTCAAATTAATAATAATACAATAAATTAAAAAAAAAACATAAGTTAAATAGATTAAAATAAAATGGAATAGATGTTATTTTTTTTTTAATTTTTTTTTTATTTATTTACTATTTTAACTAAGATTACAATTATAGCATCTAAAAACCAGTGAGGTTTGTGCCGGTGTTATCGTGGGTTTACATCACTAGGTGTTATTTACTTAGCAATAAAAATTATATAAAAATGTAAGTAGGTAACTAAGCAGGAGCCAGGTAAGTACTTTTGTTTATGGTTTAGATTAGTAATGTTATGAATGAGCAAGGAAAACTAGACTTGACTCATAAAGTAGTTCCTTAGTTTAAATTTTATATTTTTAGGTGTTAAATTATCACGTACGTCAGAGGGTAGGGTGTTGATAAGCCGAGGAACAAGGTAGCTGGCCGTCCGTTCGCCGTAGGCATTGTTAGCGCGCGATGTGCAAAGCCGATTCCTAGAAATAGCTCGAGTGTATACTGGGTGTTCGATTTTGTTTTTTAATGATTCATTAAAAAAATGTTATCTCAGCAGTAAATAATGAAACTGTGTGTGAACTGGCAAAATTTTGCAATAAGTAATGTAATAATGTAATGTATAAGCGATATTATAAACGTGGAGCAGCATTTGATAGCAAACCCGGCTTCTTACTGTGACTATTTCAATTGGGGAAATGTATTTAACATGAAATCAGTATTTGAATTAAAAAATAAATATAGTTAAAATGTGAAGGTGGTGTAAATTTAATATTTATTATTTTTTTTCAACTTTTTAGATTATTAAGATTGTTCTGAATAAATGTAATTAAATGATTTCAACTTACTATCCATTTAAAATCATAAGAACTTTACCGGCAATCAAAAATTCAACCCAATCGAGTAACACCTACAAAAAATTTAATAAAAATTAAATAAACTATTGCAATGCTATGTTATGCAAGGTAAATAATAGCTTTTTTTTCTCTGAAAGACTAACTCGCTTTTGGCCTCTGAGGCTGAACTTTTGGCGAGAGCAGACGGCGCTCAGCCGTAAGTTTTTATGGGGCAACTAGCGCAAAACTCCACTTAGGTACGAACCTCGACTTGCGCCATTTCCAGGGTGGGGATAGAAGAGAAACGTCCAGGTACATGTTTGTACCTTGTGTAGGCGGCAACTGAAGGGACTCGTCGACCTCGCCGGCGAGGTCGGTGTGTCTGTGAAGTGTTTGCTTTGTCGAGAGTAGATGACTCTGAAATCTACTCCTGATTTTGTCATGAGGATCACCGATAACATGTCTCGGTCTACGGATGAATTAAATAAAATAAAATAGCTTGTAAAAATGATTATATTTAATATCCTCTACATTAAGCCCCTAAAAAGTACTTTACCCGCCCTAGCAAATTCGTTCCGCGAGTATGAATAGAACATTTTAATCGCTAATTCAAGGTTAAACAATGCGGTAATACAAAGAGCCCGAGCAACCAATCGCCGCCGACAATCAGCGTAGGGCGTGTCCAATGTGCGTTTTAAGCTTTACAGTTTACAAAGGAATAAAAAATAATTAAACCATACAAACGCGGTTTCGGATGTAAAGGTCTTTATGCCTATAAAAGAAACAAGAATGAGCTCGAAATTATTAAGCTGAGACTTGTTTGTGAAAATTAAAAAAAACCTTCTGAGATTACGAGCGAGCGTCTTTTTATCAAGGCCCTTAATGAATTTTGAAACTAGATCAGGAAGCATTGCGTGCTTTGAACTTCAGGATTTCTTAGAACTTGTGCTAACTTCGGAAAATCCATCTTTACATAGTATACAATTAAGTCGCTTCCGCTGTCTGTTCACTTAGATCTTTAAAACTACTAAACGTATTTTAATGCAATTTTCAACAATTAATAAAGTGATTCAAGAGAAAGGTTTATAATTATGTATAATACATACATAGTAACTGCCAAAATAACTGTTTGTTTGTTAGTTCGTTTGTTACCTTTTCATAACTAAATGGCTGAACGGATCGTAATCAAATTTGGCAAGAAAATTATATCCTGGGGAAGGACATCCGCTACTTTTTAACCGAGTGCGCAAAAGGAGGGTAATGTTTTTATTGAAATACCACGCATGCGAAGCCGCGGGCGGGACAGCTAGATTTATTCTAAAACGGGATATTTGTGTTTTTGAGTGTCCCGATGTCAGCAAAAGTTAATATATTTAAGTGCGTTAGCTCTGTATTAATGCTTGGATAAACGAGTAGATATTTTAAAGTTCACACAGAACCTATATTTTTAAAATCGTTTGTCTAGTAAGTTAATTGTGGGACCATATAAATAACAGTCTCACGGCGAAAAAAACATTTAAATCGAACCAGCATCATCAATGAGTACCGTTTCTCAGACGGGTTAAATTACGTTAGATTTTTCTAACAAACAAAACTACGTTCATTATGTACGTTCATGTGTAAATTATTGTTTCAGTAATCGGATTCTACATAGATACTACTGTTTCGTTATATGCTTTATATAACTCCCTTATAACTTCCTTGATTCCATTTTGAAGGTTGCCTTGAAGAGATCTCATAACGATAAGACGATGTCCATTGTGTTGCGTTTTAAGACTACGTTAATTTATTGATCGATCGAAGCGAGATCTCTAAATCAACTTGGGCAAATCGGCGTTGTATGTATGTTTGTTTGTCCGAGGATAACTTTCGTAGCGTTGATCCGATCGTCGTAAAATTTGATAGATAGGTAGGTAGTGATGGCAAAATTTTGGTGTGAATAAATGAGTTAATAATGTGGGGGGGTTGTTGAGATATTGGATTTCAAGAAGGGTAAACAAATAAAATGAGACTATTAGATCAAATGAGACGTCAAATAAAAGGCATTTGTTAGTAAATTTCAACCTCGTTTTTATTTTTGGTTTTATCTTTCTAGTTTTTGAGTTATAAGCCATCATAATAACAAAACTTTGACAAAATTCACACTCACAGGGTACACCAGTAACCCCACAATGCTGAAATTTGGTATTCGTATAGCTTTTGTGACACAAATATAGGCAAAAGTCTGAAATCTAGAATAACAGCAATTTCTACCCCTAAAATGATAACCATATACATGAACCCTCGTTAACTGTAATTTGAATGAAACTGTAGGTCAAGTTTTTTGGTTGTTTTATCGTGGCACTAATTTATTGGTCAAAGAATATGGCCGGTACACAAGATCACTAAACGTATTTAGCGACTAAACATGTTTAAATTTGACGTATTTGTATGATTTAAAAATTCTTAAATCATATTTAGCCACTAAATACGTTTAGGCATCCTTGTGAAAGTCGCCCTAAGAATACAACAAACATATTTTGTGTTTTGGGTGATTCGGAAGATCTCAGTTCGGTGGCGAACCACTAGTTATTTATATATTATATTTTTGTGTAGTAATTCAAGAATAATTTCTGTATAAATAACCCCATGAATGCTTCCGCTTTATAATAAAATCCATTACTTCTCCACCATACGCTCGCTAATTTTAATAAAACGACTCACAGAGATAATAAGTTCCCGCATTACATGCAAAAAGTCGGATGATTCACTTGTTTATCTTAATAATGGCTACTTGTATGCAATAACCACTCCCATGCACTTTAAATTAATTTTCCTAGAGCCGACGAGGAGCTCAGCTTAAATATGAATAGCTTGTTCACTTCACTTCCCTTCTTGTTTATTTACGGCAGGCGCAAAAAGAGGGATATCTGTTTGTCTGTGGCATCATAGCTTCTAAACGGATTGGAAAGCGGTTTTTTTATAGAAAACTAGTTCAATTGAGCTAGTCATTAACTATATGTGATAAAGATCTGGTCAGCTGATCTGAATATTATCTGTACTTTCCTTTTATACTAATAGGATCTCCGCTGTAAAATAGAAACTTATCAAGACTTTTTTTATGTGAGGGAGTTTTTTAAATTTTCAGTTTATACTTCTGACTACACGCCCAGTCCCTAAACGAGGTTGGATGTGTTGCCATCTTGCTAATGTCCGTGACACCATCATTTGCGATGAGAATATTATCAGTATTCTGGGTATAAAAAAGTCCTAAGTTAAGTGCTCACCAAATCTTCAAATATAAACTTTATGTTACCATTACCTAAGTTCCAATATTCGTGAAATAACCCAGCTAAACCTTAATGTAATCTGTGCAACGGACAAGCTGCTATTAACTTTCGATATTATACTCTGATACAATAATGACCACGTAGGAAACTCACGCGTATATTTTACATGAAACATTTTAAATTTTAACGAATATTCAATAACGCAACATAAAATGATGTATTATTAAAAAGGTTTCATGTTTTAATTGAATGGCACTTTGAGAATTTCATATCAATATATGTACTACGATTGCAGCACACTGTCCCTCCTCAATAGTGCATTTTTTATGTAAATCATGGCAGAAATAACTTACAGAAAAATAAAGCGATAAACTGCCTAACTACGGAGAATCTATGTGCCTCTTTCAGTTTTAGAAGAATGACTTTGTCGATAGCAGTTGAGTTGATGGAACGCACTGGAAAGCGCAGTATAGGCCAGCCCTCACTCGATGGAAATTTAAACTATAATGGGTTGCTGGGAGTCGTTGGGTCCGCACAAGATATAAGGTGTATTTGGGGGAGGCCTAAATTCGGAAGAGGCTGACTGATATGACGATGATGATATGTATAAAATTAGATGGCCAGAAGTTCAAAACAAATGTGCTTCATACAATAAACACAGTCTTACGGAAACGATGAGAGAAAATTAACTTAGCCTCATAATTCACTGTAATTGCGCCCGTCAACTCTATAGTTTTATTGAATCCTTCTTTTAATTTCATTATTTAAGTAAAGAAACTAGTTAATATATTCAAATTGATACAATTTCTGAACAGCTTTATGCCTTATAAAGAACATTTCGATTCAAATAAATAGTTTTAACTGTAAATTCGAATGAAATCGGACTATTACTGAGAAACTTACTGTAGTTACATAATTATTGGACAGCACACAAAGCCACAGGTGGTATTTAATCGTCGACCTTTTTGAGAGCATCGAATCATCATAATATTCTAATGGACTCGAGTAGAACATATTTTGGAGGTATAAAAAGTGGCTTATAAGGTGAAGTCGATTACCAGCACACCTACTACTTTTTATCTCATTAGGATTAGGCGATAAGGGCGTGAGACTGTATTTTTTCATATAACGTAACCCCTAATAGGTGTTAGATAATGAAACTTTTTTTAAAGCAAAAGAGATAAATAGTATATTTTGCTATTTTTAGGGTTTTATATCATAAAAAAACCGGCCAAGTGCGAGTAGGACTCGTGCACGAAGGGTTCCGTACCATTATCTAGAAAAACGGCAAAAAAGTCATGTCTGTTGTATGGGAGCTCCACTTAAATATTTATTTTATTCAATAGCACAATTTAATTTATTTACCTCATTTGAGGTTGGTGCCGATTAAGCTAGTCCTCTAAATTGTATGAGCGCCACACAACTCAGAGTACTATCTTAATTGGCGTCAACTATATATGTACATATGGGGACACCCTTTAATTTTCAACTGTTTTATTATTTGGAATTTTTCCTTTCGAAATTTCGTGATTCTAGGTCAACGGAAATTACCATATAGATTTTCGACCCAGTACTTCTGGTTGACCTAGAATTGTCAATTTTGGTTAAAAACAAAAGCAGCAAAAGCAAAGAGAAAATTCCAAAAAATAAAACAAATTCAAAATTAAGGTGAATTCTGGTACTTTTAAGTTTTCGCGAAACTCTAAATTTGCCCATATCTTTTTATCGTGTTGACTCAGGACCTTGATTTTTATACACCTAATAGGGACTATAGTCCTACTATAGACCTCAGTATCTGGTATAAATTTAAACTTGCTAGGTCCACCTGTTCCTGAGAAAATTGGTGGTGACACACGGACAGACAGACGGATCGACGGACAAAAGAGTGATCTTATAAAGGTTCCATTTTTTACCTTTTGAGGTACAGAACCCTAAAAAGTAAAATTAAATGGAACCCATAGAGATTTACTCTCAAGTTCGTCTGTATTTGCTTTTACAGCGGTTATTGACGATTCATAAAAGGCATCAGAATTAGTATTCAAAATAGGTAATACTGATATACATAGCTCTACGCTGAGTAGAGTAGAATTCATTTATTAGCACCTCATAAAATGTTACGGGTCTAAGCCATTATACCTACTTTTAATATATTTTAATTCTAATCAAGCCTAATTCTCAATGTGGCGTGTTTCTAACCCGTATAAATAAAGATTGGCCCAAGATAACGCTTTAGGTGTTAACTGTATAATATCCACAAAATTTACCGTCATATTTTAAATAATTAAACCTTTTATAATAAATGAATTAATTTGTTTACTTTATACATAAGCAGTTTCCCGTGGCGTACCTTACACAAACAAGGGGTGAGTTGCAGATAATATTTTGTTTTCACCCAAACAATACATCAGCTATCAACGAAACCTCATAATGTATACCTATCAAGGTATCATCATGGTCAATCTTCTACGCATTAGTCTACAGCAGACTTTTCATCAACTTTCTACTTAAAGCCTTCAAAAATCGTCACACCTAAGATGGAGTATCACCTTTTAGGCCATTTTGAAGTTATATTTCTTTTGGCGCGTTTGGAAAAAAATCAACGACGCCAAAAAGCGACATGATAAAGTTAGCTGATAACTGTCTCACGTGCGCGCTTTCCGACGCCAAAAAGCGTTATTATGATGTTAGATTAGATTAGATAATTTCTTTATTGCACACCATTAAATATATACATATAAAATAAAATACACTTTTAAATTGAATGTATAATGGGCGGCCGTATCACTAAAAGCGTTCTCTTTCAGGCAACCTTTGAATGGACAGGATCTATTTGAACAAATAAGAACGGCAGCGTTATTAAAGATATTATAAAATAAATACGTATATATAACGGAGTATTGTGACCAACAGGGTTTTTTGAAACAGTGAGGTCTGCTAAGCTGACGTCACGATTTCCATCATTAAAATCACTCATTGCAAATGATAAAACAGCTTTTATTAATATTCACAATAACTGTCCTAACAGCTAACTCTTAAGGTAAGTAGTAGTAGGTACTCACAGGACTTGCCGCGACGGCTCACCTTCAAAAAGTGTCGTCGGACGCCTGGTTGCTTTTTGAGACCGATTACCAAAAATGGCGCCGTGCGGTACTAAGTCAATTTAAGTTTCTTAAATTGACTTAGTACCGCACGGCGCCATATTTCTCACAATATCTCAAATAATTGTTACAATTACTAATTTAGTTCGTAAATTAATGAATCAACTTTTAAACGTATTTAGAACCTTCAGATTAATTTATTTTTAGTTTTAAGCAATCAACATCCGTTGTTAATAAATCTTTACAAATAAAATCGATGTTTAAGGCTTCAAGCCAGTGTTTGCTTTAAGTTTATCTTAATTCAAACACCCGTGAGATCCATGGCTTGCCTTTTACAAATCAGGATTTTAATTTAGCATTAATTTTCAGGTCTAGAAATCATTTAAAAACAATGACGAGTTGTTAATTACAACGTAACGTATAACGGAACGTAATTGTTTGTCGTTGTTTTCAACGACAAACAATTACGTTCCGTTTAACGAAAAAAGCTGAAACTTACATTGAGAACCGAAACATAATTCGTAATTTGATTTTATATTCATTAAATAATGATGGTATTGCGCCGACATATAATATAATCATAAAATTACATAAACATTAATATTATACTACATGAAATATATTATGTTAGCTTATAACTTCTTACCTGCGTAATATATGTAAGTAGAAACACATTTTTTTATTTTCCACTTTAAGAGCATTTCTCACATTTTTCAAGAGGCCGTTACCAATAAATTACTAGTGTACTTCATGGGTTCGGCAAACACGTATTATATATGGGATAGACCCAACACCACTTCGGCTGATTTGTATGTAAGTACTCCATAAAATCAGAGCTAATACACGAACCCGAGATATTCGCATCAAACGACACTAAAGTTTTATTTGTGGCTCCCCGTAATATCTATTATTGAATGCACTTCGACAGAGCCAGGTCGAACGACCAAATGGATAATAGCTTGACCGCGGTATCTATAATCATTATAACGGGTGTTCAGATACAGGACAGAAATTGGAGGCATCAGTTATGATATCTTTTAGAGGTTTTATTTCTGTTTTGGCCATTTCATTGTTTGGTTCTTGGCCACAATGTTAAACATTAATGAAAGAAATCGTTTGGTGAAAATAACCATAGTCGTTAAAGTGTAGTATAGATTTTATAAGAAGAGACTAACTTCTTACTAGTATTTTGGCTACAATATTTTTTTATTTAAGAAACTCTGTTTTTGTTAACAAAATGATTGATGAACGAATTAGATGCTAGATAAGTTTGAATAAGTCTTACACCTCATAAAATAGTATAAAAAAAACCGGCCAAGTGTGAGTCGGATTCGCGCACGAAAGGTTCCGTACCATTATCTATAGAAACGAGCAAAACAAATAACGTTTATTGTATGGAAGCCCCCTTAAATATGTGTTTTGTTTTAATTTAATTATTTATTTTTAAAGTGAAGTGAACTAAATACTCTGTGAATGTTTCAAGCGTCTACCTGTTGCCGTTATCAATATCAAGCAAAAAAGAGGCAAAAAATCACGTTTGTTGCATGGGAGCCCCTCTTTTATTCTGTTTTTAGTATTGTTGTTATAGCGGCAACAAAATACATAATCTGTGTAAATTTCAACCGTCTATCTATCACGGTTCATGAGATACAGCCTGGTTACAGACGGACAGACAGACAGCGGATTCTTATTTATAGGGTCCCGTTTGACCCTTTGGGAACGGAACCCTAAAAATGAAGAAATATTTAAACAGTTATCGTATGTTATCTTATCTTATCATACGATATTTTCCCTATATATATTTATACAGTTTTTCACCCAGTCATGGATTATTGTCTATCTACTCTATTGAATGATTGTAGCCCAAAATCATAATATGCGTAGGAGATACGTCGTAAAACTGGAATTAAAATCATAAACTTAAAGGTTTGAAGTTTCTCTCTTCATAAACCCGCCGTGACAAAACATGTAATGATAGTATTTATTGAGATGTTCAATGAGTTTGTCGTGAGAATCCGATTATCGATTTTTGTTGTAAAGCTCAGTGGAATTTATCATTAATTTTGTTAGAGTATGGAGAAAATAGTTATTTTTGTAAAAGAAGAAGAGCATATTTGAACTCCTTTGTCTCTACCTAGTTCATTAAAAGACATACATTTCAACGGTTAATAGAGGAATAATCTAGATTGGTTTAAGGTATTAAGCAAAAACTATGCAATTCCTCAATTCCAATTAGAGTACCTCAACGGGCAATGGAGCGCGCCGTGCTCGGTATATCACTCTTGGACCACATACCCAATGTAGAAATCCGACGTCGCACAAAGGTTACGGACGTGGGTATGAGGATCGCAGGGTTGAATTGGAGATGGGCTGGACACTTGGCTAGGAGAGATGACGGGCGTTGGACGAAGGCGATTACAGAGTGGTGGCCACGGGATGCTCGTAGACCAAGAGGCAGACCACCCGCCCGATGGTCGAATGATATTGAAAGCGTAGCTGGGTGTCAATAGATGAGACTCGCAAGGGACCGGAAAGAATGGCGTAATAAAGAGGAGGCCTATTATACCCAACAGTGGGTGCAAACGGGCTGAGATGATGGTGATGATGATTCAATTCCTGCGTTAATTTTGATTACTTAAGACTTAGAAAGCCTTGTGAGTACCTATTTCTAAATAATCTTTAAACATAATTATTAAAAATACTATTATATAGTCTAAATTAGAATAGATCTTTTAAAAAATCAAAGCCTGAAGCGCTTCTTGTTCTTGGCGGACGGATGAAAGAAGAGTGCACGCGGTGGAAATGCATATGTTGAGATGTGTGGGGTAACGAGAATGGATAAAATAAGGGATAAGTATATTAGAGGAAGTTTACAAGTAGGTAGTGCCAGTGGTAAAATCGAGGAGTAAGACGCTAGCGTGGTATGGGCATATCATGCGTAGGGAAGAAAATCATGTGACTAAAATAGTGTTAGATATGAGTGTGGATGGATATAGAAATATAGGAAGGCAGAATAAGAGATGGATAGACTGTGTGAAGAATGTTAAGGGTAGGAAAGAAGTGACAACGGTGATGACCGCTGATAGAGAGATGTGGAGGAGGAATAGGTACATGTTGTGCCGACCCCGCGTAATGTGGGAAAAGGACAGGAAGAAAAAGAAGAAGCATTTCTTGTTATTGTTCCTTGTTCTCTTCTTTGTTGCACTTCTTGTTAAAGTTGGCCAATATGAGCCTTATTAGATCTGAGGCAGTGAATAATATTGCATTTAGTATCAAAGGTTATTTATGTTATCAACGTTACCTAGTTTATAATTTATCAAGTGACTAAATGTTTTATAAATGAGAAAATAAAGATTCTTTAAACTGAAGGTGATGAATATAAAACTGCTTTATCATATAAACTCTAAATCTAGGGCATAAGGTCGCAGATATGCTGAACTGAGAGGTATGTAAAATGCTTAGTCACAACGGAACTTGTTGCCTTTACGAAATTTTTATTAATGATCTCGTGGTTCCGCTTCGTTGGGGTTGCGTGTAAAACGGTCTCGGTCTATTAGGGGATATTTGTAGGCCTCTAACTGGGCATTTGCGTAATGCCCCATTAGCTGTATGAAATTAGTGAAGCGAAGTCATATTTTAGGGTAATTTAATGGCTACCAAAACTATTAGAACTGTCGTTTATTAAATTTGGTACATACTCTAATGGAAGTTTCATTTATGATGGTCTTTTTGCCAACCTTGCTGCTATTACAATTACGCAAACTGTGGCTGGAAATCATACTGTTAAAACGAATTTGTTCAAACTCTCAAAGCAGTCTTACAACACAAGATAAGCTCCATTTAATAATAAGGTCTATACTCCCATTGTGACCATTCCCATCTTTAATACAAGCTTAAATGGTACCCACTTCCCATTCTAACTTAAACGGGGCATTGTCAGAATGTTAACGCATCATTGTCATGTCACAGCTTTAAAAAGGTTTTTAGGCGGTATGTAAATGCTGTTACAGCTGACGAAACACATGTCGATTGTTACTGTACTGTTAAAAACATGTTACTTGTTACTGATACTATCTGTGGGCCGTTTATTATGATAGGACACTTCCTGTTCGATATTCGAATTGGACTTCTAGTTATCTATGACTATGTGTTATATGGCTTTGGTCAAAAGTTATATCTACGTATTTATTTTACATTGGCTCTCATGCATCATGTCTTATTTTATTTTATTATTTTAGGAACGACAAACAGTTATACATTGTGTTGTAAGTTACATCAGTGTTCCGCAAACTTTTTGTGCTCAAGGTACACCTACAAAATCGAGCAATTTCAGAGGTACATCGTAAATAAAAAAACAAATTTTAATCATATAATTATCGTTCATTCTTAAGTTTTAATCAAATCAGAAACGTTCACTTAATTTTATAGCATAAATTGTACTTAATGCGAAACATGAGCTTATTTTATTGAGCAAAGGCGATCCAAATTTGGAGTAATCGTCGACTGGGCTGCATTTCCGTCCGCCTTTATAATTTTATAAGAAATTCATTTTTCCCGCGGCACACCAATTAATGACCACGGTTCACTAGTGTGTCACGAGACACACTTTGCGGAACACTGAATTAAATGATATGATGTGGACAATAAATAGTTAATTACAACCTACGGCTTCATAAACAGATTAATTCATTAAGAAATTAATAATTAGCTCATCTCTTGCCAATTGTTCGTATATATTCATAAACAAAGCATTTTTTTTATATTGAATACACTTTGTGACTACAGAATACTTATAAATGTTAATCCTGAAATTTGCTTACATTGATAACATTTGGACAACTAAAATGTGCACCATGTACGTCTTATCCATGTTCAGACAAATACGAACATGCCAAAATCACCGAAACGGGAACAGCTTCAAGGAAAATAAAGGCTGTTTCGCGTGCAGTCGTGACGACTAGTTGCCACATTTCGCTTCAAAAAGATGCTCTTTTAAAATACCAAATTTCAGACGAACGTGGTTACTGGTAGCTTTGGCTCGTAGGATCATGCACCCAGCTACTACTTTAAACTAAATTGAAGTTGCGAGCAAATGCCCCAATGCACGTGACGTACTGTCTGTCCGTCTGCAAGTACTTTATACGTGAGTGGATTGCATTGGACTCCTTTATTCAATGGCGTGGATGCATTTTGGAGAACGTTTGCGGAGTCACAGTTGATCGGAATGATAAGTATTTGCGGTTTGAAATGCGTCGGCTGGGTTCGCGGTTGAGCGCAAGTTGTATTACTTTTAGAGAGCCAAAGGACTGTGTGATTGCAACTACAGTTTTTAAAATCTAGTTACTGTTTTTCCAAATACTGTATACAAACACAACATCGGGAATCCAGATGGTTTTCAAGCTATTTCCAACCATTGAAACAAAAATATAAATTTTCTAGTTTCAAGATTTTTCTTGTTTTTGGCCCGTGTGCAAATAATTGTCTCAAGAGTTCTTTATAGAGTAGCCAGATACTTAGTTCTATCTACATCACTAGCTGCAGCCCGCGTCTTTGTACGTCTTCGTACGCGCTACATATACTAAATGTGTAGGTAATCTAGAAATAAAGCTAAACTCACTGTTCCAACTTGACTTGGCACCCCATTTTTATCCCATGGGAACTGATTTATTGTTTAAAAGGTAGACTATGTGGCAATCCAGGTTATAACGTACGTATATACCAAATTTCATTGAAATCGGTCATGCCCTTAACTAACAAACAAACATCCAAACTTTCACATTTATGATATTAGTGTGATATTTATGATCAGATGTATCATCATCATTATTTAAGCAGTAGGACATTCACTGACAAACTTACGCTAGCCTAGTCTCTAGGCCAGAACACATTTGTAACGATTATCGGTTCTGCAGCAGATATGACTGGATCATTGCAACTTCAGCTTACGGACCCTTTGAGCTATGTCAACCTGATGACCTCTGTTTGATGACCTGACATAGCGTTTCCAGAGCGAGAACCAATCTTTATGAGGCAGTGTTTTCATCTAGCTAGCCGATCTTTGCAGCGCGTGGTCAACACATTTTTACAATTAGGTATATCTATTTTCCATCACATACTCTACCATGTACCATGATTGATTGTTCTCGCAATGCCTTCTATAGAGCTGAATGGAGACGCACCGCTAGAGCCGCTACTCAAGAGCCAAGACCTGACATAACCACGAGTGCCAAGAGACTAAGAAGAAGAAGATAACAATTTTGTATAATTTTAATAATTTATATTATTCAAAATATATATAACACATGTGTACAAAACAAGGTATAAAAAAGGTATAAAAACACAAAAAAAGGTATAAATCTTAAAATACGTGATATACACATGGGTGCAAATTTTGTAATGCACTTACCTCCACTCTAGGTAAATACCTGTGTTGTGGAGATAAGTTCTCTTCCGTTCAGCAATGGTACATCTAGATGATATAAATGTAAGTGTGTTTTTCTATGAAACGGTTAAAGTGTGAGTGATGGTAATAGTTTGCGGGTGTATGAGTGTGATCGTGTCTTGTGTTGTGTGTGGTTGAGAATGCATGTTTGAGCATGTGTTTATTATGTGAGGGGGGTGAGTTTATATATATGTGTGTATTTGTGTGTATTAATCTACGTCTTTCGACCTGTACACTAGAGCCTGCTTGGATGTGACAAAATATAGATCTGTGCGTATTTTGTATGTGAGGGCAAATGGGATGATTCATGTAAAAAGCAATATTTTTACTAACTTTTACGTTCATGTTGGGGTTATCAATATTTTTTCTGTATCGTTATAATTTTGTGTTATAAGCCATGCTATCGAGAGTTTTCTACATTTTTTCCTAGTGTATGTCAGTAGTGTCAGTTCCTTGTTTATTCTGCTATAGATGAGGGGTCCTAAGTTGTTGTACGATCGTTTACCAAAGCTTGTTTGCACTTTAGGTGTCTTCGAGACTATGCGTCGTTTGCCATATGTGTCCGCAATCAGTGAAGGTGCCATTTTGTGGAATTTCAGTAGTGTGGCTAAAATGAAGGTTTGTCTAACTGTTAGGTGTTTTACTTCTTCATAGAGTGTTTCCGTTGGGTGTCGATAGGGTTTTTTGTATGCCACTTTAAGGACAGCGCGTTGTGCTCGCTCCAATGGAAGTAGGACAGTTTTGAACGTGGATCCCCACGCAGACACACAGTACGAAAGAACCGATTGGCATAGGGCTAAATAGGCTAGTCTAATCGTTTCATCATCTGCAAAAGTTTGCAGTTTTTTGAAGATATGTAGTAGCTTCCTTAGCCTACTGGTGAGAGCGGCTATTTGGTCCCTCCAAGTAAGGTGGTTATCGATGAGAACGCCAAGGTATTTTATTCTGCTCACTCCGTCAATAGAAGGGCAATTGCAAGACCTGTTACATGCGACGTCGTATGGTTGGTGAAGTTTAAGACTAATTTGTGATGCTGGCGAGGTTTTTTTTGTTATGCTGAAGGGAATGTATTTAGTCTTGTCTGCATTTAACGTAAGCAGGTTATATTGGAGCCACGATGAGACCCGCTGTAAGCCGATTTGGGTTGAGTTGCTCACGTCTGTCCATGAGTTTCCATGAAATACTATGGCGGTGTCATCTGCATAAGCAAATATCTTCGCATTTTCTAAGTTCAATGAGCACAGACTGTTTATGTAGAGGAGGAACAACGTAGGTCCCAGCACACTTCCCTGTGTGACACCAAAATCGGCTTCATAGAAGTCACTGGACCGATTTTCAATTTTTACTCGCTGCTTACGGGCACTAAGGTACGATTTAAACCATAGCAATGGTGTACCTCTAATACCCATGGTTTCCATTTTTTTGAGTAATATTGGTCTTGACACGGTGTCGAAGGCTTTTGCCAGATCAAGGAAGACACCGATACAACGTTGTCCTTGATCTAGCTTGTTAGTGACAAAATCCGTAAGATTTGAAACAGCGTCCTCTGTTGACCTGTTGCTGCGGAAGCCATATTGGTTATCTGATATTAGTCCATGCTTTTCAAGGTAGGAGAGGAGACGTTTGTTGATATTTTTTTCTATAATTTTAGAGATTGATGTTAGAAGTGATATGGGTCTATAGTTTGAGGCTTCTTGGGGATCACCGGACTTATATATTGGGATAACATTTGCAATTTTTAGCGATTCTGGCAGCACTCCACAAGTGATGCTTAGATTCGCTATGAAGGCAATAATGGGGGAGAGGGTTTTTTTATTTTATTTTATTTTTATTTTGTTTTAGTAGGTCATTGGTAATATTATCCCAGCCCGGAGAGGAATTAGTTTTTAATGAATTGATAATCATAGAAATTTCGAATGGATCAGTGGGAGTGAGAAAGAATGAATCGCAAGGGGTTTCAGATGTGGAAGGGTTAACAAAAGCGCCTAGTTGTTCCTCCGTCATAGCAAGGGAGCTTAATATTTTGTTTGCCAGGTCTCTACCGACAGATGTGAAGTATTTATTGATATTATTTATCGGTTTCTGTGAGTTCTCCGATTCTTTTAATAGTTCGCAATATTTATTTTTTTGTGTTGTAATGTTGCATATTGATTTAATACAGTGCCAGGTTTTTTTGCTATTTCCTTTTGCTTCTTTTAGTTGGTTTTGTTTGTAGGTTTTCTTTACATTGTGTAGGGTTGTCATGCAGTTGTTTCAATATTTTTTGTAATTACTTTGTATTGTGTCATCTTTAGGGTTTTTTTTAGCTTTTAAGTGAAGCATATTTTTTATTCTAGCGCATTTAAGAAGCTTAGTTGTAATCCATGGTTTTAATATAACTTCATGATTTTTTAATTTTTTTTGTGTGGAGTGTCTTGCAATTATATTGTTTAGCATATCCGTCAGGTAGGTAACAGCTTCAGTCACGTCAGTAAGGGAGTAAAATTCAGTCAGATCTAGGTTTGCCAGGTCATGCGTAATACTTTCGTGATATAATTTTGTGTATGATCTGGTAGAGTCCGTTTTGGTAGTATTAATAATTCGCTCAATACCTACTATGACTGTGTAATGATCTGTAATGTCAGTGTTACATATAATGACTCGGGTTTTTTTATTAGATTTTAACAAAACGTGGTCTAGGCAGCTCGAGCCACGCGTGGGTATTGTGTGTCATGGGATATACCCATAGTGTCCTGTTAGGTCAAGGTATTCGGCTGCACGTTTGTCGGTTGAGCCGTTACTAATGTCGATGTTTATGTCCCCTAGTATCATGCATGAGTTACTCTTTAGTGTTTGAATGACACATTCAAGAGAGTTACAGAAGTTATTGATATTATTTTAGTGAGGGCGTTCTGTATATAGAAACTATGCTAAGTAGGTTTCCAATATGTACAATCAAGCGGTTAGAGTCCTGAAAAGGGGGCTCCTCGATTGTTACATTGAGTTCTGATTTTGAAAATACAATTATGCCGTCATTTTGATTCATAAACTGTGTAGAGGAATGGTATGTTTAGTCAGGTAGAATTAGACTTGGTGAGTACTCGTTGATCCAACACTCTGTAAGGATAACAACGTCTGGTGAAAAATTGAGTCTTGTCAGGAATATTAGAAAGTTATCGATATTTTTGTGTACACTTCGTATATTTTGGCAAATAACCGTAGTATATATATATATAGTATAACTTTCGATATTATTATTTTATTTAAAGTGTATAAAGCTTTACACTTATGACAATATAAACGAGCTGCCGGCTTTTACCACGCGACAGAATAAGGCCTTAAGTTGACCTAATTTTGATTAAAATTCAAAAGTTTTCTACTATGCTTACCTAGAAAACTTTTTACAAACTACCAGTTAACTACCAGTTAAGCTATGTTTATCATAATACAAACTAAAATATCTAATTTTGTGAAACTAATTTCAATAGGCACGTTACAGCTATTACCGGTGTTATAGACCTGGCAATTTTGTTAATGTATATATCAAATTATGACGTGATAAACGTCTTATAGATCGATGAACGCCGGCTGCACGCACGAAAAAGTGTCACGTTCCGCCTGAGCCGAGCCTGCATGCTAGAGCGCGGAACAAGCAATAGAGAGGCACTATCGGCCTAAGCGATCGGCTTGTGACGCATCTATCTCTCTTCCACTCGTTATCACGTAAAATTATCGTAAACCGACTTCACAGACAATTAATTTTTTTAGTATTTGATATCACTGTACTTATTGACTATTAACGGCCAGTTATTTAAACGTACAGGAATATGATCACAATGAACACGGTATGAATGAATACCTGTTATGTTAGGTCACAGAAATTGCAATATAAAGTTAAATGATGATACTTAAGAGAGATGCAGCTGTATAAGGGTACTCAGTCATTTTAAAAATAAAATGTTTGAAACATTGACGTCCTCCGAGGCGCCGTGGGCGAAGAGCCAGCTGAAACGCAGGAGGTTGCGGGTTCGATTACCGTCGCGGAACGAATGTTTGAATGAGCTACAGATGCCTATTTGTTATGGGTCTGGGTGATTTTCTTTATATTATAATTATATCAACACCACAATACAAGCTTGATTAGGGGCTAGATAGCGCTGTGTGTAATGTCAAGCATTATTTATTTATTTATGTAATAACAAATAAGAATATAAAAACAGAGATTTTTCTTTTATAAATTAACTAGCTGAGGTAAAAAGTAGCCTATGTCCCGGGGATAGTGTAGCTTCCCAACACTGAAATATTTTTTAAATCGGTCTAGTAGTTTCGGAGCCTATGCAGTACAAATAAACAAATTTTTCCTCTTCATAATAGTATAGATAAATTGGTCAAGGGTGTGTCGAAACAGGCATAAAGAAGGGTTCCGTAGCCGTAGCTTGTATCTTAGTCATAATAAATACATAGTTAATTTTGCAGTTGTTTTTCGTTACTTTGTATGAATATTAAATAAAGTATTTACAAACCCAACTACAGACATAAGTTGGTCGACTACTGCTCGTAAACTAGTAAAGTCTACTCAGCTTTAATATATCTTCTTACAACTACAGTATACGTACTTATAATATGGATACTTTTTAGGCATAAAAGAAAAGCATGTTAGCTGGAAAAAGTGATCACACGACTATTATAAACGGGCGCTACAAGATTTTAAAACCACTTTAAAAAAATTCTAGAACCCGTATTTTTTTTTTTTAATTTTACGTAAGGTTCAGATAATATTATAAAAATGTAAATAGTATTTGAAATAAGCAACGCGACATCTCTTGTCAATGTACTAAACGGCAACGTTTGGCATTAAGCAGGTTAAAAACTTTATAAGTTTTCCTGTAGATGGAGCTAACCGCGCTTTAGTCGTAATCTGAATCATCTCACTAATTTCAAACCTGATGTGCCAGAGCCCGGTAGCACAGCTGGATAATGCATCCTCGTATCAAGAGGAAAGCTGCGGGTTCAAGTCCCATCTAGGCTTGAAAATTTTTGAGATGGTGTAACTTTATAAAAATAAAAATACTAATGGCTCTATATTTTCTAAGGGATCTTATCTCAAAAAAGTGTTGAGGAAACCATATAATGTTTTTAAAATACCTATTCAACGACACACCATAAATTGGGGTGAGTGAGTAAAAAAATCACCCGCAACTTCCCTAAAGGGAAGGATTTCTTGCGATATAACGATTTTCGCCGATAACGACAACCGCATCATTAGGGTACAGGTTTAAAACTAAAAAAACCTTTCGGTATAATTAATATGGCGAAGGTATTAAATGTCTCTTTTTTAACCCTTTCACGCACAACCACCATGATCAACTTAAATAAAAATGTAAAGTATTTTTATAATACTGAAACCAAGTTTATAATATGAATCCTACGTCTAACAGCTTCGTGCAGCATCGTTAAGTCGCTTTGCAATTGAATGAAATCTGTTTAGCAGCCTTGGAAGTAGAATGTATATTTATTTTGTGTCTGAGGCTAAGGATGCCGCATCTTTAGCTTTCGTAAGCCTTCAGAATGGACTGTGGTCGGCACACGTGTGCTTTATTTCATAGAGGTTTCATTTTAGCTCCATTACATGAACTTGACTGTCGCAAGCATGGCCAAAGTTTTAGTTTTGTATACAGTAGAATTAACAGTATGGAAATGGACAATGGAAAAATACAAAACGGATTGTATTATGTTTTTGTCTAATACAGAGAATTCATTAAATATAGAAAGAAATTAAAAATACAAAATGGTGTTGTATATGAATAGAACCACCAATCTATGTCACCATACTTCATAAGCAAAATAATAATACTTTACGCTCATCGGTATATTTTCATCGCCACCGTCAGAAAAATGCATTCACTACAAAAGGGCAAACAGAAAATTGTTCTCTTTATTACGCCTGTGAAAGGTGAGAACGACACAGCCCTGCTAGCTAGGGCTGTTTCTCGCCAGTAATTGACAGCTAGCACTAGTGAGCGACACGAAAGCACATGCTGTTTGGCATAACAGCCAATCGTAGGAACCATACGACTAACCAGAAAAATACCTGTTTTACTATAGAGAATATTGCAACAAAAATAAAATAAAAGGTTATCTTTATTACGACTGTTAGACGCGTGACAGCCCTATGCACTAGGGCTGTCTCCTGCATGCAGCGTGCAGCTAATTGACAGCTAAACTCAGCAGGTAACATGAAACACATTCCACCTAGCACACCATCAACAATTTCACAATAACTAAATAAAAATGCAAAGATTCGATTAATAATTTCCACTACGCTTTGCATAAGAAAAATGCCATTCACTGCAAAAAAAGAGACATAAAACGTTATATTTATTACGAGACAGCCCTGAAAGCTAGGGCTGTCTCTCGCTCGCAGCGCGCAGCTAATTGACAGCTGCACTCAGTGGGCGACACGAAAGCACATTCCCGGCATTAGATTTGTACAGACTATTTTTGGTTTGTGTGAAAAGTTTATTATTTATCTGCTTATTTATGTCTGTGTCTAATTAGAATGCCAGTAGGTACTTGAAAATAATGAATGAACTCTGTTTAGTTAATTTAGTTTTCAGTCAATAAAAGAAATAACTTTAATAACATAGTCAGAGATGTACGAGTATATTATGACAAATGATTTGTGAAATAAAATGAAGAGTGCTGCAACATGTTATGGTGTTAACATACCGATATTGTTGCACTATTTTTTGAACTAAATTTAATAAGTCAGAGTTCAGGACCAAGTTGACTTCAATAGACTAAAATGGAACAGTACGGCCTTTATTATTATGGTTAGTGCTGTCTATAAGTGATTTAAAAGAATGACACAGAACAATGGACGTAAGTATTTTCTTGAATTGTATATTGTATTAAAGTTATAACGTATAACCAGCCTCATTCCAAAGCTCCGAAGCATGCATAAAGCACCGAAAATAACGCCGCCAAAACAACTCTCTCTGTAATTACATCCGTATCCGTTACAAGTTTAAAATTTTATTTCTTTATTATTAGTGTAAAGGACTAATCCTTTGAGTAAGAAGGGATTGTGGCAACAGGCGGGCAAATGCACAGTGACGGCTTGAGCCCATGAGACTGCGAAATTAGTAGAGCCATGTTACACCCCCCATCCTCCCCCCACCGGGTGACGTAATAGCACCGTGAACGTGAGCCTCAGCACTGCAAAGAGCTGTCACTTGAAGGTAAGACTTACAAATTCGACTTGTAATGTACCTGTAAAATGCGAATGTTTGCGACTCATTTACAACATAAGGCCCACAAACTGCCTTAAAATTAAGAAATGAGGAACGAATATGCATATAAGCTAACAAGAAGCATTGTGTATAGATAATTTTGTAGGTGTTGTAGATACGCGCATTTTACAACAGTATGGGTACAAAGGTATAACCCGTGCGCGATAAGTTGGGACCTGAGCGCGGTGACGTCATCTTGGCGTGTTTGTACCGCCCGCAAAAAAGCGAACATAACAAGCAGCCGCCCGCGGCTTCGTCTTTGTTTTTTTTAACCTAATTTATTATGTTACTCAGGGAGGACGCTGCTTTTTATCTAATCTCTTTTACACTATTTGAATAAAATAAAAATTCAATGTTAAAGTTTATACATTTATTTTATCTATTATTTACATTATCTCACCTTCGTCACTACTTAGTGGATTTATGCCTTCTAGAGATTGTTCTTCGTCCTCAGTCTCACTATAATCACTTGACGAAGAGGTATCCAATAAATTTACAACATTTACTATAACAACAAAACCTACAACAACAAAACAATGACACAAACTATAACAACAAAAACTACAACAACAAAACAATAACACAAACGAAAACTAAAAGAATTCCAGAGCGCGTCGTCACGTGACGTAGGCCAGTACGGGACTAAAAACCTTAGTAAAAAATAGTGATGCGAACGGTACAATACGGGCGTCATCGGGGAAGTGCAGGGGAAGCGGTCGGGGAGTCGCATTCCTAGCAGGTCCCAAGTTATCGCGCACGAGTAATACCTTGTTTTGTATTCTGGTAGGTATCGCACAAGTAAAACTGGGGGCGGTTGCTAGTAGGCTTATAAAATTATACGTCTACTTGGCACGACTGCCAAAAATCGTTCTACGCGAGTGCGCTGTGAATGTAGCTTTTGTTGATATTATCCAGAAAATTGTGTAATTTCGGCACCACATACAAATTCACCATATTGTGTGTGAAGATGTTGGTCGTGTTATTAAAGAACCTCATCTTGCGCTGTATTCTTGACACCATCTTTGAGAAATTATTCTAGAATTAACGAACACACCATAATATTTTAAAACCACAGTTTGCAGTTTAAGATCTTTAGGAAGCGTTTATATTACTGAAAACTAATAAAAATCAAAAGAAAAATTGTTTCAGGACAATGGAGTCACAAAATAATGAAATTGGCTTAACACTTTTTGGAAAATAGTTCCCTCTAATTTTCTATATCATCAAATAATTTGAACTAACAGAATTTTAACATAAATATTTAATACAAGCTTTTACTGGACTTATCACGTACTGTCTTATCGGTGTATCGACCGACAATGTTTCGGTTCAATTCGTGAACCTTCATCAGGGTGAGTACGATCCGCTTCGAATAACGTCCCCTGAGTGCACTGAGTCATCATCATCATCATCATCAGCAGGAAGACGTCCACTGCTGAACATAGGCCTCCCCCTTAGATCGCCACAACGAGCGATTGGTAGCCGTTTGCGCCCAACGGCTCCCCGCGATTCTTACTAGATCGTCGGTCCACCTTGTAGGGGGCCGGCCTACGCTGCGTCTTCCAGTCCGTGGTCTCCACTCGAGAACCTTTGTTCCCCAACGGTTATCGGTTCTACGAGCGATGTGGCCTGCCCATTGCCACTTCAACTTGCTAATTTTGAGAGCTATGTCGGCAACTTTAGTTCTTCTGCGGATTTCCTCATTGCGGATTTTGTCACGCAAAGAAACCCCGAGCATAGCCCTCTCCATAGCTCGTTGAGCGACCTTGAGCTTGGTCATGAGGCCATGAGTAAAGGACCACGTTTCAGTGCCATAGGTCATCACTGGCAACACACACTGGTTGAAGACTTTAGTCTTCAGGCTCTGGGGAATTTTGGACGAGAAGATATCGCGAAGTTTCCCGAACGCTGCCCAGCCGAGTTGGATTCTTCGTGCGACCTCTTTGTTGAAGTTGGACTTACCTAATTGGACAGTTTGTCCTAGGTATACATATTCGTCGACAACTTCGAGAGTATCGCCCCCAACAACTACCGGTACGGGCGCAACATGGATATTTGACATGATTTTCGTGTTATCCATGTTCATTTTAAGACCCACCTGTTGGGAGACCCTACTGAGGTCGTTGAGCATGGTACTGAGTTCCTCGAGCGATTCAGCCATAATGACTATATCATCGGCAAAACGAAGGTGAGTGATGTATTCGCCATTGATATTGATGCCAAGTCTGTCCCAGACCAAGAGTTTGAAAACGTCCTCCAATGAGTTTGTGAACAGTTTCGGAGAAATTACGTCTCCCTGTCTCACGCCTCTCTGCAATTGGATTGGTTCCGTACTCTGGTCCTGTAGACGGACTGACATAGTGGCGTTACTATACAAACACTTCAACACTTCGATATACCTATAGTCAATTTGGCATCGCTGAAGAGACTGCAGTACCGCCCAAGTCTCGATTGAATCGAAGGCTTTTTCATAGTCCACAAACGCTAGACATAACGGCCGATTATACTCCTCGGTCTTCTGTATAATCTGGCGTAGCGTGTGGATGTGGTCTATGGTACTAAAGCCTTTTCGGAAACCGGCTTGTTCGGGAGGCTGGAAGTCATCGAACCTGCGTGCAAGACGGTTCGTAATCACTCTCGAAAACAGCTTGTAAACGTGGCTCAAGAGCGAGATGGGCCTGTAGTTCTTTAATAAGGTTTTATCACCTTTTTTAAAGAAAAGCACCACCACGCTCTTGTCCCACGCTTTTGGCGTGGTTCCTTCAAGGAGGACGGAGTTAAATAACTTCTGGAGGACTTGAAGTACCGGTTTTCCACCCGCTCTCAGAAGTTCTGTCGTAACTCCATCCTCACCTGGTGCCTTGTTGTTTTTAAGCTGTTTCAGAGCGATCCTAATCTCGTACAGGCTGATGTCCGGGATGTCTTCGGTATAGTGTCGGGTTAGTTTGGCTCTGGTGTCCTGAGCCAACTGACCAACGGGGTTTTGTGTTAAGGTGTACATCTGTCCATAGAACTTTTCGACCTCTCTCAGAATCTCCGGTTTCGACGAAATGATAGTGCCGCTGTCGGTCTTCAGCTTAGTCATTTGGCTTTGCCCTATAGACGAATGCTTTGCAAACACTTTTGAACCTTTGTTCCTTTCTATTGCGACCTTAATACGAGATGTATTAAAGGTACGCAGATCGTGTCGCATAGATTTCGAGATTCGTCTATTAGGCACGCCGTATGCCGACATATCAGCTGAAGACTGCAATCTCATTTCATCCCGGTCCTCCATTAGCTTAATGGTTTCATTTGAGAGTTTCTGGTGCTTAGTTCGGCGGGGGGCCTTAAAGAACTTAGATCCCACCGCTTGGACAGTTTCCACCAACCTGTTGTTTATCTCGTCAATATCATTGCAGCTGGCTAGGCACTGGAAGCGATTGTGCAGTTCTAGCTGAAAGCTCTCGGGGTTTTGGATTTGGGCAGGGTTTGGACGGAGCGCAGACTTCATCAGACGTGCCCTTTCAAGCTTAACATCGATATTCAATGTGCCTCTAACAATGCGGTGATCGCTCCCGGTTTTCACCCTGCTGATCACAGAGACATCATCAAATATTTGCTTCTTGGTCGTCATAATGAAGTCTATCTCATTTCTAGTGAAACCGTCGGGGCTTATCCACGTCCACTTTCTGGCTGGCCGCTTCTCATAGAAGGAGTTCATCATGAAGAGGCCCTCCTTCTCCATGAAGTCGGCCAGTCTCTGGCCCCTTCGGTTCCGCCGCCCGAATCCAAATGGCCCCACTCTCAGCTCATCGTCTTTCCTTGTGCCTAGCTTTGCGTTGAAGTCCCCCATTACAACCGTGAAATGAGTCTTGGAAGTATGTATGGCCTCGGAGATCTCCTCATACATTGCTTCCACTTCATCGTCTGGGTGTGTCGAGGTCGGCGCATATACCTGTATGACCTTCAACGAATACCTTTCGGTAATTCTGAGTATAAGGTATGCTACCCTGTTCGACACACTGTCGACTTTTGTCACGTTGTTAACGAGGGACTTGCGGACGAGAAACCCGACACCACCCTGGGATAGTTGATCTCCCTCCCGGTAGAAGAGCAAGTTACCGGAGTTAAGGATCATCGTGTCCTGACCCTGTCTTCGGACTTCCGACAATCCTAGGATGTCCCAACGTAGCTTGCTCAGTTCTTCTTCCAGCTCGACAATCTTCTCGTCAGCCCTGAGCGTTCGTGTGTTGTACGTTGCCAAGTCCAGTCGTCGGTGGTGGTAGCTGGATCGCTGCCGGGGATTCTTAGCACCCCCTGCTCTGCCACTGCCCTGGTTGCTACCACTTCCAGGGATGACGGAGCCGCCGGGGACTGGGGGCCGTTTGTGTATTGTGTCTGTCATAGGGGGGTTTTGCCATAATCACCACGCTTAGCAGGCGGCTTGGTGATCGCAGTGGTTGGTGTTTAGTACACAGAAAAATGCTGCTGCCCATTCCCTGGAACAACTCCCTTTGCCGGTTCACACGGCTCCCGCGGGATGAGAAGGGATGGCCCTATTATTACGCCGGGACCACACGGCACTGAGTGCAAGGCGAGAAATTATTCGGAGCGGGTGAAACATTCGGTACAGTTCACTGGTGGTAGAGCTTTTGTGAACGGGCTCGAGGAAGTGGGCACCACAGCCTTACCTTTATCTGCCACCAAATAGCAGTACTTGTGCTGCAGTGTTTCGGTTAGATAGTAATGGTATGTTCCTGTAATTACTGGCACATAGGCATAACGGCTAAGTCCTATAGTATGGCAACGTATCCACATAGAGATCAAGACAACATAATAGCTTGTTTTGAATTCTATGTGGATATCCAAGGGCTGCAGTAGCCACTTAACATCTGGTGGACTGCATGCTCGTTTGCCATATAAGTTGTATAAAAACGTTATTCATCTCGTATCACTACATAGTACAAAACAGTCGCTTCCCGCTGTCTGTGCCTATGTATGCTTAGATCTTTAAAACTGCGCAACCGATTTTGATGCGGTTTTTTTAGTAAATAGAGTGATTCAAGAGGAAGGTTTCTATGTAAATATAATACATGCATAATATAGTAGAGACACACTAATAATTTTAGAGGGTTTTAATGTGATGTCGTAAATAAACACATTTTTTTGCGCTTACATTGCAAACGCTGCTGAATCCTACGAGATAGATCAAAATAATGTAGTACAGTATTGTACACCTTAAAAAGGTCTACAAAAAAGTCTGCGATGTTATATGTCTATCTCTTAGGGATAACCCACAATAACCATATAGTATAAAATGAAGTCACTTCCGCTGTCTATTCACTTAGATCTTTTAAACTACTCAACGGGTTTTTACGCAGTTTCTAGCAATAGATAGAGTGATTTAAGAGGAAAATTTCTATGTATACAACATACATAGTAACTGCGAAAGTAACTGTTTGTTTGTTAGTTTGTTTGTTACGTTTTCATAACTAAATGGCTAAACAGATCGTAATGAAATTTGGCAAGGAGATAGATTATATTCTGGGGAAAGGCATAGGCTACTTTTTACCCGAGTACGCAAAAGGAGGGTAATGTTTTAATTGACATATCACGCATGCGAAGCCGCGGGCGGGTCAGCTAGTTTATAATAATGATTGAAATCAATCACGAAAGTTTTCTAAGTAAAGCGAGCTTTTACTATCTGCCGTTTATCAACATAAGGTAAGTAAACTTGAGGAAATTGCCACCGTGCTTACCCTAGCGCCCACGCATAGCATAGCGTGAGCAAGCAACCTGAAAACAATTTACCTCTGTTGGCACTGCCAATAACAATAACGTTTATCAAATTACACGGGACGACTACGATGCCGCATTCCGGTGTAAAGCGGGCTTTGGCTATCTGCCGGCGCCGGCGCGTGGCCGGCGTTAGAAGCATACATAAAAAACCCCGCTAATTGTACACCACTAAACATACAAAGAGCTTAACAACAACATCATCATCATCATCAGCCGAAAGACGTCTACTGCTGAACATAGGCCTCCCCCTTAGATCGCTACAACGAGCGGTTGGTAGCCGTTTGCGCCCAACGGCTCCCCGCGATTCTTACTAGATCGTCGGTCCACCTTGTGGGGTACCGGCCTACGCTGCGTCTTCCAGTCCGTGGTCTCTATTCAAGAACCTTTCTTCCCCAACGGTTATCGGTTCTACGAGCGATGTAGCCTGCCCATTGCCACTTCAACTTGCTAGTTTTGAGAACTATGTCGGCAACTTTAGTTCGTCTGCGGATTTCCTCATTGCGGATTTTGTCACGCAAAGTGACCTCGAGCATAGCCCTCTCCATAGCTCGTTGAGCGACCTTGAGCTTGGTCATGACGCCATGAGTAAAGGACCACGTTTCAGTGCCATAGGTCATCACTGGCAACACACACTGGTTGAAGACTTTAGTCTTCAGGCTCTGGGGAATTTTGGACGAGAAGATATCGCGAAGTTTCCCGAACGCTGCTTAGCCGAGTTGGATTCTTCGTGCGACCTCATTGTCGAAGTTGGACTTACCTAATTGGACAGCTCCTCCTAGGTATACATATTCGTCGACAACTTCGAGAGTATCGCCCCCAACAACTACCGGTACGGGTGCAACATGAGTATTTGACATGATTTTCTTTTTTTTTTTTTTTTTTTTATTCTTTATTGTACACAAATAGATTTACAGATAAAAATAGCTTACAAAATGGACATGTACAAAGGCGAGCTTAACCCTAATAAGAGTTTTCTTCCAGCAAACCTTTGAAGATAGAGATATTTGATTATAGTGGTGGGTACGTGCACAGAGAATGACATTGGAGTAGAATACTAATATATAGCATATACTATAAGAAATACAACACTTAACCATATTAAAAAATAATAATAATACCTATATACTATACCTACATTAGAGATAAACATAATATATTATACAAAATATAAATAATATACCTACTTATACATAATAAATAACCTAAAAGCTTACAAGGACAGGTAATGCTCTTTGACTCTAAGCTTAAAAGTGCTTAGTGATGGACTTGCGCGGATAGAGTGTGGTAGAGAATTCCACAGGTTGACTCCATGGACAGTGAAGGAACCGCCATAGTGACATTTTCGTCTTATCCATGTTCGTTTTAAGACCCACCTGTTGGGAGACTCTACTGAGGTCGCTGAGCATGGTACCGAGTTCCTCGAGCGATTCGGCCATAATGACTATATCATTGGCAAAACGAAGGTGAGTGATGTATTTGCCATTGATATTGATGCCAAGTCTGTCCCAGGCCAAGAGTTTGAAAACGTCCTCCAATGCGTTCATGAACAGTTTCGGAGAAATTACATCTCCCTGTCTCACGCCTCTCTGCAATTGGATTGGTTCCGTACTCTGGTCTTGTAGACGGACTGACATAGTGGCGTTACTATACAAATACTTCAACACTTTGATAAGAATAAGAATAAGAATAAGAATAAATTTATTTGTCTTCTTATAAAACAGTAGTATACCTACCTACTTGATTTTCTTAATAAGTAAACTATAAATAATGTAACAATCTTTTATCTTAAGTAAATCTACTAAACAATGAGGGTAGTTAGGTAAGTATACAGTTGAAGAACTTTACCTTCCGTGCTAGTTTACAACTGTGTTACGGCAAGGTAAGGATTCTCGTCCCATGTACATACGACTCATTTTTGAGTACAGTTTAACAGATAACAGTGGTATGGTACTGCAGGAGTACACAAATTGATACAGTAGTTATTGTAGTATACGACAGAAAAGCAGACAAAATGTGAAAAAACTAAAAATATAACTGAAATAAATACTATGTATGATAATCAACACTGACATACAATACATAGTTTTAAAAGTTAAACAATTATACAGAACTTAATAACTAGGTAATTTTATAATCTATCGACTTACTAAAAAACACGTACTTCTCTAATTTTACAATACCTAGGTACTAATAAACCTCTATAAACAACACATAAGAGAAAAGAAAAAAATATGCATACTTCTAGATTCGTGTCTATATTCATACACATAAACATATATACATATATATATATATACTATTTATATCAGTAATTTAGTAAGCATATTATACATATATAAATAATACATTTATATATTAATATCTATATTAGAAAAAAATTAATTCAGTGGTAAAGTAGGTATGGATAGAAAAAAGCTTATATGTTTGTGTGTCATGTCACGTACTGCAATATGTATACAAGTATCTTATCTATTTCACCCTGAGATTGTCTGGTGGAGATCGCCGCTTAGCGATAAGACCGCCAAATGTATATGTTAAATTTCAATTGCGCTTATTTTAACTATTAGGTAAATTAATTACGAAGTCATGTTATTTAAAGTAATTTTTATTATTATCATGTTATTCATAGTATTTCCGGACTATCTATCTAAATTATCATATTAAGTGAGTTAGTACATACATTCATTTATCATAATAGCCTTATGTTTTGAAAGTTAGTTAAATTGTATATTTATGTTGCAATTCCAGTTCAAATGCAAACAATGCGCATACAAAACAAAAAAAAATATTGCCATAAGCGTCTATTTAATGGCCATTACTAGATTTTCAGTGTTCTCATAGTCATAATTAGATAAGAGGTCTTCCAGCGCTCGGCCACAAGCAAATTTAGTTTTATTTTTGAGGTTTATCTTTTTGTTAAATCGGTTGTACAGTAGTGGAGCCATGAAATATGCAAAACCATGTGCAAAGGTGGTCTTACAGGTAGGTACCTTGTATATTTCATGGGCCCTTCTTTTAGAAATATTATTAGTACGCCGTAATTGAGAATGTTGTCTTAAAATAATGAGTTTTATGAAGAGTTTTCGCACAGATAACACCTTTGACTCTAAGTATAAATCAAAAGTAGGATAGCGGAACGGTTTAAAATATAAGACTTTTAGTATGGAACGCTGCGTGCGTTCTAATTTAATGAGAGAAGTTTTTCTCGCACCACCCCAGGCCGAGATTCCATAGGTAATAATAGATTGACATAGTGTTATGTAGACTACTTTGTTTGTTATATCGTCTTTTAAATGTCTTATCTTTTTAAATATAGGAATAAGTTTACGAATTCGGGATTTCAGAGTGTCAATTTGTAGTTTCCAATTGAGGTTCTTGTCTATTGTTATCCCCAAGTATTTAATACTTTCCGTAGCCAAGATAGAGTAGCAATCACAACTTGCGCTGGCGTTGTTAGAACCCTTACAGCTGTGAGCCTTAATCGTGAAGTCTGTGCTTGGTTGGTGGTTGTTATAAATAGAGAAAGGTATGAATTTCGTTTTATTTAGGTTTAGTGTTAATAAATTATTATTGAGCCAGTCTATGACCACTCGCATACCACTTTCGGCAACCAACTTAACTTCTTCCCACGAGGAACCTTTAAAGACTATAGCTGTATCATCAGCAAAGGTTATAATTTTTGCGTTTTTTAGTTTAATATTGCAGAGATTGTTGATATAAATGAGAAAGAGTGTTGGTCCAAGCACTGATCCCTGGGGTACCCCAACATTTATTTTTTTTTTAGAGCTGTACTTGTCATTAATTTTCAAAACTTGGGATCGGTCGAATAAATAGTTCTTGAAGAGGGCTAATGGGATCCCACGTATGCCGATCGCCTCCAGCTTTCGTAATAGTAGAGGAACAGAGACAGTATCAAAGGCCTTGGCCAGATCCAAAAAGACACTGACACATTTTTGTTTTTTATCCAAGTTATCAGCTATGTGTGTTACTAGTTCATCAATAGCGTCCACTGTAGACAAACTTTCTCTAAAGCCGTATTGGTTATTGGAGAAAATATTATGTTTTTCTAGAAAATTTACTAGGCGCTTATTGATTAGTTTTTCCAGGATCTTGGATAGTGTTGGTAGAAGCGATATTGGGCGGTAATTATTAATATTGTCTCTGTCCCCCGATTTGAAAACCGTAACAACAACGGAATCCTTCAAGAGTTTGGGAAAAACCCCAGTGGATAGACAGAGATTACAGATATAAACAACAGGAAGGCCAAGCACATCAATGCATTTTTTTAAGAATATTGAGGATATGCCGTCCCAGCCAGAAGAAGATGTATTTTTCAAAGAGTGTACTATGTTGTTTATTTCTATGATGTCAGTATCTAAGAGCATGAAAGAGTTAGGAAGGGTACTGCAGGGCTTATAAGACAGGGCCAAGCTCTCTTGAGTAAGATTTAGTTTATGTAAAATATTAGAAGCAAGATTATTACCCGCATTTACGAAAAAGTCGTTTATAAAGTCCAACGAGTCCCTAGAACTATCCTTTAACTTTAGGAGTTCTTTTGACGGTTGCTCTTTGTTTGAACTATTTAGGCAGCAGACGCGTTTAATTACATTCCAGGTTTTCTTTATATCCCTGTTGCAGTTGCGTAAGTCTTTTCTATCATACTCGTGTTTCAAGTTGTGTAGAATATTGTTACAAAAGTTTCTATAACGCTTATATGTGACTTCAAGCTCTTTATTCTTAGGTGATTTTTTATGCCGTCTATGAAGTGTATCCCTAAATCTCATGCATCGTAATAACCCGGGAGTGATCCACGGTTGAATTATTAGTTTCCTATTGGACACAGTATAAGATAGGGAGCAAAGATTAATAACATTAGTTACGGTGGATATGAATAGTTCTGTGGCCTTATTCGGATCCATAATTTTATAGACATCGCACCAGTCGACATCTCTAAGCATTTTAACAGCTTTAAGGTAGTCTATTTTAGTAAACGTTTTTGTAACTTTACTTATTTGTTGATACAAGGAGATTGCGAGATACATACAACTATGATCAGTTACCGATGAGTCACAAATTACAGTGAGTATCTTTATTTTGGATTTGACAAAACAGTGATCAAGACACCTAGTTTCACGAGTGGGTAGTGTATGGCTTGGTAGAAACCCGTGCATCGCAAGTAGATCTAGATACTCATCAGATCTTAGATCACAACTGTCGGTACTAATATCAATGTTAAGGTCTCCAATTATGTAAATATTAGGTATAAATTTCAGGTTTGTTAGCAGTTCGTCAATGCTAGATAAGAAATTTGCTAACGAACTGAAAGACGGAGACCTATAGACGCAAACAAAGGCATGGTTTTTCCCAATCTTTATTACCAAACAGTCAGCCTCAGAAATGTCTGGTTCATAAACACCAACATCATCTATATCATTACGTACATATGCAATTACACCACTATTCTGGTTTATGTGTTTGCAAGTATGGTAGGTGTCGTAGTGGT
Source organism: Philereme vetulata (assembly GCA_918857605.2). NCBI lineage: Eukaryota > Metazoa > Arthropoda > Insecta > Lepidoptera > Geometridae > Philereme > Philereme vetulata. The sequence continues at coordinate 7,340,158 of OU975464.1, forward strand.
TCATAGGGGGTATAACATTGCAGCCTAACAACCAACACTCTGTTAGGACAATTAAGTCGAAATTTAAGTTACCACGTTCAAGGAAAACTCCAAAGTCATTAAAATTCCTGTTTACACTGCGGATATTTTGCACTATTATGTTTAGAGAAGTATTATATCTAGCACCATATTTACGGAACTCATACGGATCACCAACCAAATATGATTCACCGACGTTGATCTCCTTATCAACGTCAGAGGACACTAGATCAAGATCATTAACCATCTTCAAAAGTATAACTTGTCATTTTCATGAAACGTATAAATGGTTGGTGGCTAATATGAGCCAAACTTCCGCATTCAATGCAGTCCGAATTGCGTGATATGCGGTTGATGGAAATATTTATCCATATTATACTGACATATACATACATATAATATGATATAAGCTTATAGAAAAAACAGTTAAATAGTAGTATTATTATGTTGGATACAGACAAAAACATATCTGTACACAATGCTAAGGTAGTAATATAAAATATAATTTTGGACACTGGAATAAAACACAAATTATATGTAGAGGGTGACAAAGCCAACAGTAAGTACCAACATGAGTGGGCTAGTCAGGATGAGCGCATTGCCTCAATCTGATCCAGCGATCTGATCACTAGAGCAGGTTGACCATCGTCTTTGCGAATCAATACGTTCCCCCGAGAAACCCAATAATATTTATAGTAACCAGTTTTGACAAGATCACGAGCAGCTCCAAGGATTTTTTTGGTCATAGTTGTCAGCGCTTCGGAAACATAAACTCGGGATGCCTCTCCTTTAAGTCCTAGGTGGACTGAGTTCAGTTTGTTGTGGCTCTCCCCAACATTGAATTTTTTTACTGCTGACAAAAGTTCTTCCTTATGCTTTAAATCCTGGAATTCGATAACGATTGGAGCACTGCTATTTTTTCCTTTTCTATACAAAATGGGGCTTCCATCAATAGGTTGAATGTTTAGGGTGTTATACAGGGTAGTGCATATTTCTTTTATATTTTCTTTCTCCTGTATCGGGACATTTCTTATTTCCACTACATTTCTCTTTTGATGTTTTTGAATCTCATGGAACTGGAGTTCGAGCTCATCAACACGCTTCGTTACAGCAGATTGGTCACCCTCAAGTGCCACTATCTTTTCATTTACTTGCTTAAAATTTTCTGCGTTGGTCTGCAGCAGTTGTATTATTTGAGCATTTGTTTCAAGAATTCGTAAATTCTGTTGTTTCATCTCAGATACTTCTGCGTTAAGCATTTCCTTAAATGATTCCATTAAAGATTCTTTCATATCAATGAGATGATCGTTATCTGGATTTCTCCGTTTCCTGATATTAACATGCCTGACGACTTCCTCTATTTCATTTCCAGAACATAAGTTCGGTTGAGAAGAAAACAGTGTTGATGTTGGAGTACGTTGCATGATATGACTGTTTTGTCTGAATAATTTGGTTATACTGTAAAACAGACAGCTACGTCACTAGGTCCGCTGGTCAGGCGAGTCTTGTGGGAATAGGAAAGAGATACTTGCCTTTTCAAGTTGCTTGTGAGTGGGGAGCGTCTTCTTGAGCGTCACTGCGTTGAATAGGCGTATGCGCAAAACTGATACCACAGAGATAATAAACTGTATTTTGTAACACGTAGGGATCAAAATTGTGCGAAAGGAGGCGATAAAATTTTACGAAAGTTGGACACACGTCTAGCTTAGTCAGTTCTTTGAACGAGAATTGTTGAGAATTGATATACCTATAGTCAATTTGGAATCGCTGAAGAGACTGCAGTACCGCCCTGGTCTCGATTGAATCGAAGGCTTTTTCATAGTCCACAAACGCTAGACATAACGGCCGATTATACTTCTCGGTATTCTGTATAATCTGGCGTAGCGTGTGGATGTGGTCTATGGTACTAAAGCCTTTTAGGAAACCGGCTTATTCGGGAGGCTGAAAGTCATCGAACCTGCGTGCGAGACAGTTTGCAATCAATTAATTAACAACAACAGAAACCAATTAATTGCGAAGAATTGGCGGTCTTATTTATTATGGTGTTATTGAAGTAAAACTTTTTTACGCACGCTTGACTTGGGGAGTAAGCTGGTGAATGCGTTACGAAAAGTGCGAACGGAAGTTGAGAGGGAGATATAAGTCAGTGAAGATAGAAACAGAGAGAGTTACGTTTCGTATATTTTGAAACGTTAATGTGCGAGTCCAGTTCAGTTCCGGTTTGTTCAGAATGAACATAAACTGATCGACCTACAGACGTGTGGCCAATTTTGTAATTGAACAATTTTATAAAGTAATACTTTAAAAAAGAATTTTTACTTCAGTCGTTTGGACTAAAGCACACTCGTTTTTTTATTAACATTAATTCTTCGTTTCTTTGCATTAAGTGACTAATAGGAGTAATATGATGATGGCAAAAGAAGTATTGTAATTAGGAAAAACAGTGTGTCTGACTTGATTTGTCATCATAAGGTAAGGCATCACTATCATTTAATAACATGGTACGCATGTTCCTCGCAACTCGTGTAGTAAGAGATGAAGATAAGGACGGCTTTTTTGGTAACCATAACAAAAAAACTCGTTTAGACAAGTGCGGACAATCTGCTTTCTGCGTAAATGCGGCAAGACCGATGGAGAACGAAATTGACAGAAGCTGATATGTACGAATATAGAACTGAATCTGAATTATTTTAGGAAGTTGGCTGAATCGATAGTCTCTGTCTCGTTTGGTCGGATCGTTTGAAATTGTGCAAATTAACAGGAGCACTTGCTCTATTGGCTTTGATATTCTGACGCCTCTCGGGTACAGTCACAAAAGTTTGGTAACATAGGGGCCGTCCATTAATTACGTGAGGTATTCGGGGGGGGGAGGGGGCTAGCCGAATCTCGCCGGATCTCACGAGGAGGAGAGGGGGGGGGGGGTCTCGGCTAATATCACGTAATTCTTTTTTTATTTTATCACTGTAAATCTGGATTACGAGAGAAGCAATCTTGAAATAAAGAAGCCAATTATGTTTTTTAAATAAGTCATTTACCCTATGAATAGAAATTTTGAAAAATCTCACGTCTAATAAATGGAGGGAGGAGGGGGTCGAAACAAATCTCGTGACATCTCACGGGAGAGGGGGGGGGGGGGTCACAAAATCGCCAAAAACGTCTCACGTAATTAATAGACGCCCCATACTACATAATTTGGAAATAAATAATTAAATCATTTGGTAGTTCATAGGACAATAACATTTTTATCAATTTAAAACACGATTTACCTAATTGATAAACTGGTGGTAGAGCTTTTGTGAACGGGCTCGAGGAAGTGGGCACCACCGCCTTACCTTTATCTGCCGCCAAGTAGCAGTACTTGTGCTGCTGTGTTCCGGTTAGATGGTAATGGTATGTTCCTGTAATTACTGGCACATAGGCATAACAGCTAAGTCCTATAGTATGGCAACGTATCCACATAGAGATCAAGACAACATAATACCTTGTTTTGAATTCTATCTGGATATCCATGGGCTGCAGTAGTCACTTAACATCGTTTGCCATATAAGTAGTATTAAAATAAGGCTCACAACGCAACTACGCTCTACGTATAAATATTAATATTATTATGACTGAAAAAGTCACTAAAATAAGCAGAAATATGACCGACATAATCAATAATTTCCAATAAATCAAAACTTATATTTATGTTATATAATATAAACCTTCCGTTTCATTTAATTCAACCCAAAATGAATGCCTTTAACTTAATACATTTCTGTGAAGCAAAGGCATGGCTGCTCGCGTGTTGGTACGTGTTTGCATCGGTAATTTGTTTGGCGGCGGTACACGGCTGACTACATTAATGGATCTCAGTTTTGCACGCGACTGTATAATCCAGACGTGCCACTCACTGTTGAAAACACCACATCTTCCTTGGGGCTAACGTTTTTGGTTGGTTTTCGTTTGTCATGCACCTAATCACTTGAAGACCTTTCTTGGTCTTGTGTTCCTGATTACTTGATTAGACATGGTTGTTCCGAGTTCTGACTAGAGGTTTGTGATAAATGGTGAAGAGATTTAGTGCGCATCGCAAGAGAATAGAATGTCCTGAACTATTAAATAAACTAGAGTTAATTGTACCTAGCAGGTCTAGTCGAATTCAGTATCGGAAAACATTCTTTCTATACACTTGTCGCACCACTAAGCTAATAAATCTATATCTAAAGTTATAGTTTTTATAGTATTAGGTTTTCTCTTTTTTTGTCGGTTAAAGTTATTATCTTCCTTTCATTCAACATTAACTAATCTATATCTAATTTTATACTAAATGTTATCTTATTTATAATTAATATTATTTTATTTATACCTCTAAATAATTCTAATATTTATCACCTAACATATATTAAATAACCTTATCGAATCTGTAAGTCGACCATCTTGTAGACTTTATCAATCATCAATTCATTTATCAATTCATTTATTTCAGATGTCAAAAATCCATATTTGTTAGTAAACTTAATTATACATGTCAAATGGTTAGTACAATTGCGACATAACAACAATTAAATAACAATATATGTGGTATGTGAGCATCTAGTGTAGGTACTGCGCATGTACTATACAACAATGGTTTAGATGCTCACAGTCGAACCTGTTTGCGAACGTATTCAGTATACCGTTGGAGCTGGCCCGAATTCTGCGCCCCAGGGATGTGCACCGCTTGCGCATGGTGCTGTAGAAACAGTCCACTCACTTTATGTTCCAACTTTCCGAGCTTTGGTTTCCTCGATACAGGCTACGCCTAGTGAGGAAACCGATAGATAATACTATAAATAGATATAAATGTTGTCTGCAAAATTCATGCATCTATTACTTGTATATACCTAGTTATAATTAAGCTTGTAAATTATATTTTAAATTGTTTTCTTAATGTGTTTTTTGTAGTAATAATAAAATATATTCATTTTATTTTTTCAAACTATTTTTGCATGCTGTAACTTCTAGAAAGACGTACACCGTCTGTGGTAAAATTGTGTATTTATTTTCTTTGTATTGTTTCTTGTAACGTCCAGTTTAGTAGGTCAATAACTTAAAAAAGAGCTTCTCCCATATATTTCATACTGTTTTATTACGTTGTTGTTTAAATAGCCAACTCAGATGTGGAAGTTTTCAGCCCATCTGGACTATCTGGAGGCCCTCAACATGATGCTAATTTTTCTTTGCAATTTTGTCACTTTAGTTTCATTAGTTTCAACAAAAGATATTTCACAAGGTACAAATAAACAGACTATCTGAAGATGAAAGTCACGCGCTGCAAAGCGCAGCGTTAACCCCCCCACTAGATTGAAAGACAACCTGATAAAGGTTGCTGGGAGCCGTTGGTCTTAGTAGTAGCAGTGGGCGATAAACATAGCTTGCAACAGACGTTATTTGCTAAAAATAAGTAGTGAAATGTTCTAAACTAGTTGTTTCGCTCCGACCTGTAATCTCGCGAGTATCCCAAAACAAAAAAAAAATATTCTTAGGGCGACTCGCGCAACGATACCTAAACGTATTAGTGGCTTAATATGATTTATATCAAATCATACAAATACGTAAAATTTAAACATGTTTAGTCGCTAAATAGGTTTAGGGATCGTTGTGTAAGCCGACCTTAATCTTTGATTATAATAGCACCAAAACCAAACATCTTGACCTACAGTTTCATTCAAATTTCAGGTAACGGGAGTTCATATATTTGGTTACTCTTTTTGGCGGTTCAAATTGCAGTTATTTTTGATTTCAGACTTTTGCCTATATGTGTGTCAATAAAGCTACACGAATCAGCACTGTGGGGTCACTGGTGTACCCTGTGAATTTCATCAAATTTGAGTTTTTATTATGACTAATAACTCAAAGACATAAAGAGTTTAGGATAAATAAAAACGGAATCTAAATGTACTAATGAATACCTTTCATTTGACGTCTCATTTGACCAGTTAGCCTCATTTTCATTTTTTTTACCCCTCTTGAACCCTAATATCTCAACAACCCCCAACATTTTTAGCTCATTTAGTCACACCAAAATTGTGCCACATATGTCTTAAATTTCACGATGATCGGATCAACGCTTCGAAAGTTATCCTGGGACAAGCATACATACAACGCCGATTTGCCCAAGTTGATATAGAGATCTCGCTTCGCTCGATCAATTATGGAGGGCAAAGGTCCATAACTGTATCTGTACACTGTATTTACCGGTTAACTGGGTATAGTCAGTATTTCGTTATCAAACTATATTCACGTAATATTTATCTTTCAGCTTTTAATATCGCAAACAACCATCATAACTTTCAAAGTTACTTTCATTTTGATCAATTTCCTCGCAAATACTGAAGCCGACGCGACGTTTTAACGCCAGACACTTTCAAATAATAACAGTTTGTCTTGAAATTCCTGATTCTCGTAATTCATCTATAACTGTCTCCTGAAGGGTTCCAGACAATATTGATCTAACTAGTTTTAAAGTTAAAGAAACCGCGAAGCTTGGCTAGACATTTTGAATCGAATTCATTTGAAAATTTATATCATAAAAAACGTAGATGCTAACATTTATACCCTTGAAGATTAATAACTCTCTCCAAAATAGGTGCCACAAAGTAGAAATACAGTTTTTATTCACTATACTACCAGTTTTGTTACGACATTAAAGGAAAACATAAGTATTGTATGACATTGTACACTCGCGGATAGATTGCCCTGAAATAGTTGGCCAGATAGGACTCTCAACTCCATCTTATAGAACACAACACACTTGCTTATTCCACATACCTACATGTCGCACCAATTATTTACAGAATTCTGTTTTTGTTCGTATTGTTACAACCCAAAAGAAGAAATTCAAAGATATTGATATATTCGATTGTTCAAAGCCTACCTATAGAGGTAAGATTATAAAAGCATTACGTGGTAAATCTTAAGGCGTGGTGGTGGATGGGAGCTTTCTAGTGCGGTGGAGGGGAGGATTTGCCTATTTTTTTAACATGTTTTTTATAATACCTACCTATGAAATTGCATGCGTTTTATATTGAATTTTCTACAATACCTACCAACCTTGGGTTAATTGAAACGTGTTTTTGGTACATATTTCAACTTTTAGAGACGAATTTTTTTCTTTTTCCTATGCTCAGTCTTTATTTTCTAACACAATAATTTCACAATAGATTCTTTTTATTACAAGTGCAGTGTACAACTGAATAATACTATTTTGATTGTAACTTTATAATAGGCTAACTATAGTATTTTTCAAACTTTCGCGATCACTGTACATAATTATTGATTAAAACGGGTATTTATCGCGTATGTACCTTTTTTATTTGTTATCCCGACGTTTCGGCTGTGTTGCAACAGTCATGGTCTCGGGCTGACTGACTATTATAGGCTAACTATTATAGGCTGTTTTTCTTTTGTTTTTGTTCCCGACATCTTTTCTTTACAATGTTCAAACGTAGAAACCTGTTATTAGCCTTACGTTTAGTTCTAAGCTACTTAACCAAACAATTTGTATCGTCGTTGGTTTCTCTAAATAAATAAATAAGTAGGGCTAAGGGCTAGCATTGATACGAGTATACTGACTAAACGGCATCGTCGAAAAATCGCCGCCGATTTAAGTTAACTTTTTATTTTGACAATGTTCCGATTGCTGGATAAATATTCAAGCGACCGGTATTAAACCCACCTCTAAAAGCAGTTAATACGATTCCGAATGTGTGTTTTAAATTATTAACGTACATAACAAAACCGGTTGTAGAACATGTACAACTAGAATGGTATATATATGTACATAAAGTATGGAAGTGCAATTAAAGATATTTTTGTTTGGTTGATAATAAAAATTAAATTAAATGATAAATCAATACTTAGTAATACTGGTAATTTCACACAACGCTATTTAAACCCTATAACTAAGAATACTTGTACGTATCAGTAATTTTTTATACATATTTTAATGTATTGGGCCATAAAGAACTTAATGCAGGGCAACCTTCCTCTTTGCCTCAAAAAACAGCTCATGCACATATGCATTCTTCCTATTCTTACCTACGGTGCACAAACCTGGTCTTTGACGGCACTTCAAAAGTCCAAACTTGGGGTCTGCCTGAGGGCAATGGAGCGTAGAAACACCATACTGCGCTCTAAGACAAAAATCGCCAATGTCACGCAAAAGAGAGCTAAATTGAAGTGGAACTGGGCGGGGCACGTATGTATCGAATGCGCGATGACTTGTGGGCTAAGATAACCACTGAGTGGTTCCCACAAGGCGAGAGACCGCGTGCCCGGCCTAGGCGGAGATGGCGGGACGAACTGGACGCGCATAGTGCGAACTAGTCGACAGAAGCCCTAGACCAGGATGAATGGAAGAAGGGATGGAGGCCTTTACCCAGCAGTGGGATCCAGCGGAGTCTTTAGATTAGGTTATTATAATGTGTCTTCTTTTGGAAATTTTATGTATTTTTTTGATTCTGGTTGCGACTATAAGTTTTAGCTATCTATTTTTGCATCCCTAAAAACCAAAATGAGTTTCATAGTTATTTGTTTTCTGTTTATTTATGTTTAATATTACTGTAAATTAAAATGTTAAGTAAGGGCGACTTCCGCAACGATGCCAAAACGTATTTAGTGGCTAAGTATGATTTAAGAAGTGGTCAAACCATACAAATACGTCAAATTTAAACATGATTAATCGCTGAATACGTTTTGGGATCGTTGTGCAAGCCGTCCTAAGTTTATCAACAAAATCATAATCAAAACTTATGACGAGCTAGAGCATTGTTCTTCGTAATTCTACTTCAGATCCTTTACGGCAAATTCAAAAGTTCTTGTAATGAGTTTCAGTAACGTTGCTTGCATTAGAATGTATTGCTTTGCTGCACTCTTGAAAGAATGAAGGTTTACGTAAACAGAATGAAAACAAGGTTCGTTATAAGCTTGGTTCATACAAACGAATAGTTATCGTAACCACTTAATTTAAAGTAAATGATATTGCAAATCTAATAAGGCGTAAACACACCAAGTTACTTTGGTGAAGCAACATTTTGCAAACACTAAAACATTTGCAATTTGCTTAATTTTTAAAATGTTATAAAATATGCACATCACCAATACATACAGCATACAGCATACAGCATGCAGCATGCAGCATGCAGCATGCAGCATGCAGCATGCAGCATGCAGCATGCAGCATGCAGCATGCAGAATGCAGCAGCATGCAGCATGCAGCATGCAGCATGCAGCATGCAGCATGCAGCATTCAGCATGCAGCATGCAGCATTCAGCATGCAGCATGCAGCATGCAGTATTCAGCATGCAGCATGCAGCATTCAGCATGCAGCATGCAGCATTCAGCATGCAGCATGCAGCATGCAGCATGCAGCATGCAGCATGCAGCATACAGCATGCATCATACAGCATACAGCATACAGCATACAGCATACAGCATACAGCATACAGCATACAGCATGCAGCATGCAGCATGCAGCATACAGCATGCAGCATGCAGCATGCAGCATACAGCATACAGCATACAGCATACAGGCATTTCTATACAAATCTACAACTTTGGCATTGTAAACATTGGGTCTTACAAAAATGTTGAAAGTGCCAAATAAAGATTAGGTGCAATAGGGTTAGAGAGACCTTTTTGGGTGTTTGTTTCGTATTGTATAAGGGAGTGCCATTGTACCATGCTTAGCGTAACCTAGGTCAAAAATTACCTAAATCATATGTCATACATAACATAAGTTATTTATTCTTTGCCGATAATTTGTTACAAAATAAGGTCTTAAAACTAACTTTAAGTATCTGTAATATATGTATCTTTCAGTGATTATGAGTATCTCTATTTTTATTGATCAGTGGCTGACCAATCCGCAGCTTCGCACGCATTGTTTTTCAATAAAAACATTACTCTCCTTCTGCGCAGTTGGGTAAAAAGTAGCATATGTCACCCGAGTATAGTGTAGCTTCCCAACAGTGAAATATTGTTTTAAATCGGTCCAGTAGTTTCGGTGCCTATTCAATACAAACAAACAAATCATTACTATTTAAAATATTAGTATAGATAACATTCATCGTTCTCAATTATATACAGGTATGATATAATGTGCTTCCAATTAATCTAAAAAGTATGTCCGCTTTACGACTTATATAGGAGCACAATGTCATCTGCTTACGAATGAATGAATGAATGAAAATTCTTTATACTTTATACAAGCTAGACAAAATAGAAATAATCAAATAAAAGTAAGCATAATAGGCGTTCTTATCGCTTAACAAAGCGATCTGTTCCAGACAAGTACGAAGTTGCCGATGAATGATATTATTTTTATTATGAGCCCATAGAGTCCCTCTGCAGGGCAAAGGCCTCCCTTCCCTCTTTCCACGAATCCCGGTTATAGGCTAATTGGGGCCACTCTTTATGGAATGCATCCAGTTCATCCCTCCATCTCCGCCTGGGCCTACCACGTGACCACCGCCCGTTTGGAACCCATTCTGTAGTGGTTTCCGCGCATAGTTCCTCCGGGATACGACAATCGTGTCCAGCTTAGTTCCACTTCAATTTTGCGGATGTCATTACGGATATTATGATGATATACCTAAAATGCGCAGTTTGACACCCAGGTGGCAATCACAATGTATTCCATGCGCCCTTATAGCAGTGTTAATTTAGAGAAAAATTACAGACATTTTGGGCGACTTGCGCAACAATGCTTATGCGTATTTAATGGCTAAATATGATTTAAGCACCGGGACAGTTGCTTAACTTGTACCAAGCACAAGTCCGATCGTGTTTGGAGTACTGTTCTCACCTCTGGGACGGATCAGTGAAGTACCAACTTGAAGCTCTGGAATCAATTGAGAAAAGAGCCAAGAAGCTCATAGGCAACGATGAGCTAGTTGATGCAAGGCTGTACAGCCTGGAGCATTAGCCTCTCGGTTTTTTATCGAGTACATTTCGGGGAGTGTGCGGCGGAACTTTTCAACCTGATCCCACCCACCATCTCCATTCTATCAACGGACAACCAGACGCTCTGCGATGCGCCACCGCTATATGGTAGAAATACCTTTCATTCGAACAAAGCGGTTCTCTTCGACCTTTATTATGCGCAACGCCAAAGAGTGGAACGCCTTGCCAGAGTCTGTGTTTCCTGATAGCTACAACCTGGGTATCTTTAAGTCGCGAGTGAATATGTTTCTTCTAGGCAAGCGTGTACCATCGTAGATTGCATCATCGCTTACCATCAGGCGAGATCGTGGTCAAACGCAAGCCTATATTTATAAAAAAAAGCTGTTAAATCATACAAACCCTTCAAATTGAGTTTAGAGATCGTGCATGGTGGACGGGCAAAGGAAAAATATTCACGTGTAGGTACAGCTTGCTGTAGGTATGTACGTTTTCCATAGTGTTGTTGTATGACTCTTTTAGTTTCTTACAAACAAAACTTATACTTGAGTCTGCGAGCATTTTTGTTTCATGATTAAAACCCGCGTCTGTCAGATCTATAACGGTTTGCAAAACCTCACAATGGTTTTTGAGATACGGTTATTATTCGCGAGTAAGCTCGCAGCTTTAGCTTACAACAGGAATACATTTGGAAAATGCTGCTTTTAAAGTTAACCCAGGTTTCGTATCCGACTGTACGTGACGAAAATCAAAATTTATGCTTTGCCGCTGACGGGCGACGAAAGCCATAATCCCCAAAATCCGGTACTAAAAATGGATGCTATTTTGGAATATTCCGGATTTCAAACCAGAATAACCTTTGGTGTTTGTTTTACAAAGTGATAGGTATTGCTAAAGTTGACAGAAAGCAAGACTATACGGGTAAGTTGAGTTCTAAGACAGTCAAAAAAAAAGTTTGAATGTTCGCCATTACTAACTACTAACCTTTCGTTTTCTTTATTAATTAAATTCAAAGTAATGTATTCTTACATTGTTATTGATCACTTTTGTTAACTAGCATCAAGTATTCATTTCTCAGCAACATAGTTACTCTATTATTTTGCATGAAAAGCAACCTATTCTCTTTTGCAATATCCAACTCTACGCTCGAATAGCTCCTCCATATTTCACGATTTTCCTTCAACATTTTCAAATTGTTTGGCTCTCGAGGTAAAAATATCCTTTCAAACTATGACATGATAAAACGCTGCGGATAACCATGTAGTGTTTGAAAATGCTAGAAAGATTTTGAATAACGTTCAATTTTGCTTAGTTTCTTTTGTATCTTGCATACAAGCTTGGCTTGATTTTCCCATTCTAAAAATTATGTACACACACACGGCTACACATCAAGCTATACATTTCCAGTATAAACTGACCTCGCATTGTGTAGGCTTTTCGTAGAATGAGAGGTCAGCTGATACTGGAAACGAACAGCTTTATGTGTAGCAGTGTGTACAGTCTCAAAAAGGTATACCTACATGACTGAAAGTTCAAATTATGCGGTTACAAACTTCTACCCGCGGCTTCGCACGCGTAGTTTGTCAATAAAAAGTAACATAATGTCTTAATCCAGGTCATAATCTATCTATATACCAAATTTCATCGAAATTGGTTAAGCCGTTTAGTCGTCAAAATGTAACAAACATACAGACAGAGAGAGGGAGTTCCTTTCGAGTTTATAATATTAATATGGATGGAAAATATATCAGAGTAAAATACAGTTTAATTTTCCAGCAGCCCTATAAATAAATCTTATTCAACTGTGAATTTACAATCAAGTATAAATTACGAACCCTATACGGGTTATCTATACGTCGTGGCGACACACCGTGCCCAGCCAATTAAACGCGCTTACCTCGGCCACAAAGAATGACTAGTTAGCTTCTGTCACACTACGTGCTCTGAGGCTCTGAGCTGGGCAAGTGAACGTTTGAATTGCGATGGCTGTTTGCTAACTAGTGGTTCGCCCCGAACTGAGATCTCGCGAGTCTCCCATAAAAACAATAAAAATAATATATGTAATCTTTGACTATCCAAATACAAAATGTCTCCGATTGAGGGAAGAAAGTTGAACATACTGTTACGAGCTGAGGGTTCGGGATAAAATAATGAAAATGAATTTAGATTCATAAAATAGTGCGATAGTGTTGAATAAAAGTGTTATTTTGGTTAGCCAAAATAACACTTTTATTCAACACTAAAATTCAAAATACACGATCTTAATCACAAAGATTCACATCACACTAATTCACAACACTATCGCACAATAAACCACTAAAAGTCACCGAAATGTTCGCACGTATAGCCAAATCCAGACTGACTCTGCGGACGTCTCTACGTACTATTTATACCGAGCATTATTTCCAGAACCTTCCACTGGTATCTAGAAAAGTATAGGTATTTCGATTGCCTACTATTTCTTAATCTGTGCAACTGTAAGTAAAAACGTGGTATGTAGGTCATTTAATACCAAGTCATTCCACCTATTCTGTGACACAGTAGGTATAACTTCGAGAAAAACCGACTATTACTTATTCTGTAACAGCCTCGGCGTAACAATACAAAAATATAATATCAAAATAGTGCCACGAAATAAAGTTCCAATTTACAAGACCTACAGTTTCATTCAAATTACAGGTATCGAGAGTTCATGTTAATAGGATGTTTTTTTGGAGTAGAAATTGCAGTTATTCAAGATTTCAGCCTTTTCTCTATATCTTTTCTGTACCTATCTGTACTCGGTCAGCCTGTGGGCGAAGTATACGCAGGCGGCGTACAGCGCACTCCGCGTCCAGTATAACAATGCACTCAGGGCGATGCTGGGGCTGCCCCGCTATTGCAGTGCATCAGGGATGTTCGCAGCGGCGCGGGTCGACTGCTTCCATACCGTCATGCGCAAGCGAGCCGCGTCCCTGGTGCACAGGCTGCGGGCCAGCGCCAACACCGTCTTGGCAATGATAGCCGGCAGAGTAGACTGCTCGTACACCAGACATTGCTGTCACAGGCATGCTCTCAAAAACCCTGTATAAACATTAGTTTACTTATTGTGTTGTGCGCTTTCCTATATGAGCTACATAATTGCTTGAAATAAATGTATTTTTTTTATAATTTTTTTTTTTATATATCTTTATTTGTGTCACTAAAGCTACACACATACCACATTTCAGCACTGTGGGTCACTGGTGTAGTGTACCCTGTGAATTTTGTCCAAGTTCAGTTTTTATTAGGGCTTATAAACTACAAAATTTAAAACAAAAATAAAAACGGAATCGAAATGTACTCATGAACACCTTTCATTAAACGTGCAATTTGATCGGATATTGCATTTCATTATTTTTTACCCCTCTTGAACCCTAATATTTCAACAACCACACACCAAAATTGTGCCATCACAACCTACATATATTTATATACTAAATTTCACGTTAATCACATCAACGCTTCGAAAGTTATCCTCGGAAAACAAACATACATACATACATACAACGCCGATTTGACCAAGTTGATTTGGAGATCTCGCTTCGCTCTATCAAATATTAGAAATGAAACATTTCATTTCATCTCAAACATACATGTAGAGTTTACATTGTTTGGAGTTAATATCAGCTAATAACTCACATACCTGCAGGGTAATTCTGGTACTTGGTAGCGGATCCACTTTGACCAAATTTGACAAAACAATTGAAACTGTCAGCACCAGTTAGCTATAGGGTGGTTTAAACCCTGCCGTGAAGCGGATTAAGGCTCCAGCACTCTCGAACTGGTTGAGAAGACATAGAGACAGATATACAATGCTCTTCTTTATAGTTAGGGATTAACGAGTAGATTATGACACTTGCAAAATGAGTCCATCTCTAATAATATTTTACCACGCCTCATAAAACTTATATGTAATGCCCTAAAAGCACTAAAAAGGGCCCTAATAATAAACCCATCAGCCGTGGCTGTTCGTAAGTCAGTTGTCGTGTTGCCGTCACGGAACTGCCACCTTGACCATAAATCCATCAAATAAACTAGACTTTTACAGTCATTGTTACTACTCCCTTCCGGCAACTATCCTTATTTGTTTAATATTTATACTTTTCTAGTAAAATATTAGACAATGCGCATAATGTTAGTTCTTTAAAGTTAAACCACGAACAACTGATTTGAAATTATGATCTTAATACAGAATATTTCAAGAAAAATCTCGTAGAAATTCCAATGTATGTTTGATACTATATTTGCTTTTAGGTTTCATGAGATGTTAGCTGGCTTTTGACCACACATGCACGCAGAAAAAACACAAAACAGAATTTTCTATGCAAAGCTGCAATCAAAAAAAATCACCAACAAAAATTACTGCATGACTGAATGAAGTTTTTTACTTCGTTTTCTATACCATACATAGATGAATACGTATGAACTAATGGTAGAGCTCTAATGAAATATACAGAACCTATTCGAAATTCTCTTATCATATTCTAAAAACAGCCAGTCAAAATATTAATTTAATTCCAGGAAGTCCCAACTTGCAAATAGACAAGTGGTCGACGCCAACTTTGTCGTTCCGAACTCACCTGACTCAGTCATTATTTATTCAAGGAGAAACCTCGGTACTGCTGCGGTATCTCACGTAAGGGGAAAACTTCACACTATCCTTTAATGGAAGTAAATGCACCGAGTCACTCCATTTTTGCTCGAATTTATAAAACGGAAGTTTTAATGTTGAGACTTCATGAAATGGTTATCGCTTTGCGTGTTATGCTAGAAGTTTGGTATATCTTATGATTTTGTATAAATTGCTTCGTTTAAAACTTGCAAGCTTGTTATCCAAATAATTTATTTTTCAAAGTAATTTAATCATCAATGTACTTTCTTGCCGTTTTCAATCAATACATTTATATGAGCTAGACGCTTTTACAACATTGTAAAAACACACCTAACAATAACGTTTAATGTACCGAGAAAGAATATCAAATAGCCATAGAATAAAAAGTACCGAGCATAGGATTTTATAGGCTTTTACTACGGTTTTTAAGCGCACTCGTTCAAGTGTAAACATGAATGACTATGTATGAACTGTACAAAGTAGTAACAAAGGTATTTGATCATTCCTGCTTGAAAAAACTCTGTACAAAACACAACTTTAGAAACTGTAACAAATGTAGATTGTGTTTTCTTTTCACACATTGCTTTGTCAAATACTTATGACTTTCTTGTTCGATCTTCACTCTGATTTTTATCTGAATTTATTGCCAACTCTACCGGCAAAACTGCAACTCGAATGAACACTAGACCATAATTCTTCTATTTCCATAAAAATATAATATTAACGTCAGGACCAAAAATATCACCATTCACCAGGCAAAGTTTCTCCCTATACTGCATTATGACTAACGCTAAAGTGAGACGGTTCAAAAGCTAAGTTATGACGATCACTCAGCGGGATATAACTACAATGTACAATCGTGCAATATATTAAAGTGCCGAACTGGCGACCTTCTCAGTAAAATCCATTACTGTTGCCTGTTACACAAGCTACATATTATACGGTTTCATGGAAATAGGCCTGTTATTCTTGTTCGTTAATCATTCAACACTTTATATTAACTAAACCAAAATCGAGCCAGGGTTAAAGCAATATACAATTTATTAAACTGGAAAATAATTTCGTATTTAATTATCTGTGGAAATTTGTAATTGGCCCTAAGCATACATATCTTGTTTGCATGTATTTGATCGAGTGAAGCGAGATCTCTAAATCAACTTAGGCAAATCAGCGTTGTATGTATGTATGTATCATGTTTGTTTGTCCGAGGATAACTTTCGAAGCGTTTATCCGATCATCATGAAATTTAGGTAGGTAGGTGTAGTGATGGCACAAATTTGGTGTGACTAAATGAGCTAAAAATCTGTGGGGGTTGTTGAGTTGAGATATTGGGGTTCAAGAGGGGTAAAACAAATGGGACTATCCGGTCAAGCGGTACGTCTAATAAAAGGTATTTGTGAGTACATGTTGACCCCGTTTTTATTTATAGTTTAAACCTTGTAGTTTTTAAGTTATTAGCCATAACAAAAACTGAACTTTAGCAAAATTCAAAGGTTACACCAGTGGGTACACATTGCTGAAATTTGGTACGCGTGTAGCTATAGTGACACAAATATAGGCAAAAGTCTTAAATCCAGAATAACTGAAATTTGTACCCCAAACAAGACCAAAGTAACATGAACTCCTGTAACCTGTAATTTGAATGAAACTGTTGGTCAAGTAATTTGGTTTCTCATTTCGTGGCACTACTTTGTTAGTTATTGATTATGGCCGGCTTGCACAACGATCCGTAAAAGTATTTAGGGACTAAACATGTTTAAATTTTACGTATTTGTATTATTTGACAACTCCTTACATCATATTTAGCCACTAAATACGTTTAGGCATCGTTGCGAGAGTCGCCCTGAGAATTTCTTTTTATTGTGTTTTGGGAGACTCGCGAGATCTCAGTTCGGGGCGAACCACTAGCATAATATAATTAGTTTTTGTGTGTACCTTGCTGTAAGTTTACTGAAAATAATATAAAATAAAATAATAGTCTATTTGTATAATAATATTTATTAAAGCCTTAGCTCGATGTACTCCGATATCCGATTCTTCTTGTGGGCTTGAATACCAGCCGTGAATAGATTGGTATACCTACTTGAAAAGTTGTTGCATTTACACGTGCACAAAACGTGAAAATTACGATGTTTTGTAATACAATTCTAAAAGTTACTCATCTATTTAATTATTTTGTAATAATTATTATGAAAGCAACCAGAATCTTAAAACCTCTTGAAACCATATTCACTAATATTGTTTTTATGGACATGGTTCATAATAATTTGTAGAGTAATGAACCAACCTCGTTATCCACTTCGATGCGACCACAAACGCATAAAACCACAAAATAAATCCACACTACCATTTTGTCTCAGGCGTGACTAACAATAGGTTTTTTGAGTTCCTTTCACGGGGCTAAATACGTCTATTGTGATGCAACCTGAACCACTAAATCTCGACTCAGTCACTTCACAGTACGGAAAGGACAGCTGACTTTCTTGTAAACAACTGCGTTACCGTATTTAACTGTATTCACAATTTTGTAACATTACGCGATCGTCTCGATGAGGTTTTTTCCGCTTTTTAGGGTTCCGGACCCAAAGGGTAAAACGGCACCCTATTACTGAGGCTCCGCTGTCTGTCTGTCTGTCCGTCTATCACCAGGCTATATATCATGAACCGTGATAGTTAGACGGTTGAAATTTTCACAGATGATGTATTTCTGTTGCCGCTATAACAATAGATACTAAAAACAGAATAAAATAAATATTTAGCGGGGCTCCCATACAACAAACGTGATTTTTTTGCTCGTTTTAGCTCGATATTGATAACATCAACAGGTAGACGCTTGAAATATTCACAGAATATTTAGTTATATAATTACTTTAAAAATAAATAAATAAATTAAAATAAAACAAATAATTATAATATTTAATACAAATATTTATCCCATACAACTAACGTGATTGTTTTTGCCCTTTTTATAGATAATGGTAAGGAACCCTTCGTGCGCGAGTCTGACTCGCGCTTGGGCAGTAAAACGAATCTACAGCCTTCAAGGCATTTGTTATAGATCTTTAAGGTATATTGTCTAGATATTTGTTTTAATAGTGTTTGTTAATTAAATTGTGTTATCGATCTATAGACAAGGGTCAGAGCTAATACATATACATAACATGCACCTGACGTTATCACACACTAACAAAAATAAAATAACTGCTAAGTTCATGTGATAAACGCATAAAATGACGATTAACGTTTAAAGATTACCCTTTCATCATATTAAAAAAGTACGACACTCAAAGAATGACCCAGCTATTATGTATCGAGTGTGACACGACTCAGTTAAATACGGCAATTATTCAAGCACGGCAAGCCTCATTGTGCGTGCCTCGCCTCGCCTTGCTATCCCACTTCTATAATGCTCACTAAATTTGGATTTTCATGCCTTGTCATCCCACATAAGTGTTTTAATACGGTCGCTATATTATTTATTTAGCAAGTGACATTGACAAGATGACACACATGTATCAGTCATTTAGATCTCATCATAGTTCATTTTCAATAGTCCAACGACAATTCGAATAAAAACCCTGTCTGAATACCCAACGAAATTTGAAAAGGTCTCATTAATAGAACTGGATACGACCCCACCGATCGATTTGGGAGATAAACACTCGTAACCAGAGAAACGTTTTCCCGTCTAAGACCGCGTTCATGCCAATATTAAACTGGGATGATTCACAAAAAAGAGCACAGAGATCTCGGAGATGTTTATCGCATTAATATAATACGACATTAAGATAACAATGGGTCGGCTCAAGAGAGGTCCAATATAAGGAGCTCAGAGACCCCGCGTGCTTTGTTGTGAAAATAACTTTATGCCTCAGAAGGCGGGGACAGAGCAACCGAGGCTTTCAATAAACCAAATGGCCGTTCTAAGAGAGATGTATTCATCCCGTTGTTCATATCCTTTGTGCAATAATGCAATGTTATTCTATGAGATTTCACATTGTATCGTGCGAACTGTCGTGCTTGTCTGTTATGGAATATAATGCGTCCATTAATTTCGTATATTAGCGGTCAAAAAGGTAGCAAGTACGCAAAAGGTACGCACCGAGCCAGGCACCAGTGAGATTGCTATCAAACGCCGCCGCCGCCCCTGCCAGACAATCGCTGCACCGCAATTACAAATGAGTTATTTAAAGCAGACCAAAATATATTTTAAGCTCATTTCCATCTAATCTATTGATCCACGCACACAGCACTGGTCGGCTTAAATGCTCTTTAGCCGAAATGAAATCCAATTTCGCCCCAGACAAGCCAGAGGCACGACATTAATCATTGTTGGAAGTTAACTCCTTAATTTCTCGTACCTTACAAAATTCAGTTGAAAGTTATTTACTCAGTGAGCTCGCACAAGTGGAATTGTACGGTGGTATGAAAAGATCGAATTTATTACTTCATAAGTCATGAGGGTTAAGCAATAATCGTCACAATGGGCTATAAAGACTTTATAGGCAGTAAACTTCAGTCGGGTCACACGTCCGTACCCTGAAATGTAGACTTAAATATCAGCCCTTTCCAACTCTTTCAGATCATTTTCTACTTTATAGTTTCTAAAGATGACCTAGTGGTTACTATACGTCTCTCCTTTCCAGACAATGTGTCTTTGTAGTGTTTGTATCGTACCTTCCGCAAGCGCGTTTGCTTTCCACTTGACCCAATATAATGAGCTTCTAATACAATGCTCAACAGTTATTAACAAGTAGATATATAGCTTGTTTATGTGTAGATGCTCCAATTGTATTTGCTTCCACCTTTGAAATTCCTTATACTTTAATATTGCAGTTGATAGATGCTTTAAAATAATGTTTTTGCTCTGTTTAAAAGCTACTAAAACTTATCAAACCGCACCTCAATTGGATAAAAGCTTTTCATATTACCACTCGTGTACTCCAGTCGTTTATTCAAATGTAACTACTTCGATAAAGTCGATTTTCTTGTTAGAACTCGGAAACTATGCGATTACGCTATTAACACGTATACTTTACGACTTGATTGGGATCAATTCAATAATGTTTGAGAGAGTAATAAAATAACAGTTTTGAAAATGATGTAACAGAATAATTATTGACGTGACGCCTTTAAACGCTTAAGTTCGTTTAATGTTTTGTACATAAAATACCGTCATTTAAACAGGGTGCTTTGGAATACTTGTTAACACAGAAAAAGAAGATTGTCGACCTTACAATGGTTTTCATTCAAAAAAACACTAGATAAAAATATCTTAAACTGTTTTTGTATTGTGCTGTTTTAGGTGCAAACCCTAAACTGAAACATTTTGTAAGGTACACTGTTTAGGAAACAGCTTGAATGCGGGTAGAAAAGTGGATGAAATTGTCTTGAAAAGAAATGTTCAACATCGACGTTATTTTATGCACTACCTTCATAATTGTTTTTCCGCATTACACCAAGTTTAACTGAACAAGATTTCATTATTTGTATTAAATTCACTTTCATGAGTTTAATCACACCTTACGGTTATCACAAAGATATTCTGAAGCACCCGTATACATTACCAGAGACTGTGGTCTTTTGTGATGCAATGCAATGTCAATTATAATTTTGAACCGTTATTGGTTAACGAGAAGATTACTTAAAAGTTAAAACTATTGGTTGTGTGCATATAAAATTGTTTAATGACAACATTTTTAATGTTCATTTAAATGTTGCTTGTAGACTTGATTTGTAGTATAATTTAATTACACTAAATAGTTAAGTCGGTAATTTTAAAAGATTTATTTAGGAAACCGTTTAGGTAACTTCTTTATAGATTATGTAAGTTCATACAATGAGAATACTATCTGTTGTAGATATGTTTTACGATAAATGTGCTTTATGTCTTTGTTTTATTTAAATACTTAGGTAGTGTTATAAAAATATAGCTGTTTCTATCCTTACAAAAAAATGCTCTAACAATATTTTTATATTGAGATGATATATTTTTTGTGCCTAATACTTTATTAATTGATTTTTTTAATCGAGCGCCTGCCTAGCGTCACAAAAGTCCTATCCATCCAAAGGTTGTCTGGAATAAATTGCTTCTAAGCGATAAGACCGCCCATTGTACTTGTTGCTTTGTGATTTTTTATTTAAAGTCTGTTTCTTTTGAAGTGTACAATAAAGTATTTTCATTCATTCATTCACCTGATGGTAAGTGATGGAGTGATCGAAGATAGAGCACGCTTGCCTAAAAAGAACCTGTTCACTCTGGACTTGAAGACTCCAAGATTATACTGGTCCGGAAAAAGTATTTTAATCAATTAGTCTAATTGGGTAATAAAGTCGAATAATATAATGTGGTTTCGTGATGACCTCCGTGGTGCAGTGTGCGAATAGCCGGCTGAGACGCAGAAGGTTGTGGGTTCGATTCACGCCGCGAAACAAATCTTTACTTCAAATACATACTAGCTGACCCGCCAAACTTCGTACCGCCTTGACATGCATATGACGCGTGCTACCAATGTACAGTTGTCAATCAGCCATTATTAGCTTCATCTAAGTAAGAGTAAATGAATTTTCTTCAAAATTACTTTTTGCGTTTATTTTTCCGAAATTTTAAAAGTTATTCTGCTGTTCCAGGCGGAGACAAATCAAAACAATTAAAAATCATCAAAATCGATCCAGCCATTCTCGAGTTATAAATGGTGTAACGAACCAAAATGGTGTACAAATAAATGTGTAATGGTGTATGTATATATATATAGATAATTATTAGTCTGGGGCTGGATGTTTTTCTATAATTATTTAAGAAGGTATATTATGATTACAAAAAAGAAATTATAAGTATTCTATCAGTTATCTGGTTGCTTTAGTAAAACAAGCTTGGCTACGTTTGGGGCTAGATAGCGCTGTGTGAAACGTCTAGCTTTATTTATTTATGTAAGACATTGGTTGGAGAAATAGAGAGAGAGAGAATAATGCCTATTATAAGGTATTAAAAACCTTTCAACTATCTAAGATATAAGATTCAACCGAAAGCTGTACCGGTTTATCTTGTCGATTGTTTATAGACAAACAGCACAGCTATGCCTTGATGGAGAGTGGATTGAACATAATCTTCACCACGCACGGTTGAATGTTTAAAATACACAGACGCCTTACTATCATAACAATGTTATGATTTCACTAACGATGGTGCATGTGTATTTTGTTTTTAAAGATGTGATAAAATATGGTGTAAAAAGTAGATACTGAGGATTAAGTCATATTTTTTTGTTTTAAAAATACATTTTTACAGCTCAGGGTGACAGTAAAATAATTTATAGATTATCTCAGATGTGACGGAAGTTTTGTTATTTTCATAAAAAAATACGTTAGCAAGTTCTTACTTGTAGACGTTACTAATTTAAATAAAGTATTTGATCGAACGATGCGATATCTCTAAATAAACTTGGGCAAATCGGCGTATGTATGTTTGTTTGTCCGAGGTTATCTTTCGAAGCGTTTATCCGATCATTGTGAAATTTGGTATATATAGGTAGGTAGTGAGGTGTGTTGTTTAAAACTAAATGAGCTGAAAATGTGTGTGGGGGGGGGGGGGGGGGGGGGGGGTGTTGAGATATTGGTGTTCAAGATGGGTAAAAAAACAAAATAAGACTATTTATTAAAACTTTTTAATTTTTACTTTAAACCTTGTAGTTTTTAAGTTATTAGTCATAATAAAAACTGACCTTTGACAAAATTCACAGGGTACACCAGTGACCCCACAGTGCTGAAATTTGATATGCGTGTAGCTTTAGTGGCACAAATATAGGCAAAAGTCTGAAATCCAGAATAACTGCAATTTCTACCCCAAAAAAGTAACCAAATTACATGACCCCCGTTACCTGTAAATTGAATGAAACTGTAGGTCAAGTATTGTGGTTGGTATTTCGTGGCACTATTTGATTAGTTAAAGAATACGGCCAGCTTGAACAACGATTTCTGAACGTATTTAGGCTACTAAACATGTCTAAATTCGTATTTTTATGATTTGACGAGTTTTTAAATCATATTTAGCCTCTAAATACGTTTAGGCATCGTTGCACGAGTCGCCCTAAGACATTTTTTTTTTTGCTTTTGGGAGCGAGATTTCAGGGTGAACCACAAGTTTATTATTAATTATACTGAGTTACAGATAAATAACTAAAGTGTTTGCTCTTTTGCTTCTCTTTTCATCCTCAATGCCTTGGTAACTTGGTCATTGAAACCTGTAGACTACGAATTAAATTATAATATTAGATACAGAAACCCACATTTAAATTCATCATACGAAATTATAAATCTACTCTAAGCTATGAGTATATTTTGATCGCCACATTATTCAACTTCCCATAGGTTAATTCGATCAATTCATAACGCTTTCTCAAATAGCGGCGTGTTTTGATTTGACCGACCACCGACCATTTGAGTGGAGGCGGCTTTTTAAGTGACAATGGAAGGTATAAGCCCTTTATAAAATATCTAGTCATGTGCCGTGATGTTTTATGTTTTTTCCAGTATTATATTGTGTTTACAAATAGTTGAATTCAAGTAA
The DNA here is from genome assembly GCA_918857605.2 of Philereme vetulata. Taxonomy (NCBI): domain Eukaryota; kingdom Metazoa; phylum Arthropoda; class Insecta; order Lepidoptera; family Geometridae; genus Philereme; species Philereme vetulata. The sequence continues at coordinate 7,364,299 of OU975464.1, forward strand.
CGGTTTTATTTCTAATGATTAATCTAATGAAAATCCTTGTTCTAATATTACATCGTTCGATATCCACAATATCCATATATACTGTACGTACTGTATTGGTACACACGGCTACACATCTAGCTAAACTATTTCCAGTATAAGCTGACCTGGCTTTGTGTAGGCTTTTCGTAGAATGAGAGGTCAGCTTATACTGGAATAATAGCTTGATGTGTAGCCGTGTGTACAATATAATTACGAAGTTCATCGACAAAAAAATATTAAGAGTTTATGTTATAAAATTCCGGTAGGTAATTGGCGTGTACGAATATAATATTTTTAATTAGATATGTATTTATATTTTTAATATTTTAACGTCTCGTTATACAATTACTGAATCAATATTTTTATAATATTCTGATTTTTATATTAGATTTTATGAGCAACGGAAAGTATGACTAAAGTTAGTTAATGTATTCACTTTATTTCAGTGGAAGATTGGACTAAAGCCTTCGATTGTGCTGTCTACTTATAACCAAAGAACGATTAGCTGAAGCCCGGGCACGATTCCCGTTTGACAAGGATGGATATGATAATAATGGGTTTTATAAGTAGGTATCTATTTTGTAACCTTAACAGTCATGTTTGAGGAATTAGGTATTATGATTCAGTGTTAGGTCATCGTGTGAAGTTTATGCGAATAATTGTTATAGTTATTTTGTATAGTCGTAAATGTATCATCATTGTATTGTAAGTGTAAAGCATTTGCTCGGAACATGTCCTAACTAAAAGCTTACATTTTATTTAATAATGTTGATGTCAGTATAATTTTCTTCTCAAATTAATAAATACTGGCCATGTTGAGGAAAGTATAGGTATAATAATATAAGCCTGAGCAAGCACATTAAAGGAGTCACTAGCTGACGAACTCTAGACTACAACGTTGTAAATCTAACGATATTAAAATGTAACTTCTATCCCAGTCATAGCACCCACATTTGACCGGCGTGAAAAAGAAAACGAAGTTTTATTCCACCAAAATATAGCGGAAAGACCGCTGTGAAAGTTCATTGTTATAAACTCGCTCTTTATAAAGCAGTAATAAGATGTAAAATCCTTTACTGTATTTCATTTTGTTAGGATCGTAAAGATTCGCTTACCTGCTTGTTTGTTATGAGTAGAAAAGGGCCGTCGGCCGGTTGGGCGCAAAACCTTTTTTTATCATTAAATTTTATGTGTGGGAATTTTAATACCTTAAATGGCACGTTCTGTCCCCACAGATGGGACGCAGTTGGTGTCTATTCTTTGCAAAACACGTGTCGAGCTGGCCCATAAAATGCCGAAACGGTCGTATTTTAGAGTGATGCTTTTTTTTAGAGAAATGCATAAATAATTATTGTTCATTCACTATGGTTGTAACTCGTAAACATTATTCATTGTTTTATCGGAAAGCAGCTGCTTATTTTCAATTACCGCCGGATGATTGATGTGTGAGTTAGTACAGTATCTTTCCACACTCAAACGAGTTGATCGTCGGTTCGTTGCAATCGATAGTGGGACCACTATTAATTTTATCAGTGAAGGCTCGGGTCTCAGCGGCACGTCCAAGAAACGCAACGTCATTCATCTCGCACCCGCGCCTTCGGAGCCCTCAGCTGAACCCTCGGAATTACTTCAACCATTTAAAATAAACACCGCTTCTTCGAAATGTAAAGAGAGTAGCTATTGGGACGATCTCAAATCCCTTTTGATTTATGATACCTTTCGACATATTCTGTTCCCAGCACCTGCCGGTTTTATTTCGGGATTGTTCGGCATTATCTAACTTTATCGAAGTAGGCTCATTGGCATAGCAATGTGTGGAAAGTTGTTTTACTTTTAATATTAAAATAATCTTTCACATTTACTTTATGAGTTTGAAACCAGCGTTCAAATAAAAACCTAACATGAAGTTAAACTCGAGAAAATATTACCGAGTAGCAAACGTGAAAATCTCAAGAGACAAACATGTGAGAATGTTGCTTTAGAAAATAAAATGATATCAAAATAGCTTTTCACTGAAATTGACCGTAACATTTAATTTGTTTTCAAAACCAACAAATAAGAAGTAATGTTTTAAAACAGCTGGAATTCTAGAAAGAAATCCAACGGGCGTCGCTCGGCGGGACGCCTCGACAATGCCAACCAAATTAAAAGGAACCGTAAATGTTTCGACTTGAGCCTTGCTAAAATTTATTGCTCAGAGCTTTTTCTTCTTTTAGTTGCTAATGAGATTCGAATGCTGCAACTGTATTATTTGAGATGTCGAGCGAAGATTAAAAAAATCTAGCAGAGTCTTCCTACTTACAGGAGTCGCAAAAAGTTCGCTGCAATTGAAAGCCTTGTTTATAGCGGTTATAGTAATTTTCCGAATGAGATGAGACCGGGAGCGAATATAGAATATTTTCTCGGTATGCATATTGAAATTTGCGGGGAAGACGCGAGTTGATTGTAGAGCGCCTTATTGCAAACGATAGGTAGCATGAACGAGAACTTTGATTTGAAATTCTATCTCAGAGATATAAAGCCGGTATTGAATTGAAGGTTCGTCTACGCGGGTGGTCTTTACACTGTTGGCTATTGAAGCAAAGCGGGAATGCAAATTTTGCCGGTGTCTCTAGCCCCGTGTCTTGAACTCCGTAATGACAAGATGGAGGCTATTAACGGTAAGATGAACTCGAAAATTTATTAATTAAGGAACCCGTTATGGAATTTATTGGCGGGCGAAAACATGATGCAGAGCGTGATTCGGCAGTTCTCATGGTGCATGCTGCTCGTATCGAATTGAACAACTGCCTGACACGCTATCGCGAGGCCTATCGGAGCGATCGGTGTTAAAAACAAAATGGTGTGAAACGAATGAAGCAATGGGAGTTGAGTGCGGCAAACTAGATGAAAAGTATGAGAGCCGCTCTTTTGACAAGCGTAACTCTAAGTACGGACAAAGGGACAATAGTGAAAGAGCAAGTACCGAAGCGTGGTATCCAGTGTCTGCTTCCGGCAACGTGGGAACGCCTTTTTATTGCTATCGATAATTTCTTTGTCGATATTCGATATTCAGAAATACCAGCCCGACCTCTTGAAAGGGTTCGAGCAGTCAGGGCTCTAGGCGTTAGAATCAAATATTTGAAGCGACTTGTATTTAAATTGAGCAACACTCAGGAAAATGGTTGATTTACTTCCTATTTTACCTAGAATTTGTTGATGTTTTATTTATTTGTTAACATGAAGGTAAAAGTTCAAAGACATTTTTTTTTGAGAAGAGCGTTGGCGCGATGATTTGACCGCTTTTACAGAGACTTTTACGAGATTTACGAGATTAGTGGAGAGATACGAGGGAGGTTTATGCCCAGCAGTGGAACAGCATATGCTAGATTAAAAGAAATATTGAGCATCAACATAATGAACACCAAATTAAATAGAAATTATAAATAACAAGAAAGTAAAAATCAAAACATTTCATACATCTAATTATGGATGGTATATACTTAGATGTATAGGTAGTAATACAAAGTCAAAGAGAACAAATCCATTCACATTATTGTCCCATTATCATAATCATCACGATCCATAACAATTGATATTGTCACGAAATGATTTATGCGCCAATTGTCCTCATGTATTCTCACAAGAACACGATCCAGACAAACATATTGTAATCTTTAACCGTATCGTCTGTGACTAGTTTACATTTTAAGTTTGTTGTCAAAAGATAATACAGACAACAAACTCAAAATCTAAACTCGCGTGTCGCGAAACAAAGATAATTGACGAGTAATGTAAAAACATTCATCATCATCATATCAGCCGTAGGACGTCCACTGCTGGACAAAGGCCTCCCTCATTGATCTCCAGGAACTGCGGTTGGAAGCGGCCTGCATCCAACGCCGACCTGCAGTTCTTACCAAGTCGTCTGCCCATCTTGTGGGTGGACGTCCTACGCTGCGCTTGCCGGTCCGTGGCCTCCACTCGAGAACCTTTCGGCCCCATCGGCCATCTGTTCTGCGCGCTATATGGCCTGCCCATTGCCACTTCAACGTGCTAATCCGTCGGGCTATGTCGGTGACTTGAGTTCTCCTACGTATCTTATTTCTGATTCGATCCCGTAGAGAAACCCCGAGCATAGCCCTCTCCATAGCTCGTTGAGCGACTCTGAGCTTATTCATAAGGCCAATAGTGAAGGACCACGTCTCGGTTCCATATGTCATCGTTGGTAACACACACTGATTAAAGACTTTCGTCTTAAGGCACTGAGGTATGTTGAACGAAAAGACGTTGCGAAGTTTCTCAAACGCTGCCCATCCGAGTAAAAACATTACTCGTCAATTATCTTTGTTTCGTGAATGTAGAGCAGACTACATTATCAGAATAATAAATTTAAAGATCGAAACAAAATTGAATTTAAAAAGTTGAAGACACGAGTAATAAATGCAAGTAAATGCGTTTCGGAGCCAATATAACATCATTTAACATACATAAACAAATCCGTAATGTTATTGTATTATATTCATAAGATATTAAACTGACTGACTAATACTAAGTTGCTCATAAGACCGCTCAAAAGCAGCTCACATAATAACAGAAAACATATTTACGAAAGAAATGCAAACTTTCTGGTGTTAAAATGAATAAAAAACTCCTGTATAGGTACACGTAGAACTTTCCGCGAATGCGCCTCAGCATATTTACTCAATACAATACTAAATGAACGAACAGCCTTGCAGTGTGCCAATAACAAGGATTTCCTCCGTTTCTGAATAGGATTCCCGATAGTCTTGTTTATAGGAATTGCTCAACAAATCTACCGTGTATATTTCTAGACAATAGTTGATCAGTCAATCAGTGGCCATATCGTTTCATTGCTCAGTTTATTTAACACTTTAGAAACCTTTTCTGAGTTCAAGCTAACATATATGACGTATTCAAAGTTACTGTTGCACTTTTCGTTATCTCTTAGCTGACGTCATTTCTTTTTATTCAGTCTGTTAGGATAATTGAGCAATAAGTACTTTTAGCACACCTGTCGAGAGGATATCACGGACCGGAAAGCGCAGCAAAGGACGGACGTCCACTATGACACGGACGTAGATGGAATAAGACGACTAAAGGATGCTGGGAGCCGTTGGGTGCGGGCCGCACCAGATCGGCCATTATGAAAATCTATGGAGAAGGTCAACGTTCATCAGTGCACATCCCACGATTTACATGATGATGATGATCTGTCAGTCAATTCATTAATTCATCTACCTTTTATCTGTTCTTAACAAGAAATCCAGAAAAGAAATATCGATAGTAGGTATTAATACCCAGTTTAGATAAATAAAATTCCCGAAACCAATTTTGAGCCTCACTGTCAGCTGATAACATCCATCTGTATCTTTCTTTTATCAGCCGTCTTGTTCCTACATTATCTTTCTCGAGTCGAGATGTTCTCGAGTGTATCTAAAACTAGCATGTAAAGAGGGTCTGCCAAATACCCCCCCCTGTATCTAAAGCCCCTCGGAACGCAAGATTTATTGGTAAAACTTGCACCATTACTCATCTCACCATTCGTTACTCCAATAAAAAGAACGTCTTCCGATAAATTTATTGGTATAAAGATTTTTTATTATACCTAGATCTATTTTAGAGAACTCTCCAGTTATGGTTCATAAATAAAAGATATGATTTAATGTGTCTTCGGTACATTAAAAAGTTCCGACTCGTATGAAAGTTTATTGTCTGTAGAAGTATCCTTATTACTCTGCTCTATATTATTTTTCCTGTCTTTAAAAGTTGTTACATAGGAAATGCTTTTATATGACTTATAACTAAAGTTATCTTAATTAGTGCATTTTAGTGAACTTTCATTTGGTGTTATTTGATATTTGAACCGGTTTTTTACTCGATGCAGCTGGTATTTTAAAGCAGGTGAAAATATTTTATCAAAAAGCAAGATGTTGATAAAGAATTTATGAGACCAGCAGGAAATTGACATTTCAAAACAGTTTATGAGAAAGACAAACCTATACAAAGCTTGTAGATAGGTAGACAATCATTTGTCAGCTTAACTGTGAATGTAGTATTATATAACTTGTTAGGACTCGTAAGTTAATGCAATTATTAAAAACAATAATATAAATTCAACTTACCTTGAAACTCTGACCATACGACGATAAGATGTCCAAAGGCTGTTCTTCCCAATCAATCAGAAAAAATAAATACTCCACTGATATAATATCAAAACTTCACCTCAAAGCTGTCATGTAACAAGCAAAGCAAGCGGCACATAACTCACGATCACGATAAAATGCAGTTCTTGTCACTTTACACTAGCATAAAATAAAACTTTTCGAACTTTACACTTCACTAAAATTCTCCACTTAGTTTTCGGAATTTTGAAGAAAGTTCTAGTGAAAACACCGCACAGAATTGTTATCGTGTAGGACAGACGCGGACGCGGTGGAAGGGAGCGATGTGCGACGCGAGCCGTTCGTTCGTCGCGGGACCGCGACTCTCTCTGCCTGGCTATGTGTGCCTGCAGCGGAGAAGCCCCAACGGGCGGGCGACGGGGCCGATAGACGAAAATGGCTTCACAAGTTAATTTTTTTCTCTTTCCTCCTTTAATATTCCGCATATGCCGAGCGCGGTGGACGTTGCACGCGCATGCGTCTACCCCGTCACGACTCATGTAGGGTTGAAGTTGTAATGTAACGCGATGCACCCGCACTTTACATAACTTATTGGGCCGTTTATTGAAGCCACTGTTTAATACCCTTTCCGTGTCGGCTTTGTGTGTAGCTTCCTTTACGAGGCGGTAGTGATTATTAATCCTGGTACAAAATGCTTTAATCCAGCCAAACTGTTCATTAATCTCAATGTAGACGTCAGTTCAAACATGAAATTTAACTGAAATTGAGCGGATTTAGAATAGGTTATTGCTTAAACTAACTATATGGATTATGAACTTACAAGCGATTTTCATACTTAGTAAGAAGAAAATAATGAGTCATTCCTAATTATAAATTATAATTGTGTTAATTCCGGTTCAAACATAAACACTTCCGTAAATGTATTACAAACATCTTCCAAGAATATGAATTTAAAAGTCAGCCTTATCGGGGTAAAGCTTTTAATTCTCTAATATTAACTGAATCCGAGAATGCCGCATAAATTATTTATGCCGTTGGACGTGGACTTCCATTAGTGGGACTATCACATTTATTTTGAATCGACTGGGGATTTGAGCTTCCGATTTCCAATTTGGTACAAATATGTACGGACGTTCTGTATAAGTTTTTTTCCAAGATGGAATCGACTTCTGTAAAGTTCTTTGTATATTTAACGTTTTCTTTTTAATAGTTGTACGGTACATTATCCAGAGATAGGACTCCGGCGTCGTTATTATCATGACATTTTTTGTAAAATTTATAGCTTCATCAGAAATTCTTCCTCCCTCTGCCAGTATTTGAAGGTAGAACAGTAATTACTTTTATAATATTCCAAGCCCTAACAGTATAAGTTTATGGAATCCTTAGAAATAACCGCCTTTTAGTCTTGCGTTACCAGACACTGAAAAACCCTTAGCATAAATTCCCAGCATAATAATGAGACAGCATACCTGATCATTGCATAAACAGATTTATTTATAGCTTCCTCAAACAAGGACTTTTTGCGCTGTCCATCAACGTACACACAACGGCTTTGTTCCACTAAGTTTCCACGTTTTTATGCACGAAATACTCGAACAGGGCAGTCCCAACTCGTTGACAGGAACTGAACCGAAATGGTGGAGCAGGAACGAAGCCGAAGTATGTACCTAAATAAGAAACAGAGAGATAGCTGTCATACAAATATATGTAGAGATTAAATTTTTCACTAACTTGGTGCAATCTTTTTTTAGTTGACAAACTTAAAATAAATTATACTATAAAAAGGATAAAATACTTAATGCATCTTGTTGCCGCCAAGAAAGTAACTGATAAGGTCTTCAAATTATGAGCTTTGCGTATACGAGCAGTAACTAGAAGTCACATTCGCACTCACCGATTCGGTTTGACGTTCATAATAGACGTACACCTATGGCAAATAATAACTGAAAGCGGATGAATCGTGAATTCTTTAGTGATTGATTAATAATAGTATATTTAATATAATAATACAATAGTTAAGCATTCTTTCTTCATTGTATCTGTAATGTGAGATGTCGAATGGTTGTTCACATTTTTTCTTAGTCTATATTGTTGTTTAAACGTGAAACCCTGTAATTCGCTATCTGGTAAACAATCTGTTAAGAGGATAAGTTTTAACAGCTGTTGGTTTTCCTACAAATAAATTAAATTAAATTAACGTAATATTGGTATACTCTTGTCTTTCCTTATAACTATAATCCGAGTCTCTTTATGGTAAGAGACACGTATGAGTATAAATAGGTAACTTTTAGATATTCATGCTCCATCATTGTTTACCATTAGGTAAGATTATGGTAAAACGAAGATCTGTCTACTAAAAACAAATCGAAAGCCGGGCAGCCAAGAATCTCCGGCGTTCTTTAGGTGGAAGTCTGGACCTAGCGTGTCATGTCATTGTCAGCAACCGACATAAGTCATAACAACGGTAACAATAAACGATAATATTTAGCTTGTTCTCTGCACGAGACTGTGCCCAAATGGAGCAGGAATTAGCATAGAGTTGTTCCCTTGTGAGCTGTCAAACGGTCTGCTGTCCACAGAGCACTTGCTCACTTTCTTTTATACTGTTACACCAATTTCAGCCCTTTGTGAGTTACTTTACATGGGAATGAAATTGAGTTAGGTTTTCGATTAAAAGGATTAAAAGGCAGTTGAATTGGATAAAACTTTTTAGAGTAAACTTTTTTATCGTACGAAATACAAATGATTAAAAAATATAAGGTGGTAAGTGGTCCACCACTTTTTTGTTATTTTAGACTGTTATTTACTATTTACACAAACATTTTTAAAGGTAATGGGATTGAGTACTTAGTTTTATTGATATTTGAGCACATCAGATACAGAGTAGATCTGGTGTATCGCACTCATCGCTAAATTGTTACTAGGTAACTGAAATAATAATATATAGTAACTGAAATTAACAGAGCACATTAATTAATCTCAAATCACAGCTACCTTGCCAAAGAACTAACTTGTTGTCGACTCAATGTAATCAACTCACAAATGTAGCAATTACATGTAAATCTATTTAATTCTACGAATTTCGAAAGCCCAAACTTGAAGTGAATAAATATAAATGACTTCTTCAATGTTAAATGGATTCACTGGAACACGGAAAGCTGTTAGTGTATTGTGAAGGTGCTAAACCCGAGTTTTGATATGCATTCATTGCTCACTGATTGTGGGATCGCGTGCTGACTTAATAACTAAAAGCGCAATCTAGCACAAAGTATGGATATTCCTTGACCATTTCATATTAAAACTTGAAATATTATGAGCTGCTACGCCAGCTACATTGTTACCATTTTTACTTGCTCAGGCCTCACAACTAAAGCACAAGATACAAAAATGTATCGGCGTGATCTTGACGGGTTAGGGTGAGGCCTCGTTAGTGAGTTGCGTTGCGACGTCGCAACGAACGGATCAACGCATTGTATGCCACACCAGCAGCGGTGCGACGACGCACGACGTCGCAACGCAAGAGTGCGACACACAACGTCGCAGCGCAGTCTTCATTCGACAATGGATCAGAACAAACGTGTTCTATTGACTATTGACGTGTTCGTGACTATGGGGAACCATGTAACTGATAGAACACATATATAGTTATTTTGTGAATTCATATTTGTATATCTTTATATTTAGAACAAAGTCGGGTTAGTTACACCATTTATAACTCAAGAACGGCTGGACCGATTTTGATGATCTTGGATTTGTCTCCGCCCGAATAGCAGAATAACTATTAAAATATTGGAAAAATACACGCAACAAGAAATTATGAAGAAAACGCATTTTCTCGTACATAGATGCAGCTCATGATGGCCGATTGACAATTCTACCGGTGACGTAAATTGGCAGTCCGCATCATATGCATGTCAAGGCGGTACGAAGTTTGGCGGGTCAGCCAGCTATATTTATAGAAACAATCAGACACGGAACAAATATCTGTAGATCAAACATTTGTTCCGCGGTGGGAATCAAACCCGCAACCTTTCTCCATATACCTCAATATAATCACAATAAAATTATTATGATTATGTATAAAAATCTCATCATTTCAGAATAATTTATGACGTGGGTCTATGACATGTGTAGCTGCAATTGAGTCACATGTAGGAATAGCTGATATCGGAGTGGCAAGTTAATAGGTACAAAGATAACCCTGTCACTTGCATTATTAATATATTGCTCTATTATTAGGTCGCGTCTACTTTGTAAACTACCATCTGTTCCGTGTTCCTAGTGCTTATCTGATTTATTCGTATTTACAATTTTTTGATCGAACGAAGCGAGTTCTCCAAATCAACTTGGGCAAATCGGCGTTGTATGTATGTATGTTTGTCCGAAGATAACTTTCGAAGCGTTCATGTTTTTTGGTTACTACTTTTTTGCGTACAAATGGCGGTTATTCTGGATTTCAGACTGTTGCCTATATTAGTGTCACTTAAGCTACACGCATACCAAATTACAGTACTGTGGGGTCACTCGTGTACCCTGTAAGTTTTGTCAAAGTTCAGTTTTTATTATTGCTAATAAATAACTCAAAAACTATAAGAATTTTACTGATAGCAAAAACGTAATTCTAAAAGTAAATTCTAAATTTACTAATGTAGACCTTTCATTTGACGTCTCATTTGACATATTAGTCTTATTTTAATTTTTTTCCCCTCTTGAACCCCAATATCTCAACAACCCCCGAACATTTTTAGCTCATTGAGTCGCACCAAAATTGTGCCATCACTACATACCTACTCGTATGTATAAAATTTCAGGATGATTGGATCAACGCTTCGAAAGTTATCCTCGGACAAACAAACAAACATACATACAACGCCGATTTGCCTAAGTTGATTTAGGGATCTCGCTTCGCTCGATTAATAATACGTTAAAAAAATAAAAAAACAAATTAGGTGTTGTAGTGTTTACTCGTATTTTAGGCCGTCTAAACGCCGCCGATGTTTTCGGATTTGCCATCGTGAGCATTCATAGGTCCTATGTTCAAATTTTAATTATACTATGTCCTTACAATCCTTACATATGAAATTGGCGTTTTGTACGGGAGGAATATAAAGTCATTTTTTTTTGTAAAATATATTTAATTAATCAAAGTATGCACCGTTGTTATCTATGCACTTTTGCCATCTCATAGATAGTTCATTGACCCCTTTATTAAAAAAACATGGGGGCGAGAATCAATAAACTCTTTGAAGGCGGTTTGGACTGCCGCAACGGAGTTGAATTTTTTTCCTTGTAAGAAGTTGTCCAAATTCCGGAAAAAATGGTAATCTGTTGGAGCAAGGTCCGGGAAGTACGGTGGATGTCGCAGACATTCCAATTGTAACTCATCTAACTTAGTGGTTGTTTGTTGTGCAGTTTCTGGTCTTGCGTTGTCAAGCGATTGACCAATCTCGGTTGTTTAGCAGTTAGTTTTTCCTTCATGGTTTGCAGTTGCTGACAATAGATATCTGCCGTAATCGTTTGGCCAGATTTTATAAAGCTGTAGTGAACGGCACCGGCATTAGTCCACCAAACACTCACACGTAACTTTTTCTGAGTCAATTTTCGTTCAGGCAGGAATTGGCTGGGTCTCCAGGGTTCAGCCATTGTGACGAGCGCTTCCTATTATCGTACAGTATCCATTTTTCATCACAAGTAAAGATTCGATTTAAAATCCCTTCAATAGTGTGTCGGTTGAGCAAAGTAATACAGCAGTGGACGCGTGTTTGCAAGTTCGATTCACTCAATTCATGAGGTACCGATCGTTCAAGTTTTTTTTACTCTCCCGATTTGCTTCAAGTGGATTAATACAGTTTTATCACTTACCCCGAAGCCTGCAGCTATCTCTGAAGTGTTTTGTGATGGATTCGCTTCCACAACAGCCTTTAATTCATCATTTTCCACTTTGGTCTGCGGCCGTCCATGGGGTTGGTTCTGAAGGTCGAAATTTCCAGAACGAAAACGTTGAAACCAAAAACGTACCGTGCTTTCTTTTGCGACACCAGCGCCGTACACATCATTAATTCTTCAAGCTGTTTCTGGAGCACTGGTGCCACGGTAAAACTCGTACTCGTAAACATACCGATATTTCATGATTTCCATTGTGCGGTAATAAGCGACGCCAAAGAAAAAATAATGAGAAAAAAACAAATGAATGACTGTTTTCAAAACTTAAATGTACCAGAGAGAGTAACAGAAGAGAAGATATTTCAGATCAAAGTGGTCAGTACGACAAAACGCTAATTTCATATGTAAGGACCTAATATTTATTTGGATGATTTGATTTTCATCATCAATCATATCGTGATTGATGAACTATGTCTTTCATAGTTTATCAAGTAAAAAGATAATATATTTTTAATGTGAAAAATAACTATTTCTTTCTTATTTTAAGGAGTATATAATTGAATTTATTTTTTATTTGGCTCTTTTTAATGTATTCATAAATATAATAAAAATATAGTAAAAATACTGGGTTATTTCTACCTAACAACTGAGGCTCTAGTTTCTTTCCAAATAAGAAACATCCACTCTATTCTTTCCCAAAATTTTCCGAGTATTAGTGTTCGTCGCCTGCACGTAAACAAAATGCCATTAAAAGCTGAATGCCTTCGCTTTTCAACCAGCAATGCTTTTTACTTCCATTTCATTCAAAGATTTGAGCTAAGATAAGTCATCTCTACAGAAGGTAGGCTAATCCCTTTTCGGGTAATGGTGGAGTAATATTCCTATCAAATAATAATTAGCTTTTACTTGCGATTTCGAAGAGCATTGATATTATCTAATATTATAGATTCAACAATTTATGCGTATTTACTGGACAACACTTCCATTACTTTGAATAACTTTAACGTAAAATCCAGTGCATCCAAAGATTGCATAAGTATTTCCACGTGTCTTGTTATTTTATTAAAATATTGTTTGGTAATTGTTAGAATGTCGTGCAAAAAAAGTTTTCTATAAATCTACATATTATTTATTAGGACAAGTAACTTTTTAACAAAAATATAGCCGAATTCAGATAACAGAACAAACAAACTACTAAAATTATTTCGCTGATATTTCTATGGGACCACCTCGGAAGTGTGCTCTTTCGAATATAAGAAGAATTTTGAAAATCGATCCACATTTGACGGAGCAATCGGTGAACATATATATAAAAAGAAAAAAACAAAAAAAAAACGACTGAAGTAATTTTTTTTTTACAAAATAAAATTAATTTATAAAATTGTTCCAGAAAGAAATGAAATTACGAAAAATAATCAAACGACTGACTGACTAAGATTAATATATATTTCATGCACTGGCTATGAGAGGAAGAGAGAAAGAAAATATGCGCACGCACCTCTCGCTCTTGCTTCTACAGTAATAAACGAAACGTAACTCTCTCTCTTTCTATCTTCACTAACTTATACCTCCCTCTCAACTTTCGTTCGCACTTTTCGTAACGGATTCACCAGTTTACTCCCCAAGTCAAGCGTGCGTAAAGAAGTTTTACTTCAAAAATATACGTCGAACATAGAACCTCCTCCTTTTTTGAAGTCGAAATAGTTTAGTAACGACAAACAAAGTACTATCTTTATCTCTGTCTACCATTTGAGATAAACCGAGGAAGCAAATTAATAGCCAAAGGCTATAATATATTGAAACGACATTCTAATTCAGGAAAAGATTGATTAGTAGTATATTTTGCTAGACGGAGCCTAGCTACGATCTTCATCTGTTCTCAGTAAAGTAACTTGTTTCAATACGTTTATATCCATCAACAAGAATAGAAGTAGCAATTTTCTTGCGCGAACTATTTATAGGGCGTAATAATAGCTTTCGATCATCAGCAAACACATCAAATTGTATAAATTAATCCAATCACACTGTATTTCACACTTGTAACGATAAGCAACACGTATAAGGTGCTGGAACTAATCACCTCATTTGATAGTCTACTCGATTATAGAGTCTAGCCGATAATCTCACTGGAAAACTCGTAACTAACTAGGTTTAGACTAGTCATTAGGTAGAAAACAAGATTGCAGTGGAATAAACTTGGTATGTCGTCCTTTGAGGTTAGTTCACGAGGCTTACTCCTAATCTCACCCAATGTCAAACATTTATTGCGTACAATTTGTTTTACATAGGTCTTATTCTAAGTGTTTCTGTTTTAAATATGAACCCTGCAAGGGCACTGCAATTTTTCGGTGACTAAGTGTCTATTTATGATACATTACATAAAGGTTAATTACAATATATTTATATCTAATGTATAAAATTCACGCGTCACAGTGTTTGTAACAAACTCCTGCGGAACGGCTTGACCGATTTTTATGAAGTTTTTTGTGAATATTTGGTAGGTCTTAGAATAGGACGTAATCATTTTTTCACACCCCTATGTGGTAAGGATGGTCCATCCCATTTTTTTTTTTATTGTTGGGACAAATTTTTTTTATGATTCGGCAATAAAAAATGCATACATCCATACATTTTCACCCTTCTACCACCAACCCCTATTTTTTTAATAGCGATATTAATACTTTAATAATTTATATATGTATGTAATTTTATTTTATTTATCATTTTTTTACTAGCCCGTACTGTCTTACTGCTGGGCAAAGACCTCCCCCTCTTCCTTCCACTTGTCACGGTCTAGAGTCAGATTCCGCCAGTCTCTTTGGAAAACGCCCAAGTTATCGCTCCAGCGCTTTTTAGGCCTTCCACGGCGTCGCCTTCCGTTTTTAGAAGTCCATATGCTTGTCTTCTTGGCCCACCTATCGGGTCGCATACGGGAGACATGACCCGCCCAATCCCATTTTCAATATATTTCTTTTAACTTTTATATACGAGTATAATATAAATTCAATAAAAATTTAAAATAAACACAGGTTACCTCGGTATAAATCTTACATTACTTATTAAAATTAAATGATACCTATACATAAAATTAAATCCGTATTATCCGTAATCCGATTTTTTCCTTGAAAAACAGTATTCACATGTTACAGTTTACGATAATTTCAATCATTTATAGACATGATGTCCTCATTTATTAACACGGATACTGTATGGTCTTGGAAGAGATCGCGATAAGGCCGTCCATTGTACCTAACTATAATTTAAATGTGTTATTTATTTCTTATCATCAGCATAATATCAGCCAGAGAGAGATTACAGAGTTTCCGATATGGACGCTCCCAGCAACTTTTATTAGGTTGTCTTTCCATCGTCTTTCCACTTGCTTTCCAGTGCATGATCTAAGACAAAGTCAAAATTTTTTATTCATTAAAATCACAAGGATCACTTAGAAACGTCAATTTTACTGCCTGTTCCTTCGCGACCAAGCCAGGAAAGAAAGGCAAGAAACAAGGCTGGTTGTTTTTTAATGATCCTTTTAGAATACATTACAATACAGAAAATAAATTACATCTAAATTGTAACATTTTGAACGAGTTGTAGCAATTTCAATCCCAAGCTTCTCTATCATCTAAATAATCCAATATTTATTAGTAGGCTTTTTTATAAAGATTTTGTTTAACTGCGTTTTTAAATTGGTTAATTGTCAATTTTTGTGCATCACTTGGGAGTTTGTTATAAAAGCGAACACCTTGCCCTTTAAAAGATTTACTTACTTAATGGAGTCTAAAAGGGGCAACAGCGAGTTTATTTTTCTAGTATTAAAATTATGAGTATCGCTATTTTTCTTAAACAAATTAATATTTTTGTGAACATACATCAGATTTTTATAGATGTATTGACAAGGGAATGTCATAATATTTATTTTTTTAAACTTATTTCGTAATGATTCTCTGGGGCCCATATTATAAATTGCACGAACAGCCCTCTTCTGCAGCACAAAAACGGTGTTTATATCTGCAGCACAGCAGTATACCGTATGACTTAATGCTGTGGAAGTAGCTGAAGTAAACTAGTCTAGCTGTGTCTACGTCTGTAAAAAGACGGATCTTTTTGACTGCGTATGCCGCAGAACTAAGTCTCTTCGACATTTTAAAATCTCGAGAACCTTTCTGCCCAACAGCCATCAATTCTTCGATCTATGTGCCCCGCCTACTGCCACTTCATCTTGCTAATCCTCTAGGCCATTGATTCCCAAAGTGATCCAGGTGGACCCCCAGGGGTCCAGTGGAGAGTCGACGGGGGTCTACGTTAGCTTGACAAAAAAATGGGAGTTCACAATTCGTAATGCGTGCACGAAAATTTATCTGGTTTCGATAGTGAAGCACTAAAATGTTGACTTGACTTTACCGATCAATGTAGGCAGATAATATTTTAAGAAACTCGTTGTTAGAGCTCAGCCGCAATGCAAATTTCCATAGTTAGATCTAATCTTCACATTTTTTGTCGACTGGGAATATGGTAGAAATGTAGCCACAGGGTGTCCAGCGGTACCAGCAAAATTTTGAAAGTGGTCTATGAAATAAAAAGTTTGGGAGTCTCTGCTCTAGGCTACATCAGTGACGAATCTCCTCATTTATTTTAATGATTATTTATAGTGCAATAAAAATAATAATATCTTAATCGTATTCAATTTTAATTAATAACCGTATTAAGTAGCGTTTTCGTTCAGTTCTTCTAACGATAAAATCAATGAAATGGATATTTTATAAGTCCTAACCGTATTGACAAATAAAATACCCACGTAGCGTAGGTAATTAATGTAATTCAGAACTTCTGTTGGAGAAAGACCTTCGCACTCTTCAAGTGTCAGACTGGCAAGAAGTGGCGCAGAATAGGGACCAGTGGCGTCTTTT
The DNA here is from genome assembly GCA_918857605.2 of Philereme vetulata. NCBI lineage: Eukaryota > Metazoa > Arthropoda > Insecta > Lepidoptera > Geometridae > Philereme > Philereme vetulata. The sequence continues at coordinate 7,381,241 of OU975464.1, forward strand.
AGTATCGGAGGCCAAGACCCGCTTCGGGGTTGATGCGCCAGGATAGTAAGTAAGTAAGTAAGAACTTCTGTACTAAGTCTTTAGGGAGTTGAAAATACTCTATACTTATTTAATATTAAAATAAGATGTATTTTCTAGGAAGATTTAAAACAGTCTATTTGAGTCTGGTTAAGAACACATCTTCCGCAATTTGCATAGACATTTTCGAAGACCATTTCTGCTAAAGCTTTCATGAGCTTTTGTCGAGAGAAAAATTTAAAGTGTATTTATTTACATGCAAAGTGTCCCTACTGCCATCTTACTTTTTAATGAGAGAAGATTTTCTCTATGTAACTCTACTAGAAATATTAAATTGATTTGCATATGATTTATAATTCTAAAGTTTTTGCAAAATACATTTGCGTAACTTGTTAGAATTTATACTTAAATTTATTGTTTTATCGGATTTAATGTATTTTGAATGTATCATCAAGGCACTACTACAATAGTTATCATTTTAAAACCGATCTTGTGTATCTAAATGTGTAATGACCAATTTTATATAATTTGTATTTTTTATTTATAAAATGATGTAAGATAAGATAAGATAACTCTTTATTGTACACCAAAGTAAAATACAGAACATAATTCTTACAAATAGATTTAGTACAATGGGCGGTCTTATCGCTAAAAGCGATCTCTTCCAGACAACCTTTGTATGGACAGGATCAAAATGTAACACGTGACGGCGGTGCATCTATAAGGGTAGTTATTGCATACAAATGAGCGGCTTTCACTCCTACATTGGTAAAAGGCAGCGTGCACACAGTTTGACGTCAGCTATATCACTATTTTAATATACGTCAGCATTCGCTTAGACGAAGTTTTTGTAATTTTGAACCAGGTTGACTACACCTGTGCCTATAACATCCTTATACAAAAAAGAAGTCCACAACCAGGCTAAAACTTGGAACAACAAATAAAAGTAACTAACAATGGCGAGTTTTTTGTCATAATACCGCGTGTTACGAGTTATAAGATGGCCAGAAGTCAGCTTGACTTACACCAAGGCTCCCGTTCCCGTTCCCGCTTGAGTCGACCGTAAGGGGGCGTCCTTTATGACAATTTTTTATCCCCCCCCCCCTCTCTGGTAAAATGTGGCGAGATTTGTTTCGACCCCCTCCCTCTCTCCTTTTATCTCACGTGAGATTTTTGTCACTCAGGACACTTTTTGATCGAGCGAAGCGAGATCTCCAAATCAACTTGGACAAATCGGCGTTGTACGTATGTTTGTTTGTCCGAAAATAACTTTCGAAGCGTTTATCCGATCACCGTGAAATTTACTACATAGGTAGGTAGTGATAGCACAATTTTGGTGTGACTAAATGTGCTAAAAATGTTAGGGGGTTGTTGAGATATTAGGGTTCAAGAGGGGTAAAAAAATGAAAATGAGGCTTTTGGGTCAAAGTGACGTCAGATAAAAGGTTTCATTAGTACATTTAGAATCCGTTTTTATTTTTTGTAAATTCTTTATAGTTTTTGAGTAACGAGCTATTATAAAAACTAAACCATTATAGGCAAATGTCTGAAATCCAGAATAACTGCAATTTGTACCTCAAAAAAGAGTAACCACATAACATGAACTCCCGTTACCTGTAATTTGAAAGAAACTGTTGGTCAAATAATTTGGCTAGATATTTCGTGGCACTATTTTGATAGTCAAAGATTAGAAATAATATTTATTAGTCGGAGACTCGCGATTTCTCAGTTCGGGGCGAACCACTATTAATGATTGTATTGACCACTACACGCCACGTTTTGCCCGGCCTCAGTCGACACTTGAGCGGGCACTCAGGCCTTGGTCTAACTTAATGCTTCTTTACTCAGGCTCCACAATAACAGCAGTGTACTAAAATTTACACAAAAACTCCATGATTATTGGGAGCAAAGTGACTCACTTTGCTCCCAATCATATGTTTAAATAGTCTGTCAAATGAAAGTAGACCCTGAAAAATTGCGGCAAATTCATAAAATATCAGCGTGGCAACCCATTAATAGGAGAATAATAATGATGCCACTCTCCGATTCTCATTTTCCTTAATCAGTTGAAAAAAAGTCAAGAGTACCTACCTTAAACGACGACCTATTTGAAGAATATTAAGAGAGTGACTGAAACAAAAGAAGTAAGTCAGATTCATGGGAAATGGTCATCCGTGGTTCCTGCCTACATCTTCGGGAAAAGACATTTTTCGCCCATTTTTCCGGTTCAGAATGACAAAACCTATAAAATAGTTCAATATTATTAATCTGCAGTTGATAAGAGTGGGTTACAATTCGTTATTATTATAGTTATTTATAGTACGTGCAATTATTATTTTATACCACCCTAAATTTACCCAGCTGTAGAACATAGCGTCCGTAGGTGGAAACACATTAGTATTGCCATGTAAAAAGTTACGAAAAAATGCGAGTGCCTACTTTCGTTTGACAGACTCTAGCTGAGGATAAGTGTAGTTGGGCATCGGTCGCAAGTTCACCGTCATAAAGGACTTCCTTGTTGATATTCATTGCGGGCGCGGACCCGCCACTCAACCCGACGTCAGCTAAATTGCTTTATTGCCCTGTCTATAGGTAAATATGAGCAACATACTGTCAGCTTTTAGAAAAGAGGTTGTGGAATGAAAGCATTTTCGGGTTTTTCGCTGATCTTTTATGTGTATGTTTTAGCCTTGAAAGTAATAGTGAGTTAAAAATAACGGTATTACAGCAATACTAAATTACATCGGACTCAATCTCCAATTATTAATGAACAAGGAACAAATACACCTACGCAAAATAAATATGCCCAGAATCTAATAAAATCGCCCGATAAAGAAGTGTACCTACAAGACCTACGCAGTACCTACTCATAGGTAGAAAATAATACCAATTTATTTCTAATAATTTATGTACCTAATATGTATGTTTGTATATATGTATTTAAGGTTACGTTATATTTCTTTTACTATTATTAAGAATATACTCTTTTTACACCACGGCCAATCTTCCATTAAGCAATGATCCTCTCCATCCAAAGGTTGTCTGGAAGAGATCGCTTTGTTAAGCAATAATACTACACATTATAAATAAATAAATAAATAATGCGGAACATTTCACACAGCGCTATCTAGCCCCGAACTAAGCAAAGCTTGTACTATGGGAACCAGATAACTGATAGAATACTTCAATACTTTTTTTGTAAATACATACTTATAATATATAGAGAAACAACCAGACCCGAAATAAATATCTGTCCGTAGATCGTGCAAACATTTGTTCAGCGGCGGGAATCGAACCCATTACCTCCTGCGTCTCAGCCCACAATTCGCCCACTGCGCCACGGAGGTCATCATTATGCTTACATTTATTTGTTTATTATTTTATATCTGTTGTATCTAGCTTGTAATGTATAATAAAGAATTTTCATTCATTCATTCATTCAATACCCAGGCAGGCTAATCTACTAACGAAATATTAGCTGTTACCAAGTAGAAACAATCTGATCAAGCAGCCATTATGTTTGAACTTGAACCTTAAAATAATACACTCTGTTTTATTTCTAGTAAAAACTCTACTGCCTAAATATGTAAGTAATATCGATCTCGTAACATGTTGACAAAACACAACAAAGGCACTTTAATGCCCATTAAAAAAATGATTCCCGTTATCAAAGCATTTCATTGTTTAATAGAAACGAGGTCTCATACATCATCTATGAGATGAAATAATAGTAGGTTGTACATTTGGTCACGAATACCATTATTTAATATTGTATAACCGGGCTAACGTAACGAGAGCTATGGCGTACATTTTTATTTTCACAAGCTTTTATTAACTTGCAATATGTTTGTCCGGGTGGAATCTTGCAACTGAGTTTTAAACCCGTTCCCCTCAACTGATTGAGCTGAAATTTGGAATACTTTAGTAACTTCGATGACATTATAAAAAAAATACATTTATTTCAAGCAATTGTGTAGCTCATATACTTTAAATTTATTACTTTAAATAACATGACTTCGTAATTAATTTACCTAATAGTTAAAATAAGCGCAATTGAAATTTAACATATACATTTGGCGGTCTTATCGCTAAGCGGCGATCTCCACCAGACAATCTCAGGGTGAAATAGATAAGATACTTGTATACATATTGCAGTACGTGACATGACACACAAACATATAAGCTTTTATCTATCCATCCATACCTACTTTATCACTGAATTATTTTTTTTTCTAATATAGATATTAATATATAAATGTATTATTTATATATGTATAATATGCTTACTAAATTACTGATATAAATAGTGTATACATATATGTATATATGTTTATGTGTATGAATATAGACACGAATCTAGAAGTATGCATATTTTTTTCTTTTCTCTTATGCGTTGTTTATAGAGGTTTATTAGTACCTAGGTATTGTAAAATTAGAGAAGTACGTGTTTTTTAGTAAGTCGATAGATTATAAAATTACCTAGTTATTAAGTTCTGTATAATTGTTTAACTTTTAAAACTATGTATTGTATGTCAGTGTTGATTATCATACATAGTATTTATTTCAGTTATATTTTTAGTTTTTTCACATTTTGTCTGCTTTTCTGTCGTATACTACAATAACTACTGTATCAATTTGTGTGCTCCTGCGGTACCATACCACTGTTATCTGTTAAACTGTACTCAAAAATGAGTCGTATGTACGTGGGACGAGAATCCTTACCTTGTCGTAACACAGTTGTAAACTAGCACGGAAGGTAAAGTTCTTCAACTGTATACTTACCTAACTACCCTCATTGTTTAGTAGATTTACTTAAGATTGTTACATTATTTATAGTTTACTTATTAAGAAAATTAAATAGGTAGGTGTACTACTGTTTTATAAGAAGACAAATAAATTTATTCTTATTCTTATTCTTATATAGGAAAGCGCACAACACAATAAGTTAACTAATGTTTATACAGGGTTTTTGAGAGCATGCCTGTGACAGCAATGTCTAGTGTACGGGCAGTCTACTCTGCCGGCTATCATTGCCAAGACGGTGTTGGCGCTGGCCCGCAGCCTGTGCACCAGGGACGCGGCTCGCTTGCGCATGACGGTATGGAAGCAGTCGACCCGCGCCGCTGCGAACATCCCTGATGCACTGCAGTAGCGGGGCAGAATTATGGTACCATGGAGGTGGTCTCACGATTGAGACGGATGCTAGACAACGGAACTTCTGAATGGATTGTAGTAGACGACTAGTGTTTGGGCTCCTTTGAATCTGCTTGCGGTTCCGATTATGAATTTTATAAAAGCTTGTTTTGAAAAAAATATTTTTCAATAAATAACTTATTTGAAATACCTTTATACAAATCCACTTACATACTTTCCTACTGTAGCTGTGCTTGTATTTTCTTCTTTTTTGTGCCACTTTGTATGAACGCAATAAAATACTGAATACTGAAAATACATAATGTCTCGAAAGAATAACTTAATTTTTTTTAAAACGTTAGAATTTAAAGAAAGCTCTGGTTATTTTTATAAACTTTTGTGAATAGCGAGTACTTTTACGTGTCAGAGCTCACTGTACAATAATATGAACTCAAGTATAAGAACCGTATGGTCTGCCCATTATTTATTGTGGCGATCGTTCATTTCGTCTACAGTAGTAAATAAGGGGGTGGTTGTAATCAGGAGGAACTGGGGGGTGTCTTTTTCTTCTCAGTTCATATTCAAAATGATAATGCAAGCTTTAATTGCATACCTACATGTCAACTACGAATAAGCTAACATAATCCCATATCTCAAACAACTCAACTACAGATCGTTTGCAACGGTATTTAGATGATTTAACTGTTATTTCTGTATTTTAGTCATGTACATATTTATCTATACTAGTATTATAAAGAGGAAAGATTTGTTTGTTTGTATTGAATAGGCTCCGAAACTACTGACCGATTTAAAAAAACCTTTCACTGTTGGGAAGCTACACTATCCCCGGGTGACATAGGCTACTTTTTACATAACTGCGCAGAAGGAGGGTAATGTTTTTATTGAAAAACTACGCGTGCGAAGCTGCGGATTGGTCAGCTAGTTGTTATTAGAGATATTTTGCCCCCATTAAAAAAGTTACTAAACCAAAAACAATTACGAATAGATTTAGAAAATTATTTTGGCTGAGCGCGAACTAAAGAGGTTTTTACGAACCTACCTTCGGTTTTTAATGACCTAAATAGATTTCCATCCTGCAGTTCCATCGTATGCATAAGAGTGGATATTTCTTACAACTATAGGCATAATTATTTTGGTTTAATCACAGAACACAAAAAACAATAGAAGTCGTTAGTAGGCTGGGCCTGCGTAACACCAAGTACGCGGAGTTCCACGCACTACAAGCTTCGCTCACTTCAGTCGTGTTTCAATTACTGTGGGGTAAACGTACTTCAAAAAAATATAAAAATGCCATATTGTGCCGTTTTGGAGAGTAAATATTATAGCCGAACCAAAAATTTAATAAAAGGGGGCATATCCTATCACCGGTAAGTATTATTTTATTGTTTTTGGTTAGTTTTGTTTAAAATGCAAAATCGTCAAACAAAATAGACTGTGAATCATACTCCTTAAAGTCGCGTTTCTCTTAAACCTAAACTTAAGCTGCTCAATTAGGGATGTGACCCCAATATACTGATGAATGTGTTATCGATAGCTTTAATTAGTTACCCTCTATTAAAAGGTGTATAAGTTTTAGGGCGTTAATTCCTTGTTGTTTTATTGATGCTTTTCTGAATGTATTTTAGACATATGGTGTGAAATAATATAATAACTTCGGTTTTCAGTTTCCCCAAGGCGCAAGACATGAAAAAAAATAAAAAAACGTACAACTTATCAGTCATCCGGCATACAGAGTCATGACCTGCCACCGAGTGACTTTTTTCTGTTCCCAAAAGTTAAGAACCAATTACCCGATCAACGGTTTTCATCACCAGAAGAGGCTGTCGAAGAGTATGAATAACATGTATCTGACATCACCACCGGAGGAGTGGCATAAATGTTTTCAAAATTTGTTCAATCTTATGAAAAAGTGCATTGACGCAAAGGGAGAGTATTTTGAGAAACAAAAAATATTTTTTGACCGTTATTAGTATTTTTTATTCATTCCGTTAACTTTTAGTGTGCCCCTCAAATAATAATTCAGTATATGTTGGGGAAAAAATCTTTTCGCATTATAGTATGTATGAACTTGTAATAAAATCTATTTGGCTATACTATTTGTATCTGTCTGGTTTTGGTAACATTCAAAGTTTAAATTTTAAAGAAGATAATTCAAAATTCAAATTAGGAAATTGTGTGATTTTTATTTGTTTTTAGTATTGTAAAGATGAGTGAATCTAATGAAAAAATTCGATACATTTTAAAACTTTACTTCAAAAAAGGTAAAAATGCAACGCAAGCCGCGAAAAAAATTGCGATGTTTATGGATCTAGTACAGTGTCTGTGAGAGTATCACAAATTTGGTTTAAGCGTTTTCAATCCGGAAATTTTGATGTCAAAGATGCACGTCGCTCTGGTCGCCCTATTACGGATAAAATTGATGCCATTTTTGAAAAAGTGAAGCAAAATCGGCATATCAGTAATTACGACGTAGCTGAAGAACTAGGAATTGACCACAAAACAGTTTTGGCGCATATGAAAAAAAATGGGTGCACCAAAAAGCTCAATATTTGGGTACCCCACGAGCTCACTGAAAGAAAACTAATGAACCGTGTACTCATTTGTGATTCTTTATTACAACGTAATGAAACCGAACCATTTTTGAAGAAGCTTATAACTAGTGATAAAAAGTGGATCACGTACGACAAGAACGTGCGAAAAAGGTCGTGGTCAAAGGCCGGTCAGGCTTCACAAACTGTGGCGAAACCCGGGTTAACTCGCAACAAGGTGATGCTGTGTGTGTGGTGGGATTGGAAGGGCATTATTCATTATGAGCTGTTACCAGCAGGCAGGACCATCGATTCTGAACTCTACTACGAACAACTGATGAGATTTAAGAAAGAAGTTGAGAGAAAGCGGCCGGAATTAATCATCAGAAGTGGTTTTTCATCATGATAACGCTAGACCTCACACATCTTTAGCCACTCAGCAAAAATTAAGAGAGTTTGGCTGGGAGGTGTTAATGCATCCACCGTATAGTCCGGACTTTGCACCTTCAGATTTCCACCTGTTTTGGTCTCTTCAGAATTCTTTAGGCAGTGTCAGGTTAACATCACGAGAGGACTGCCAAAACTACTTGTCGCGGTATTTTGATCAGAAGCCCCAAAATTTCTATAGCAATGCGATCATGTCCCTACCTACAAGATGGCAAAAAGTTATCGAACAAAATGGTACTTACATACTTTAGTTAAATGTAAATAAACTATATTAAAAAATGTTTTGAATTTTCTTACAAAATGCGAAGAAACTTTTTGCCCAACCTAATAATATTCCAGTAATATAATATTTTTAAGTAAGTTTTTATGAGTTGGATATCTGTGATTATGTTAAGAAAGAAAGAAAAGAAAAGCTTTTTATTTCGACCACCACAAATATAGTATGTAGGTGATAATCGATATCGATGCATTCGTCTTGTATGCTCATTGGTACATCACTAAGTAAGTAGTACTGTTATTTGAGCATGCGAGTAACAGCCAATGCATTATCGATCTTATACTTTGCTGTTAGAGACTATAACAAAAATCGTTAGCGACAGCGCCATCTGTTGTTAAGTGGCTTTGTTTTGTGGGTAATCAAGCAACAGCCATTACATTATCAGTCTTATTTCTAATTAATAGAGACTAAAATAAAAATATTTTCTAAAGCGCCATCTTTTGCCGAGTAGAAGAAGTAAACTTTAATTTTTTGTTACTGTTTATTTTATGAAACTTTAAACCATGTTCCATAGTAGCTAAAGTTTTATATCCATTAAATTGATTTTATGGTTTTAGGCCTCTTTGAACGTTCTCTTTCAACTAATTATAACTTTTATTTTTAAGTGTGCTAGTTTTTACATGTGTGAGTTTAGTTACATTGGTTTTCTTAGTAAAAAGTCATCATGCTAGTTCTATTGTTTTTTATGTTCTGTGGGTTTAATATAACAGAATTATGTTCTTTTTACATTGATATTATATATCTACGCACGGGTAGATATACATACAGTGTCCAAATGCTCCAAAGGAGATGGCCCACGGCCCTCGCCGGCATTTCATAAAAAATATTTACCCAGGAACACTAATGTAACGTGTTATGAAAGACACATTTGGACGTCCCTTTTTCCAATATAGGGTCCCCTTTACAAACACTGAGTACGACCGCTCGACCCGCCCGTGGTTTTATTCCACCCAAACAGAAAACTATCAGGTGCTCACGCGAACGTGTAATCATCGCCCTACATGACTCCGGTGAATGCAGCTAATCGAAATGCTCGGGAACTCAGACTACTAAGCTACTAATAGAAAAACACTTTTAAATGGCCAAACGTTATTATTTCGTGGATTTGACGGGGTTTATAATGACAGATTACCGGGTAGATAATTAATTATTTTAAGAATGAGACCACCCTATGCAATTAATTTATTTAGTTTTTGCCGTTTTTCTGTGTATTTTTCTTTTAAGTATGAACGAATGAATGAATGAAAAATTCTTTATTGCACAAAATAAAAATAATCTGTAAATAGGCAAACTTAATGCAAGATAGCATTCTCTTCCAGATAACTTTTGTGTAATGCGGACAAATAGTTATTATAACTAATTTAATTTACAAGATACATGGATATAAAGAAATAAACATAACTAACCCTAGACGTATACATGGTATTTCAATAAATCTACTTTCTAATACTTAAACATTAATAAACTCTAGTAATACATTAGGTAATAAATATCGTTATATTATTATATACTACATAGACTTAAATATTGAAATCATATATATGTACATACGAGTATAATCAAATACACGGTGTCCTTTAAGTCACTGTTTTCCCAGAACAAACTTTGTTCAGACTACTACTAATTGTTTATAGCATCAAACAAAATCTATAAAAAAATAAAAAAAATCTAGACCTTCTCAAATAAGTCTAACTTTGTTCTAAAACTAGCCGTGACATAAAGTTCATTGGAACGCTAGCCGTAGCGTACCTATTATTATTATTTTTGTGGCGATACGGCGGCATGTTGTAGGGTGTAACGTTAATATAGACGTTTTAGGTTCACAACTTTTTATGTTTTACAAAGATCGATTTCTTTTTTTTTTTGGTTGATGTTATACACCCTTTTTAGACCATGGTCTGAACAACGTTTGTTCTGGGAAAACAGTGATTTAAAGGACACCGTGTATATATCACGTATAAAAGATATAACAGAATATTACAGGATACTGCTCATTTACAAGTACAATACAGATACTAGGAATCTAGACGCCACCGTGGCGTAGTGGGCGAATAGTCAGCTGAGACGCAGGGGGTGCACCGGGTTCGATTCCTGTCACGGAGTTTGCTTGATCTAGTGTTTCTCTAAACATTGCATGTATATAGTTTCGTTTTCACTTTGTAATGGTTGAACCGATTTTGATTAAATTTTGTATGTAGATAGATTATGACACGGATTATGACATAGGCTAGGTACTTTTTATGAAAAAAATCTCGCAGTGCGAAACTATATTTTTATAAATTCATCACTTCAGTTTTTAGACGTCATGATCCAATGTACAATCGTTTTCAGTAAGGTTAGGTATACTTAAATTATGTAAAGTTAAGCAGTTATGAATTTCGCCCAAAACACCATTCTCATTTTCCATAATCGAGGTCAAGCTCACAATAAGTGGCGGCGACGAAAACTTTGGCTGTTTGTTTGTTTATTATAACCGTGAGAATAGCACTAAAGTTTCGACTAACTCGACATTTTCGTTATTTGCAATTTCATTTACTGGGCCTTGTTCTTCGTGTCACTCCAAATAGAATGTTAATCTTTAATACAACCTGGCTGCCAGTAATTTAGATTCAATTCAGTTTGCATCCAAACATTGACAATCAAATATCTATTTGGCGAGAACCACCTCCGTACGCTGTACTCCAAAATACACCTAATTTAGCCTTGAAAATGTCTATCATTCCTGTTTCAATTATTGATTAAGCATATAATTGATGTTAAGTAGGTACTCGAATCTTTCAATAAATCACATGTGAGTTACGATAAACAAAGTACCTCGTGGAAATCTTATAGATTGGATTTGACAGGTATAAAAATATTACTAACTAACATCAGAACTAAATGATACAACATTGGAATGAACGTAAACACTTTATTGTACCACAAAAAAATTACAAACAACAAAACACAGCAAATAGTAGAATGGGCAGTTGTCGTCATACGGATGGAAAATCGTCCTGTCGAAATATTGATCCAGGATTAACTAGTCTTTCAGCATGTAATTTTACAATATAAAGTGAAATTCGGTGGTTGTTAATACATATGCTAACTCCTGCTTCGGTTTTATCTTGCAATACTTTCACAACATCTTTTCTTGACGAGGCTAGAATGACTCGGCAAAGTGCTTGCCCAAATACTGATCCCCCCTAATCGTCTTTCGTCTCAAGAGCAATGGGACAGGCCTCTGTGCGAGTTGACGCGGAATTGTCTGCTACAAACGTGTTCAATCTCCACATATCGTGCGCGTCTCTTTGCTGTTTCCAAATAGGAGTCAGGACTTTGGCTGCAAGCTCTTCCTTCTCATAATACTGGTACTTTAATGGATCCTATAACTATTCAAATTGCAACTTGTTTACGGTTGGGTGCGCGGTGCTGCGCCCCTCATCAGTGCCAGTGCGGTTCGGCAGTCGAACAGCTTGGTCACCATGGATTATCGTGTTCCAGGGCCACCGGTAGGATTTCCCATCACGCTAGCCTTATTGATATCATGCAACGCATGTATTTTGCCCAGCTCTGGATATAAGTGAAACTTCTGCAACATAGCAAGTAGTATTATTCATTCTATGTCTGCTCGTCATGTTTATGTTTATCTTTCGTAACTTGGCCCATAATCATTATATCTATAACTTGAGGACCCTTTAAGTTAAACAATTATGCGTTTATTAAATCATTATTTTGTCCTTAAAGTTTGTTGGAAACCATGAAACAACAACCTTTCTCGTAGTTGCCTTGGGTTATAGATATAATTTGCCCGAAATAATCAACAGCTTTTAGTTCAAAGTTCAGTTTCGTCTTTGATTTTTTTCCAATTATACTAAAAGGATTGTGAATGAACGAATGAAAATTATTTATTATACTATCCAAGCTAGACACAAAAACAGTAATAAGAAATAAATGTAAGCGCAATGAGGAAATCCGCAGAAGAACTAAAGTTGCCGACATAGCTCTCAAAATTAGCAAGTTCAAGTGGCAATGGGCAGGCCACATCGCTCGTAGAACCGATAACCGTTGGGGAAGAAAGGTTCTCGAGTGGAGACCACGAACTGGAAGACGCAGCGTAGGCCGGCCCCCCACAAGGTGGACCGACGATCTAGTAAGAATCGCGGGGAGCCGTTGAGCGCAAACGGCTACCAACCGCTCATTGTGGCGATCTAAGGGGGAGGCCTATGTTCAGCAGTGGACGTCTTCCGGCTGAAAATGGTGACAATGGTGATAGTAAGCTTAATAGGCGGCCTTATCGCTAAACAAACCAATCTATTCCTTGACAACCTTTGGATCGTCGTGATGGCTAAAACTTGGGAAGGCCTTTACCCAGTAGTTGGAGGGTCAGGCTGCGGACAATATTGATGACCGCCCGTGGCTTTGCACGACTGGTTTGTCAATAAAAACTTTACTCTCCAGCGCAGTCAAGTAAAAAGTAACCAAAGTCCTAATCCCGGTTATAATCTATTTATATACGAAATTTCATCGAAATTAGTCCCTTCGTTTAGCCGTAAAAACGTAACAAACAGACAGAGAGACAAAGGACCAGAGTCAAATTAATAATATTAGACTTTATCAGTCACTGTCACAATACATAAATACTTTGTATCTGAGTTTCTTTCAGCATCGAGATGATATCACATTTCCCAAGTATTTTCCACATCAATGACCCAGCTCTGTAATATCAAGACGAGTTGACGAATGCAAATCGGTGTTTTGATCCTTCCGTTCGTCATCCGACACACTTATTGCACCATTTGCTTACATTACTCGTTCATCCGTCCATCTCCACTCCTTTATCCGTTCTTACCCCTATTCACAAATGCTCAGTTAAGTCAGTCAGTTCAAATATAGACAAGTTTCTGTCTATATTTCAAGTTTTGAATATCCTATTTTTTAACTCCACAAAGTGGTGAAGTAGAGGAAGTTTGTGTGTGTGTAATTACAAGTAAATCAGCAACTGCGTCTGTAGGTGTCATGCTCATCACCTGCAACTTCCCCTACCTACCTTCCAACAATCATATCAACTGAGTCTGTAGGTGTCATGCTCATCACCTGCAACTTCCCCTACCTACCTTCCAACAATCATATCAACTGCGTCTGTAGGTGTCATGCTCATCACCTGCAACTTCCCCTACCTACATTCCAACAATCATATCAACTGCGTCTGTAGGTGTCATGCTCATCACTTGCAACTTCCCCTACCTACCTTCCAACAATCATATCAACTGCGTCTGTAGGTGTCATGCTCATCACCTGCAACTTCCCCTACCTACCTTCCAACAATCATATCAACTGCGTCTGTAGGTGTCATGCTCATCACCTGCAACTTCCCCTACCTACCTTCCAACAATCATATCAACTGCGTCTGTAGGTGTCATGCTCATCACCTGCAACTTCCCCTACCTACCTTCCAACAATCATATCAACTGAGTCTGTAGGTGTCATGCTCATCACCTGCAACTTCCCCTACCTACCTTCCAACAATCATATCAACTGAGTCTGTAGGTGTCATGCTTATCACCTGCAACTTCCCCTACCTACCTTCCAACAATCATATCAACTTAAAACTTTTTTTTTACTACAGTAATATATAATATCTTTATTGATAACACCAAGTTAAAGGTCAACTACCAAGGTAGGTCTATGTTACTTAACAATAATTTATTTTAATAATTTAAATTATAGTTATTTTTTAGTATTTATTTGGAGCCTGTACTGTCCCACTGCAGGGCAAAGGCCTCCCTTCCTTCCTTCCACTCCACTCTATCATGCGCGTGTGTAGTCCAGTCTTCCATATACGAGTCGAGTTCGTCTTTCCATCGACGTCGTGGTCTTCCACGTGGTCGTTTTCTGTCTTTTGGGATCCACTCGGTTGTGGATTTTGTCCATAACTCCTCTGACATACGGCAGAGATGGCCCGCCCAGTCCCACTTTAGCTTGCTTTATATAATACTTAATCATAATAAATTCAAGATTAAAATTAAAGGTATATAATATTATTTATTGATATACGCTTATTAATATTAATTTAGGTATTATTATTAACGAATTGGAATTTGAAAACTCATTTTACGCTAGTAAAACGAGTTTTCCAGGAGCCACTTTCGTAGCCTCGATTTGAAGGCCGTCGTGGAAGTTGCATTCCCTTGAATTGTGCCCGGCAGCCTGTTATATACAGAGGGACCCATGACGTACACGGACCTCTCCGATTTGCGCAGCTAATGAGTGGGTGCGACTAAAAGGTGGGCTAGTTTATTGCTGCGGAGAGCCCTGGAGGTGTTTAAGCCTCTACGTTTGAACCTACGAGTATCTATGTTTTTGTGGGTGAACGTCGCTGCCTAGTAGATTAGTTCGCAGTTATTCTTAATTCTCTAAAATACTCGCGGCATGAAACGTGATCTGGTATACCAACGATGGCTTGCACTGCGAGCTTCTGCATCACGAAGACTGTCTACGTCAGCAGCGCGCGCCCAAAGCTCCATACCATAAGTTATGACGCTATGCACCGTCGCGTGGTAGCGCGCCAGCACCACGCTCCGGGTGGCGGTCGCGGCCAGGTGGCGCAGAGCGAAGCATGTGCGGCCCAGTCTCGAGCAGAGCTCTTCTATACGAGTATCCCAGGTGAATCCTCCAGGTTAACAATGTAACTAGTCACATAGAACCTTAATATTATACCCTAAAAACCGTGTAAGGTTTGTCTGGGTACTCACATTCGTCGATATAATAGGTACGTATAAATTTAACACATTACACAAGACAGTACTAACTTTTCAAAGCATAATTTTTAAATAATCATCCTCATCATCATCATATCAGCCGTAGGACGTCCACTGCTGAACAAAATAAAAAAAATAAAATAAAATACATATATTTCAAGCAATTATGTAGCTCATATAGGAAAGCGCACAACGCAATAGGTAAACTAATGTTTATACAGGGTTTTTGAGAGCATGCCTGTGACAGCAATGTCTGGTGTACGAGCAGTCTACTCTGCCGGTTATCATTGCCAAGACGGTGTTGGCGCTGGCCCGCAGCCTGTGCACCAGGGACGCGGCTCGCTTGCGCATGACGGTATGGAAGCAGTCGACCCGCGCCGCTGCGAACATCCCTGATGCACTGCAATAGCGGGGCAGCCCCAGCATCGCCCTGAGTGCATTGTTATACTGGACGCGGAGTGCGCTGTACGCCGCCTGCGTATACTTCGCCCACAGGCTGCACGAGTACAGAGAGGTACAGTACGCCCGAAATAAAGTCAGCTTAACCCCCTCTGAACTACGCGCAAACCTGCGAGCAAAGGCAAAAAAAACAAAGGCCTCCCTCATTGAACAATATATAACAACAATATATGCAATATAACACATTTTACATTAGATTTCGTTGTCTTCCGTTAAGTTTAGATATTTCCTATGTCTGTTAGAGAGATTTGATCCTTATGATTGACCCTATCAATCGGTGCCATAAAAGTACATCATGTTAGGGTCGGTTCGTTTTCCACGTAGAAAACATATTTTTAAAAATCTTTGAATGTAGTTTTGCTTCATTTTAAAAATAAAGAAATGTCCTTTGAGTAAAATTTGCTGTCTTCATTATTTAGAGGACTTTCCCTCCAGGTAGGTACGTTTTAAAAAATTCGATTATGTATAAAAGATCTAATAAATCAACGATTTATTTTAGTTTTTGTGTAATATTGTATTATAGTAATACTTGTGTTTTTCTCTTACTAAATATAGAATATTCTTCTTTTTAGCATTTTTATATTATACAAACTTACCATGAAATTTAGGGTGATAAAATGTAAAGTCTGAATTTACGATAAAACGCGATTTGGCATTACCGCAGCAAAAAAATAAGAATGAGTATCGTAAGTACATATTAATCTAAAGCCAGCCGATCAGATAAGTGCCGTTCTGCGAAGCATTGTCACAGTTGGCTGGGGGTACGGCGCTCTTGCCAAATATGTCGGTGCAGATAGCGCTACAGCGGTAAGGGTTGGAAATACCCAAAATCTCGAAAGCCGGACAAACTGGATAGAATAATCTCGGAAATCCTATAATCTCGGGAATCCTCTACTTCTGAATATAGGTTTTTTTTTAGGTTTTCTGTCATTCTTCTTTATATTGTTTGAGCTGTTGTCCGCGACTTCGTACGCGTTACACTGCTAAATGTGTAGGTAACCTAGATATAAATCTAAACTCGCTGTTGCAACTTGACTTGATACCCTATTTTTATCTCATGGGACCTGATTTATTGGATAAAAAGTAGCCTCTATATTAATTCAGGTTATAATCTACGTACATACAAAATTTTACCGAAATCTGTTAAGCCGTTACGAGGTGATTGAGTAACAAATAAACAAACATCCAAACTTTCGTATTTACGAATATAATATTAGTATGATAGTTGTTCTATCTCACGAAGGCAGCTTCAAAATAAATATTTATCACGAAAATTTTTTTTCACTACTAATCTAAATAAATCACAAATCTTACTACATGCATTATCTGATTAAAAATATATTAACTGTTTAATTCAAGTAGCAAGATTTGTGTTTCGTTTAGATTAGGGGTGTTATTTTTTTTAATCTGTCCTTTTTTACTGATTGAATTATTATTTTTGCCCGGCAATGGGACGAGATAGGTTAGTTACGCAAAAAAAAACTTGTTTTCTACTTAGCAACGAAGTATTTTAAGAACTTTACAGAACTCTACACTATGCAACTGCAGTCTACAAACCCTACACCGAAGCCAAAAAAACTAGAACGTGATAAAAGCTAAAAAACCCGTCACAAGAAAAACATTTATCCTAAGAGAATAATAGTAGATTATTTAACAAGGGGATAAAGCAATGTCTTGCGTCACGGGTGCTATATTGAATTCCAAACGAAACGAAGGATTTTAGAGTTAACTCACAAGTGGAGCAAATGACTTACTAGAATCCTGAGTGAAAAGAAGTTTAAAAGCACGCCTAAAATGTAGACAGCTTTATCCACGAGGAGAACACTCTACTTTTCACACTTTCTGCGAGACAATAAAAACCAAGTCTAGGTATGTGCATTCTGTGCAGAGGTTAGTTTGATCTACGAATAAGTTCTTATTGTCTCTTTGGTTCAAAGTTTAATACAGATGAGGTTTCAAATTCAAATCACTGAAACACAGTTAAGTGATACTTAATTTTATTATGACCTCGCGGGCATAATAAAGTTCAGTATGACTTTGCTCCCGGCTAAGCCGTAGGAATTTAATCAGCTGCTTTCGGTGAGGCTTACAGCACATATGATTTGACATTGACGAGCAGGTGGTGTGACCATTGTAAAGATAAACAAGTACATAGAGATAGATAAACTCTTTATTGCACACCATAAACAACAAAACAATTAAAATTAACATTATTCAAATGAATGTATACAATTGGCGGTCTTATCGTTAAGAAGCCATCTCTACCTTTGGATGGAATGGATTGTGAGTTTTACCTAGTTGATAGTAACCTACCTACTTAAATAAAGATTATAAATTATGCCTAAAAATGTTATAGCCGGTATGTGTCTGCGAAAGAGGTCATGTCCGGCTTAGCCAAGACGATTGACGTCACTAGTTCCTTGCGATTTACTGCTGAAATTCTGTCACACAGTACTGCCACAGTGACTTGAATAACCTACACAAGCTATTTGTAGTTGGATTGTTGATTTATTCGTTGGCGAATCGGTCGGCGATTTCGTCTTATTGAGCAATAATTCTCTATCACTTTTGCAGTGTAATACTTATTTGTCTTCTATAGATTTATAAATTACTAGCTGACCCACCGAACTTCGTACCGCCTTGACATGCATATGACGTGGGCTGCCAATGTCATCGGCCATCAGCTCCATCTATGTAGGAGAAAGTGAATTTTCTTCATAATTATTTTTTTTGCGTGAATTATTCCTGTTTTTTAATAGTTATTCTGCTATTCAGGACGGAGAAAAATACAACAAATCAAAGATCATAAGAATCGGTCCCGCCGTTCTTGAGTTATAAATGGTGTAACTAACCCAACTTTGTTCTATACACGGTGTCCTTTAAATCACTGTTTTTCCAGAACAAACGTTGTTCCGACCATGGTCTACTAACAGTTTTAACATCAAATTAAAAAAAAACGAAATCGGTCTTAGAAAAATATAAAAAGTTGCGAATTTAAAACGTCTATTTTAAAGTTACGCCCTACAACATAGTCAGCGCGCTGACCGGTAGCTACTAGTCTAAGGAGTAGGTAATACGCAATGGCTAGCGTACCCATGAACTTTATGTCACGGTTAGTTTTTGAACAAAGTTAGACTTATTTGAGAAGGTCTAGATTTTTTTCTTTATTCTCTTATTTAATGCAATAAACAGTTATTAGACCATAGTCTGAGCAACGTTTGTTCTGGGAAACAGTGATTTAAAGGACACCGTGTATAATATAAGATTATTAAACCTCTTAAGCTACTCTTAGATTTTCAAGATAAATTAATGTTACCTTAATAATTGGTCAAGCGCGTGTTGGAGCGCGGGTTCCGTAGTCAGTGTCGCTTTATTTAAGTCATTTTAAAATACATTGGTAATTTTGTATGAATAAAATAATATGCATTGAACTGTTACAGACCCAACTACATACATAAGTTGGTCGACTGTCTACTTAGCTTTGATAACTCTTCTTACAACTACAGTCCGCGTGCTACTACTGTGGATACTTTTAAGCATACAAGAATAGCAATTTAGCTGTTGGGGAGGGAGGGCATTACGAAGCTTTACATTTCAAAAACAGGCTCGCGTTCCAAGTGTTGACGATACCTTATAGTATTTTTGAAAGAACTGTCCAACGATGCCCTACAAGACAGGGCGAGTGAGATTAAAAAAATCATTTCCTACTTCCATGTATGAGAGAAAGAAAAAAAATATGTTTTTTTTACGAAAAATTAAAAATTATAAAAAAAATAAAAACATAAATTATAGCGAAACTATAAGGGTTCCTAGATCGACCATGGAACCCTAAAATGATCTAATAACGGGCACCGTGAAAAATCTTAGGTACCTATCTGAAAAACCATGTACAATCTAACAAAATACAAGATATTCGTAAATAAATTTTTTAACATAAACAATCAACTGAAATTCAAAACGCTGACAAATCCAGACAATTACCGTTCAAACTCAGAGCAAATCAGAAAAGGCGAAACCGCATCAACCGTTAATAGTTGGTCCCGGTTTGAAATTTCTAAAAGTTTGATAATTCGTCGGGTGAGCTCGTGCGTATTCGTTCCGCACGTGGAGGTGACGGTATCATAACATTTTCTGCTCAACTCCCGAAGCATGGACGAGTGAGCCCAGAAGCAGACCGGCACAGTGCTGGACTCACAACGAAGATCTAAACCAACATTTTTTATTATCATCATCCACAACCCCTAAGTACCCACTGCTGGGTGTAGGCCTCCCTTTGTAAACGCCACCCTTCCCGGTTCTGTGGTTCACATCCAGGAGTCCCCCGCAACTTTATTTATGTCGTCGACCCACCGCGTCGGACTTCCCAGACTGATTTGATCTGTTTTTGACCACCATTCGGTCAAAGATTTACTTCAATTGTCATCACCTCGTCTAGCCAAGTGTCCTGCCCAGTTCCACTTGAGTACCACCACCCTTGCGACGTCTTAAACTTTCGTCTGGCATCGGATTTTCGTATTAGGAACTCGATCCAGCAGATTGATGCTGAGCATGACGCGCTCCATGGCTCTCGTACTCTGTACACAGTCTCCTTAGTAAGCACCCATGTTTCGGCACCGTAAGTCATTATACGACCTGGTTATCTCCTTCTTCTTCTTAGCGTGTCATTGTTTCATACAACTAAATATTTTTCTTTTAATAAGTAGCCACCTGAATAACACTGTCGATGGCAATGTTTAGTCTTCCCTCGTACAGGTATTTGGGCACAAAGGGCATACCAGTAAATGTGGTATGGAATGTATTGAAGCGCCGCAATCACATTGTGTTAGGCTCGAATCCCTGAAACCCCATCAGCACATGTTAAGTCTGGCGACTAACTTAAGTGCAAAGTCGGTTAATCGACTTCCACACTGGTTACTGCAGATCGTGTCCTGGTGGAATTCTTTCCTGCGGGGATATAAAATCACGAGGTAGGGGATTTTTCTCCTTTCACAGTTTGCATTTCGTGACAACAAGGTCATCATTTATCTGGTTATGAAACAAGTTTAAGGCCCTCCTGATAATAGGTGATAAACATCGACTTTAACAAAGTATTGTAGGACACGCACCTTAGAAACGTGCTCTACGTGCCCTGCGTACATCAACTTTAGGCATACAGGTGTAAAGCCTCATGTGCCTGTAATTTCACCGGCAACCATACCCTTCAAACCGAAACACAGTGGCAGAAATAGGTATGGTGATAGTACTTACCCGGGAGAAGCCCTTACAGAAGGAACTCTTAGTTTGAAATCGTGATGTCGCTTGTGTAGTTGAGATTTTAGATATTATAAACTTGAATTGTGTACCTCTCCAAAGTGTTGGCTTAAAGTTTCATCATCATCATCATCATCTACAGTCTGACTTCACCTACTGTCGGGTATCCGACCAAAGTTGTTGGTATTCTTGAAGTTTACTCGCAGTGAAACGTTTCAAAATGATCTTTGTGCAATGAAGAGAGATTGTGTGCCTTTGACATAATGAAGAAAGTGGAAGTGAAATTTAAGACTGGAAGATAGCTAGCTTGCTCGTAGACTATTTAGTAGCTTGCTAATGAATAAACAGACGAGTAATTGTGCCCACACACGTATGTAATAATGTATTTGCGCAGTTTTATTATTTCCCTCTGTTAGAAGAATTTGTTCTAATTTCATGGCTTGCGCAAACCTTTGTTAGAAAAATTTGATCACATAACAAGGCTTGTGTTAGACTTGCGTAAACATCTGTTAGAAGAATTTGATCAAATTTCAAGGCTTGTGCAATGTTTGTGCAAACATCTGTTAGAAGTATTTGTTCAAATATCGAGGCTTGAGCAAACCACTCCGTGAAAAATTTGTTTAAATTTCTAGACTTACGCAAATAAATCGTTGACTTGTGCGGGGCCCTTATGTTGTTCGTAAATAAAGTATGTGATTCCTCGGTCCGTTTCCACGGTCAATACTTAAATTGGTGATTAGTTTATAAAGGCACGTGAAGGTTAAAAAAATCACTATGCCATGTTGGAGGCATTCAGGTGGCCACCAGTGTCACTAGCTTATACGTACTTTTTATTACTAACCTATATTGTCCCACAGCTGGGAAAAGTTCTCCCCATCTCCCCTTCATCCATCACGGTCCACAGCCAAATTTGACGAATCTGGTTTGAATGCATCCAGGTCGTCTCTCCATTTTTTGGGCCATCTTTTCTCTCTATGCTATACGTACCTACTTACATGTTGTTAATTTACGTTTGTCCCAATGATTCTTGTTCGCTTACTACAAGGATTTAGCCGATTGGTAGAAAAGCAATGTTTAATTTTTAAATAAATATTTACCATGTACAATACAAATAAAAATAATATTAAAAATCAAGCTCATTGCAAGAACTATAAAATAATGTTGAAGTTGCAATCCATCTCTGTCTCCCAACTATTTCTGCAACTCGGACTACGTAAATTCACGCGTTGCCTCATTATTTCACTTCGACTCTACCAACCGGCCCCTTTCGTAGAAAAACTCTAGAACTATGTGAGCTTAATCCAGCGACTTTTGTATTCAGAAGCAAGTATCCACTTATTAAATGAACTAAGAAAATGTGAGAAATAACAAAATAAGGTATGTATTGCTCAATTTTTTATAGTAAAACTGGTTTAATGAGAGTTCCAAGAAGTGTTCAAGGGAATATAAGTTTAGGGTTATATAGACAAGCTTTCATTAATATTTTCTTGGGTTTAAAAAAATAATCTTAACTGTCCCATTTTTATTTACAAATAACTTTAATATAGAGTAGATATTACATGCGACGTAGACAGTCGTGCTATATAATTGATCGAGCACAGCGAGATCTTCAAAACAACTTAGGCAAATCGGCTTTGTATGTATGTATATATGTTTATTTGTCCGAGGATAACTTTCAAAGCGTTGATTTGATCATCGTGAAACTTGATATATAGGTAGGTAGTGTTAGCACAATTCTGGTGTTACTAAATAAGCTAAAAATATGGGGGGATTTCTTAGATATTTTTGTTTGTTGTTTGAGAGGGGTAAAAAAAATTAAATGAGACTTTAAGGTCAAATAGTACGATTAGTGAAAGATCTTCATTAGTGCACTTCGACCTCGTTTTTTTTAGTTTAGTCCTTGTAGTTTTTGAGGAGCTTTGACGAAATTCACAGGGTACACCAATGACCACACAGTGCTGGAATTTTGATAACCGTGTAGCTTTAGTTACACAATAACTGTAATTTCTACCCCTAAAAGAGTAACCTACACGAACCTCCGTTACTTGTAATTTGAATGAAACTGTAGGTCAAGTGAGTTCGTCAATATTTTGTGGGACTGTAAATTATGAATAATATTTTTTTTGGCCTTTTAGAAGACTCGCGAGATCTCATTTTGGGTCGAACAGATTACGAGTAAATATATTGTTGAGTTTTTCATCTAACGAGGCTCTACTCTCCTTAAATAAATGTTATTAAAATGCAAGAGTAATATTTTTAAAGTCAAGTATAAAAGTTTCGTTGATGTGCTTAGCACGTGCAATTAAGATACGTAAGAGTCTGAAAAAAATGTGTTTTATTTTTTCAAACACGTGAGTTAAAAAGAGTTCTTTTGGCTTCGGTGTAGGATTTAATCACTCAAGTAAAACTGTATACTCGTAAAATGCGAAAGCTGTATTTACACGGCTGCAATTTAAAACATTTTACACAAGACTACTGGTGAAGTAACGATAAACGACTTCCTATAAAATAACATTTTACGTATTTACGGCCAATTGAAATCCCGTGATACTTTTGTTTATGGGCTTTCAGACCAAAATAGTAAAAACCGGCCAAGATCTAAAAAACGAGCAAAAAAAATCAAGTTTGTTGTATGGGAGCCCCCCTCCCCCGGTAATATTTGTTTTATTTTAATTTAATTATTCATTTTTAAAGTGAGTTATATATAACTAAATATTCTGTAAATATTTCAAGCGTCTACCTGTTGCCGTTATCAATATCAAGCTAAAACGAGCAAAAAAATCAAGTTTGTTGTATGGGAGCCCCCTCCCCCGGTAATATTTGTTTTATTTTAATTTAATTATTAATTTTTAAAGTGAGTTATATATAACTAAATATTCTGTAAATATTTCAAGCGTCTACCTGTTGCCGTTATCAATATCAAGCTAAAACGAGCAAAATAATCAAGTTTGTTGTATGGGAGCCCCCCTCCCCCGGTAATATTTGTTTTATTTTAATTTAAATATTCTTTTTTTAAGTGAGTTATATATAACTAAATATTCTGTAAATATTTCAAGCGTCTACCTGTTGCCGTTATCAATATCAAACTAAAACGAGCAAAATAATCAAGTTTGTTGTATGGAAGCCCCCCTCCCCCGGTAATATTTATTTTATTTTAATTTAAATATTCTTTTTTTAAGTGAGTTATATATAACTAAATATTCTGTAAATATTTCAAGCGTCTACCTGTTGCCGTTATCAATATCAAACTAAAACGAGCAAAATAATCAAGTTTGTTGTATGGAAGCCCCCCTCCCCCGGTAATATTTGTTTTATTTTAATTTAAATATTCTTTTTTTAAGTGAATTATATATAACTAAATATTCTGTAAATATTTCAAGCGTCTACCTGTTGCCGTTATCAATATCAAGCTAAAACGAGCAAAATAATCAAGTTTGTTGTATGGGAGCCCCCCTCCTCCGGTAATATTAATTTTATTTTAATTTAAGTATTAATTTTTAAAGTCAGTTATATATAACTAAATATTCTGTAACTATTTCAAGCGTCTACCTGTTGCCGTTATCAATATCAAGCTAAAACGAGCAAAAAAATCAAGTTTGTTGTATGGGAGCCCCCCTCCTCCGGTAATATTAATTTTATTTTAATTTAAGTATTATTTTTTAAAGTGAGTTATATATAACTAAATATTCTGTAACTATTTCAAGCGTCTACCTGTTGCCGTTATCAATATCAAGCTAAAACGAGCAAAAAAATCAAGTTTGTTGTATGGGAGCCCCCCTCCTCCGGTAATATTAATTTTATTTTAATTTAAGTATTAATTTTTAAAGTGAGTTATATATAACTAAATATTCTGTAACTATTTCAAGCGTCTACCTGTTGCCGTTATCAATATCAAGCTAAAACGAGCAAAAAAATCAAGTTTGTTGTATGGGAGCCCCCCTCCTCCGGTAATATTAATTTTATTTTAATTTAAGTATTAATTTTTAAAGTGAGTTATATATAACTAAATATTCTGTAACTATTTCAAGCGTCTACCTGTTGCCGTTATCAATATCAAGCTAAAACGAGCAAAAAAATCAAGTTTGTTGTATGGGAGCCTCCCTCCCCCGGTAATATTTGTTTTATTTTAATTTAAATATTCTTTTTTTAAGTGAGTTATATATAACTAAATATTCTTTAAATATTTCAAGCGTCTACCTGTTGCCGTTATCAATATCAAGCTAAAACGAGCAAAAAAATCAAGTTTGTTGTATGGGAGCCCCCCTCCTCCGGTAATATTAATTTTATTTTAATTTAAGTATTAATTTTTAAAGTGAGTTATATATAACTAAATATTCTGTAACTATTTCAAGCGTCTACCTGTTGCCGTTATCAATATCAAGCTAAAACGAGCAAAAAAATCAAGTTTGTTGTATGGGAGCCCCCCTCCTCCGGTAATATTAATTTTATTTTAATTTAAGTATTAATTTTTAAAGTGAGTTATATATAACTAAATATTCTGTAACTATTTCAAGCGTCTACCTGTTGCCGTTATCAATATCAAGCTAAAACGAGCAAAAAAATCAAGTTTGTTGTATGGGAGCCCCCCTCCTCCGGTAATATTAATTTTATTTTAATTTAAGTATTAATTTTTAAAGTGAGTTATATATAACTAAATATTCTGTAACTATTTCAAGCGTCTACCTGTTGCCGTTATCAATATCAAGCTAAAACGAGCAAAAAAATCAAGTTTGTTGTATGGGAGCCCCCCTCCTCCGGTAATATTAATTTTATTTTAATTTAAGTATTAATTTTTAAAGTGAGTTATATATAACTAAATATTCTGTAACTATTTCAAGCGTCTACCTGTTGCCGTTATCAATATCAAGCTAAAACGAGCAAAAAAATCAAGTTTGTTGTATGGGAGCCCCCCTTCTCCGGTAATATTAATTTTATTTTAATTTAAGTATTAATTTTTAAAGTGAGTTATATATAACTAAATATTCTGTAACTATTTCAAGCGTCTACCTGTTGCCGTTATCAATATCAAGCTAAAACGAGCAAAAAAATTATGTTTGTTGTATGGGAGCCCCCATACAACAAACATTATTCTGTTTTTAGTATTTGTTGTTATAGCTGTAACAGAAATACATCATCATCATCATATCAGCCGTAGGACGTTCACTGCTGGACAAAGGCCTCCCTCATTGATCTCCAGGAACTGCGGTTGGAAGCAGCCTGCATTCAACGCCGACCTGCGGTTCTTACCAAGTCGTCTGCCCATCTTGTAGGTGGACGTCCTACGCTGCGCCTGCCGGTCCGTGGCCTCCATTCGAGAACTTTCCGGCCCCATCGGCCATCTGCTCTGCGCGCTATATGGCCTGCCCATTGCCACTTCAACGTGCTAATCCGTCGGGCTATGTCGGTGACTTGAGTTCTCCTACGTATCTCCTCATTTCTGATTCGATCCCGTAGAGAAACCCCGAGCACAGCCTATACGAAATACATCATCTGTGAAAATTTCAACTGTCTAACTATCACGATTCATGAGATACAGCCTGGTGACAGACGGACATACAGACAGACAGCGGAGTGTTAGTAATAGGATGCCGTTTTACCCTTTGGGTACAGAACCCTAAAAACGAAAATATTATGGTAGACTTTGTCCGTCCGTCCATCTTTCAAAGCTAATTATCAAAGCAACAACTGAAGTTTAAATTTATGAAAAAGTTATAAATAACAGTTATATTAAAGTTAAACTTAAAAAAAGTTATATTAAAGTTATAAAAAGTTATGATAATAGTAATAAATTTATTTATTTTCTCTCGACAAAAGGTTTACAAATATCATTTATATCTGAGGGATAAATAACTATTATTGTCAAAACGGTCAAAATGGTGGGGGTCTAAATTTCTAAATAGAGTTAATAGTCTCAGTGTAATCTGTTTATGTTACCAATAATAATATTAACACGTATTTATTTTCTCAACACGTGTTTATTTATTTTTCTTTTTGCTGCTATGCACACAGCCACTAATTATGCTCAACACTCACTTGTCAGCCAGCTTCATATAAAGTACTTTTAGAATCATAGATCTAATAGAATAAAAAAAAATTAAACAATGTGTGAACATAATCGTTAACAGACTATTTTAATAAATACAAAACTAAATTCATCAAATAAAAACATAATTAGAAACACACACATTGAAAATGATCTGATTAGTGATTACACATAAAACGAAACCAAAGCACAAAATAAGTCACGTGGCCTTTATACGAACACAACCTAATTTGACTGTCCTTAGTCGTTACAGTGTCGAGCGACACGAACAAACTGCCCCCAATTTTTTTTTGTTCGAATGGACTTATCTCGTTGTTGGCCTCTGAGGCCGTTGCAGCTTAACCGAACTTTTGGCGAGCGCAGAAGGCGCTCAGCCCTATAATTTTTGATGAGGCAACAAGCGCAAGGGCACCACTTAGGTACGAACCTCGGCTTGGGCTGTTGCCAGGGTGGGGATAGGAGAGAAACGCCAGGGTACGTGCATGTACCTCGTATAGGCGGCGACTGAAGGGAATCGTCGACCTCGCCGGCGAGGTCGGTGTATCTGTGAAGTGTTTGCTGTCTAATATAGATGACTCTTCCGCATTAGCGGAGGTGATTTCTTCATCCGGGTCTCCGAGAACGTGTCTCGGACGACGGAGGGTTTTTTCCCCCGAACAACGTTTCGCACGGTATTTATAGATTGGTTGCTTGAGCAAAAGTCACTGGGTGGGGGAGTTGCTAACAATACACTAAAAAAAAATCATTCTATTGATGTTTTCTGCTGTAACAAGGAAGTTTTAAGGCGTAGCATTTATCAATTGCTCGCTGAATCCGTTAGATGGTAAGATACATATATGTGTAGATAGATAGAGACATAATGGTAGATAAATGAATAAATAGAATAAAAATGCTGTTTTGGTGAATTGGAATACATGGGTGGATTTTTAGATAAATGGATAGATATTAAGGTTACAAATGTGTGTGTTTGTATATTTAGATGTGGATAGATAGATTGACAGGATACTTATACTACTTCTACGTGTAGATGCATTTAAAAAAGCAACATAACTATAATATTTAGATGGATAGATAAATAAATGTAAAGATGGATAAACGTATGAATTGATAGATTCTTATTTAAATAGATGGATGTATGTTTCTTTTTGGTGATTGTCGTCGTTATTTAATTTTAGATCTATAAATTGTTAATCCGTTTTTGTCTGTAGGATAGACACATAAGCATTATTAATTGTTAATATTTTTTGATATTTTTATATTAGTTTTGACCATTTTTAATTAATTTATTTTGATTTTATTGTAAAGATATTTTGGTTTTTGTTAATTTTTTAAGTGTGTTTTATTTTGTATATACACACTTTAAAATATATATTAAATATATATATATATATATAACTTCTAAGTAATAGTATAATCAGATCTAATGTACCTATGGACTAGTTCCGAAATAAATGAATGAATAATAATAATTGTAACCTTTATTTTTAAGAGCTGTGGATTTTGTTAATAAATAAATTAAATAAAACACTAAAGTTTCATAAAATAAATACCGTAAATTATTTATAAGTACCAGTAATAAACCCGTTTTGTGAGAGAGTGGTGCCTGAGATAAGTTTTGTGAGAGAGTGGTGCCTGAAATAAGTTGAGAACCTGTTACAGGTCACAATAAACAGGCAAACATTGCGTTTTATAATTGAAGATAAAATATATATAAGGTAACGAATGTACACTGAAGATAATCTTTCCGTTTAGTATGCAAACTCGTAAAAGATAGCAACATCTGGGAATAGTGGAAAGGTAATCAGTTTATTCGTTTGAAAATTCTTAGATTTTCATCACAGGATATAAACTTGGTAATGTTAAAAACTTTTGATAACTCTTATTAAGCCCCAACTCTAAAAAGGGGTGAAATTGTTAAAAGATGTATTTATTTGCCATGTAAATAAAATAACGTTATGTATGGATAACTAAGAAATAACATTATTATAATGTATGCCTGTCTGTCGCCTCGTAGTTTCCAAACGGATGAATGCGGTTTATTTTTATCGAAAGCAAGTATAACCGGGGCGGATCTTAGTTATGAATGAATGAAATACTCTTTATTGCACACCAAACAAAAATACAGTGACAAAGGAAAGAAAATTAAATAAAGGTACAATGGGCAGTCTTTTCGCTGAAATCGATCTCTTCCAGACAACCTTTGGATGGACAGGATAAACAAAAATCAAAAGACGGCGATGTAAGAGTACCTACAGACATAAACAGAACCAACAAAATGAAATACACCTATTGAATAAACTAATAAACATAAACTTATATACACACAAATAATATATATAAATAAACTAAACTTCATTTGGAGGATAAATAACATAAACACTAACACTAACACATAACTAGCAATTACGAGGCAACAAAAGGAAATGGTTGTATACCTTGACTTTGAAAATGGAAAGAGATTGGGACGACCTTATGGACGTTGGTAAGGTGTTCTACAGTCCACAGCTTGCACTGTGAAGTAGTCACCATAAAATTATGAACTTAATTATGTCAGTTTTTAACCCCCCCCCCCCCCCCCCGATGCAAAAAGAGGGGGTCGGGGACTTCACTTTTTTTTATTTATCCATATTTGAGCCTTATAGCCTTCCCGATTCAACAATCATCTAATGCAGTTTGACATTTGACACAAGTCAATTGAAGGCTTTACATCTTATCCATAGGAATTCCACAGCTAAACATAGGCCTCCCCATCGATTTCCAGAGTGATCGATCTTGTGGGGCCTGTACCCAACGGCTCCCAGTAACCTTTACATCTATAAGGAACAATTATTGAATCAGTGCCACATGGCAGGTTGCAACACTAGTTGGATAAAAGACGCAACCATTGCTATAGTGTCTATGATAGACAAGTTAATTTATACTTGACTGCAAGCACTTTTGTAAACTCTGTTATATCTAGCACTAGCTTCCACCCGCGGCTTCGCCCGTGTGGTTTGTCCATCAAAAGTAAAATAATAAAAAATATTTCTAACTCAAAAACACTTTGGGTACAAAGACTTGAGTTACAGAAGTCAGTGGTTGTTTCACGTCCCAAACAAGTCAACAGTGTGTCAGTGGTTGACAAAGTAGTATGTTTAAATCCACGTTATATGTACAAAATTTCATCGAAATCGGTTCAGCCGTTATACGACATGGTTGAGTATTAAACAAACATCCAAACTTTCATATGTATATATTTGTGATTGGGACTTATCCCATTCTTATCGAAGAGCTAATTAGTTAGGTATACATAACTACTTTAGTTGGGTCAGTTTTTCTTCCATATTTTTATTTCTCTGACATTTTCTTATCTCTTTTAATGTGAGGATCTTAGTTGAATACAGAGTAGTGTAGAAATTAAGTGAAATGGAGAATCCGGTATACGTAGTATTACGGGAACTCAATAAAATGCCGATGCGAGAGCGACTAACTTTGTTTTAATCGGTCTTGCGTTCCGCATGTCCTATGAACTCCGCAATTCCTCTGTCCATAATCTGCTGTCATAATCCCCTTCTCATCCCGCGGGAGCCGTGTGAGCCGGTAAAGGGAGTTGTTCCAGGGAATGGGCAGCAGCATTCTTCTGTGTACTAAACACCAACCACTGCGATCACCAAGCCGCCTGCCAAGCGTGGTGATTATGGCAAAACCCCCCTATGACAGACACAACAGACAAACGGCCCCCAGTCCCCGGCGGCTCCGTCATCCCTGGAAGTGGTAGCAACCAGGGCAGTGGCAGAGCAGGGGGTGCTAAGAATCCCCGGCAGCGATCCAGCTACGCAGCGTAGGCCGGCCCCCCACAAGGTGGACCGACGATCTAGTAAGAATCGCGGGGAGCCGTTGGGAGCAAACGGCTACCAATCGCTCGTTGTGGCGATCTAAGGGGGAGGCCTATGTTCAGCAGTGGACGTCTTCCGGCTGATCATGATGATGATAATCTGCTGCAGTAGATGAAAAATGCATGTCGTCTTCTTGAGGGATGTAACACGCGTGAAAACTATCGCTTAGCCGCCGGCGGACGCTGTACACTATTTTATATTGTTTGGTAGGTGCTTGCAATGAGGAAGGTGCTTGAGAACTGATCGGTCC
This sequence comes from Philereme vetulata, assembly GCA_918857605.2. Lineage (NCBI taxonomy): Eukaryota > Metazoa > Arthropoda > Insecta > Lepidoptera > Geometridae > Philereme > Philereme vetulata. Next base: position 7,412,282 of record OU975464.1, read on the forward strand.
GTAGAGACGCGTTGACAGTAACCTTGGTACTATCACTTCGCTCAGCCAATGAGGGTATATCCGGAAAACGAAGATTGGATGTACCCAAATTGTGTAACTTACTTTCAATCCGAATCAATTCCGATTCGTAACAGCAGTATTATTATGTAAGTAGTAGCAGAACTACTTGTGAAGAGATCATGAGGGGAAATATCTTCTTACTACCACAGTCTGTTGTCTGTCAGTCTATTGTCTGTCACCAAGCATTAATCTTCCAATTTAAAGGTTCCATAATGACGGGCATAATACAATGTGATGTCACCCAAGTCTAAGTTGGTTTAATCTTGTGAGCTCCCTCCCTCCTCTCTGAGAACCCGACTGCAGAACAAACTAAAAAAAGAGGTAGGTAAACGAGGTTCAGAAATATTTATGATCGATTTTTGTTTCGCTGGAATTCCAATTTGCCACTTCATATAGCCTATATCAATCTCGTGATTCAGACGAACCTAAAGATACCTCATCTGTTAAAATCCGTTCAGCCGCTTAGCCTATAGGTACGATATCAGCGATAGGTACGACAAATGAACAGACATACATACACATCCTCTGCGTAGTCGGGTAATTACACATAACAATAATTGCGTCTAAGTCAAGCTATGATTAAAACTTCTGGAAAGCTTACTTGTTTGAGAAAGAAGGCAAAACTCATTTCACCGAATCCTTGTGTCTGTTCAGAGTGGTACCTATTTAATAAATCGACTTTAGGTACACATAAAACTTATTATTAAAACCAAAGAAAAAATTATAAGCCTTTCTAAAACGAGAAATGATTCAGGCTATAGTCAGAAACTTTGAAATGGGAAAGGATATCATGCAATCGTTCATCAGAATTCAATGGAACATTCAATCTAGAGCAAACAAAATAACTTCACCATAAAGTCGATAAAAGTTCAAACTTTTCGAGTAAAGATCTCTGCTTCGACACAGATGACCTAATTTTTCATTTCTGCAAAGTTCCTTTCATGAGAAAGTTTAGAAACTACTTTAACCATTTACTGTTCTAGTTTCAAACACTATAGTATATAGTCCACACCACCATTCGGATTAGAAGTTCCAACGTTGGTACATAATCTGTTTTGAGAAGAAACCTTCTCATAGAAGTCGAAATATAAAAACGTAGCAATAAACACCAACCAAAGACTATTTTTAACCAACGAAAAACGGAAGGAGGTTCTTAACGCGCCGGCGAACCCTAAGCGCAACTTCAATTCGGCCGCGTCAAAAACTTCGGCCTGAATATCGCTATCCCTGTTTAGTGACGAAGTTTAGCCACGCCGAGCGACAGTGATAGCAATAGAACGATTCTAATTTTGATTAGATTTTGACCGTGTTCCGTAATACCAAAAAACATGACTGAAAACTTGTTGCATTTTTCTCATTGTGTTGTTATTCTGTAACTAGACGATAAAATCTATGTTCCCATGACATAACAATTAGGTTGAAAACAGGTCTTTTATGACGTAAAAACATACAGAATGGGATACGCTTCTATTTTATTTTAGGTAAGTATTTTGATCTAATATATGGTTGGGAACCTAGATAAATACTATTCAAATTAAAATAATACCTTATTAAGATAGAAATATGCTCCAATTAGAAATGATCTTGGTAGTACGTGTTGTATGGGCGATTGTCCCTCCGGTGTCCCCTTAAGTGAAAGCGTATATTTTTTAAGGTTATGTACCCAAACGGACCCAATTATTAAGACTCCGCTGTCTGTCTATCTTTCTGTGCGTCTGTCACCAGGCTGCATCTCATGAACCGTGATAGTTAGACAGTTTAAATTTTCACGGATGTATTTCTGTTGCCGCTATAACAACAAATACTAAAAACAGAATAAAATAAATATTTTTCCATAAAACAAACGTGATTTTAATGCTCGTTTTTGCTTGATATTGATAACGGCAACAGTTAGATGCTTGAAATATTCACATAATTTTTAGTTATATGTTAACTTTAAAAATAAATAATTAAATTATAATATAACAAATATTGGCAAGACGTGGTGATGATAGATGGACCAGGGTAGCAACTGAACGTCCGGCAGCGAGATGGGTGGACGACATCATTAGAGTCGCGGGCCGTCAATGGGTGAGACTAGCGCAGGGTCTTGGCGGATGGCACAAACTTGGGGAGGCCTATACCCAGCAGCGGGTGAAGCTGTAGATGATGATAATGATGAAAACAAATATTTAAGGGGGGCTCCTATACAACAAACGTGGTTTTTTGCTCGTTTTTGCGCGATATTGATAACCACAAACAGGTAAACGCTTGAAATATTCGCAGAATATTGAGTTATGTTATTCACATTAGAAAAAATTATAATATTAATATTAACTGAGGGGGGGGGGGGCTCCCATACAACACACGAGATTTTTTTGCCGTTTTTATGGATAATGGTACGGAACCCGTCGTACGCGAGTCTGGCCGGTTTTTTTATTTACAATACATACCTTATAGTAGAGATCGCTTCTTAGCTACAAAATCTCCAATGATATACATTTATATAAGTTGTGCTAATTTTAATGTTTTGTTTATGGTGTTATAACGATTTTTTATCCATTTGATCAATGACAAATAACTCTCTAGTTTACGCCCACAAAAACCCTTTCACCATACCAAAAACATGATGGATCGTACATTATCAACAATCAAAGAACGTTAGTCGACGAAAAAACTCAACATGTCTTCGGGCGTCCATTCGGAACAAAAACTGAGGCAAAGCTTCCGACAAAAGGAAATTCAATAAGAGCGAATTTCCCGTGATTTACGATCACTATTTCCTCGTTAGGAGTCGTTCGAGGTGTTCCGTACACAGGAGTTCATTGTGCGAGTTCTCATTCTAAACATTGCATTGGTTTTTCTCCAGTTTCAATGCGAATACGTACTTTTCTGAGAAAAAAATCTATCTTACAATTTTATCACTGAATCTCGTGTATATTTTCAGAGTACTTTATATTATACTAGCTGACCCACTGAACTTCGTACCGCCTTGACATGCATATGCCGCGGGCTGCAAATGTACGTCACCGGTAGAATTGTCAATCGGCCATCATTAGCTGCATCTATGTGTGAGAAAATGAATTTTTGTCCTTTTTTTATACTACTTATATGGCAAACGAGCATGCAGTCCACCCGATGTTAAGTGGCTACTGCAGCCCATGGACATCCACATAGAATTCAAAACAAGGTATTATGTCGTCTTGATCTCTATGTGGATACGTTGCCATACTATAGGACTTAGCTGTTATGCCTATGCCTTTAATATTTATTTTTCCGTTAATTTTCCGATATGTTAATCAAATCCATGATCCATGATCATGGATTTTTGGAAAATCGGTTCAGCCGTTCTTGAATTATAAATGGTGTAACTAACCCGACTTTGTTATTTGTATACTTATGTATATATATACATATATAGAAGTTAAATATGATTATAATTTAGTGATCAGATTGTTCTATTTTCTATAAGCTCGTTTTGTGCTTTCTCCTTTTGATAAAAAATTTTTTATTCGTTATCCCGACGTTTTGCCGTAATGTTTTTTTTTTATTAGGTGTATCAATTTTACCTGAGCTGAAGCCATTCCGAATCAAATAACTTAAAACGAGTTCTTAAACTTGGAATTCATTAAATCACTGTTCCATCCATATCTTTACAGATTTCTTTCACAGTTTTCGTAACAAAAATCGGTTGGATTAGCGAAATGAAAATTGATGGTGAGGTCGAATCAAATGTGCTCTTAATATTTAAGTCAGAGGGTAACATGCAATAAAATAAACCCCTTTTGATTCCGATCGCTTACTAGCCTAAGGTACTAATAGTAGGTACAATAAACTGTATAGTGGCGTAGATAGTTTTAAAGTCCAGTCAAAGCCTACATAGAAAAGTAGGGATTATTCTATAGATTAAAATATAATGATAAGTAATTTGGAACACTAAATATTACACTCGAAACAATTATGAAGAACAATTGAATAAATAAAAAAAACTTTTACATAAACCAATTTCGTGATCTACTTTAATCATTACTATAAACTAGCTGTTGCCCGCGACGTCGTACGTGTCACACCACTAAATGTGTAGGTAACCTAGAAATAAAGCTAAAGTCGCTGTTGCAACTTGACTTGACATCCCATTTTTATTCTATGGGAACTGATTTATGGGATAAAAGGTAGTCTATGTGGTAATCCAGGTTATAATCTACGTACATACCTGATCGAAATTGGTTAGTCGTTACGACGTGATTGAGTAACAAACTAAGAAATAAATAAACAAACATCCAAACTTTCACAGTTTTATTATTAGTGTGGTACGGGATTTTACACACCGTAACAACGATACAACGGTACTTGATAATACATCCCGTATTTTTAATAATAATTGGAATTATGTAAACTGTTCGACTCATGTGTTTGCGTAACGAAATGGCGCTCAGCGCAGAATAATGATGAATGTTTAGCACCTAACGTCGATTTTCAACTGAAACCAGAGGCAGAGACCAGTAACATTATAAAAAAACGTGTGTGTGTGTGTACTTATGTAGGCACGTAAGAAGTTATACTTCTGTGGCGTAACAGAACAAAAAAAAAACTAAAGATTTCATCCCGTATGCCACAACTCTTTGTTTGCAGCTAACTTCATCGTGTCGCTTTTTGGCTGTCCGTGTGCGCGCGCATGAGACGGTTGTCAGCTAACTTCAGCATGTTGCTTTTTAGCTGTCGCTGTGCGCGCGCATGAGACAGTTATCAGCTAACTTCATCATGTCGCTATTTGGCTGTCGATGTGCGCGTAAAAATTTTCTCTAGTAGTAAATTACCCTCAGATTTTTTCCAAACGAGCCAAAAGAAGTATAACTTCAAAATAAAATAAGTTAATTAATGTGTTGTTAATAGGTTTGTGCAGTTACATTCAATGTATACATTTTATCTTTGACTCCTTTTTTTGCAGAAGTTTGTTGTTTCAATTTATTCAAAAGAAGCAAAGTAACGTTTGGAGGAATCACACAAGACACCTAAAAGACAAATTACGCCGCTTTCAAAACATTGTAAAAATACGTACACAAAGTTCGGTGCCGAATAATGGAGGATCTGAGCGTATGTGACAATATTTATGTGTTAAATTTCCTCATAAAAACTTCTAACGTCGCTTGTTTTTCTTTACGCATTGTTTTCTTGTAAACGAGTATTATAAGAGCGGATTTTAAAACGATCGGTCTTATTTCTCTAAGAATAATATTTTAGCAAAGTAAAGTTATTTTGTGTAAAGCCCTTTTCTTCTTGGAAGTGCTGCCTCTCAGCCTTTTACTTATATGATCAGTCTGACTTGTTACGTAGTATTTTATATCTTTCGTATGACGTGGATACCCATTTTTAGACTTATTTTCACGGAATTTGTCGTGTACGTATAATATAACGTTTTTCTGCAGATTAAAGCTGACTAACTTGGTAGTTGAGATGTTTGGTAAGCTAACTCCATGTAAAATCCTATCTAAATCACTACAGCGGCTGCGTTCTTCACCCAGATAGTGGCTAGTGCTGCAATTTGCCACCAGGTGCTGAATAACTATGTACAAATGAGAGATGTCAAATAGTTGTTCAGCTAGTTCCTATAAACCGCTCCCAACTATAAATCACTTAGCTATATGAAGTCTACGAAGTAGTGTATTTTATTCGCCGATCGAGCGATTCGATTCCATCGATCGCCGATGTGTTTTTTTCCAGGTGAACTAAGTCTACCGCCCCTAATTAAAACAGTACCTTTACATTATTCTGGGTGATAAAATAATCGATCTTGTTTTTGTTTGTAAGAATACTGTTCAGGCTCCATTCCCTAAACGTGCCCTTGGGAAATCGTTTAATGGCACGGCAGCGTTCAGTTTTATTCGGTACAACAAGCCCCACTCCATCAATTTGCATACAATTTTGGATTTAAATATTCCAAACGTATTATATCGATGGTCGATAGATCTCAAAATCTAAAGAAGTTATGATTCTCTTCAATTGTTTTTATATTATCTTAAAATTACTTTATGGAACAAATGGAATTTGTACGTGTGAACTTAGAAAAGAAATACATATGTCAAAGTTTTTAACCGTAACATACCAATAATTACTCTCTAGACGAGAAGTGGGAATGTTGGTCATAGCAGACCAATTTTTCAGCTTTTTCTTTTCAAACTTTCATAAAACAAAGACATTTTAATTTTTGGAAAAGTATTCCATTACGATTTCGCGCAATAAATCTTTATAATCTTTGTTAATTTATCTTAGAACTTAATTTAAACATACAATGCAAACGCAACATCACTAGTTTACAGTGTTGTTCAACATTTGCCATGTAAATCTAGTGTTGGAAGGCGGCGCCAAGAGTCACCAAGCCTTTGTCACTTAAACTGACTAATATAAAATGAGCTCTATCGTGCTAACTTGAAATTATAAATAGTTACACATTCTTGTGGACTGTCAGCGATGATCATGTAGTTTTTCCAACTGAGACTGTATCATCTGGCTCTGTCTATAAGTTAAAAATAGCTCGCATGTCTTTACAGATTCCTTATAACGGAAATCTGGTTGAGAGTCTGTAAGTTAGTCCGATTATTTTCTCCTGTGCCAAGTCTCACTTGCATACGCGGAGCGCCACATGACTTGCTCAGTGTATTTGGTTAATCGATCCTTTCCGAGAACATATATTAGCTGTGAAACTTGGCGTCGCTGTCTGATTGCTTTGGACGATTGGCCTCTCAAGTTCTGAGACTATAAAGACGCAGATGTAAAACTGAACTTATACCAACTTAAGTTTATAGTTTCTACTGGATAATTATTCTGTTTTCATAACATTTAGTTTTCAACAACTTCCGTTCGGACTTAGCGTAACGCATTCACCAGCTTACTCCCCAAGTCAAGTGTGCGTAAAGGATTTTTACTTAAAAAATCAGGGAATTCAGGATATTTCAAACAATATCCATTATACACAAATTAGTAGGTAGGTACATGTTTGCCTTATTTAGCTGAACATTTTCATTGAGCACTCAACAAAATCCGTTTTATACTCGAACCTTATCAACTACCTCATTAACAAACTTCCATTTTGAATGGAGACTATTGAGAAACTTGATCATATTTGCAATTTTGTGGCACACCACAACTCTGCCAGAACGTTGCCTTTGTAAAGGACCCTTAACACCTGTCTAAATACCAGCTTTAGTTGCATGACCACTGTATAAAAGTTAATTTGCTCGGAAGAATGGAGTAAAATGTAATTTAGGCGTAGACGGAGAACCACGACCATATACATTTTGTGTGAAACTTCCGGGGCGGATGCCCGGCTGCATTGCGGAGGACTAAACTGACATCCACGCTGGCAACAGATGATTTCTGTATTACCGTTGTCACAGAGCTGATAGGAATTTGCACATAGGAGACCACGCACTGGAAAGTGCCACGTAGGGCAGCCGCCGGAAAGACGTCCTTAGAAAAGTTGCTGGGAGTCATGTATGTCTGCAGAATAACAGCACCGAGCTGTCGATCGGTGGCGAGGCATAATGCTGAGCTGGAACCTATTTGCTGCAGTAGCACATATACACCTACTTGCCTCTTTTTAATTTTTCCCTGACTACATTGTAAATTTATTATTTCATTCAATTGTTCCTATGTTTGTTGCATGTAATTTTCTGTTTTCTCTTACTTGTGCTTTCTCTTTGATGTTTTGATTGTATTTTGTAAACTTGTGTGTGCTATGGTAGCAAATAAATGTCTGTCAACATCTATGTATATGTAGGCTGCACAAGATTGGTTGCTATATAAATTTATGGGGCGAAGTTCAGCAGTAGACGTCCCATGACCGATACGATGGTGACATAAATGAGTGGCAACGTAGCAAAATGTATGCAATAATAAAGACGACGATTATGTTGTTGAGGCCAGTTTTGTTCACGACGAAGGAATAGTTTTATTTTTTCTTATTGGCTTTCACTTTATCGTGTCCAGAAATTGCACGTAAGAGTAAACCTTGAGGTAGGTTATTATAAAAATCATAAATTTTGCGTTTAGGCGCCATACATTTTCTTCGAGTCGTCAGTCACGGTTCTCACTCATGCACGGCTTAACTTCAAAATGTATTGGTGAAGTCAGAAAAGCGATCACGGCATTCGAATAACTCGAGACTTGGCATTATTTACTGCAGCGTGAGTTTGAATCGGCGTAAACTTTACCAATAAACTAGGCGACACTTGTCGCTTCGAACTCTGTTTAAAAACAATCAAAATCAAAATCTCGTTTGATTCGCTTTCAGATTTCGTACTTAATGACTTCCATTCAAGTTTTGTAATATTGACAAAAAAGATGAAGTGTTATTTGTGATATCAGTTGGGCACAGAAAATGTATTTCACGTTTAGCAAGGCTAGCATGACCGCACTATAAAAGTTTCGAGAAGACTATGTTGATTAGGCGGAAAAATTCTCTGGCACTTAATGATTCAAATTAAGATTCGAAATCGATTTTTATTTAAATACTAGCCGACCCGCCCGTGGCTGCGCGTGTTTTTTTAATATTTATTTTCATTATCTCCTGAACCCGGCAAGATATCGAACTGAAACATACACGAAAGTTTAAGGTAAATATCCTGTTTTAATCCATACAATTTTCATTGAAATCCACTGAGCCGTTTCGAGGCTATTCAAGACAACTTCCGTCTGAAAGTTTGTCTCGAGTAGGCTCCAATAATACGTTCCGAATATGTTCTGGAATATATTTACTATAATATTAACAACCGAAATAAAGTTTTCTAACAACGATAATTTATGATTAGTCTGTAATATTACTACTTATATTACATATGTAGTGAAATCACAGACAGATACTTCAAAAATCATACATCATTTGCAAACACGGGTAAATATACATAACAACAGGTGCTATTAAATAAAAAAAAAAAATATTGCTGGACATTTCACACAGCGCTATCTAACCACAAACTAAGCAGAGCTTGTACTATGAGAACCAGATAACTGATAGAATACTTATATACTTTTTTTTGCAAATAAAACAAATATCTGTAGATCGTGCAAACATTTGTTCCGCGGCGGAAATCGAACCCCTCAGCCGGCTGTTCGCTCACTACGCCACGGAGGTCGTCATAAATAATAGTAATATATGTAGCTTCCAGACATGTTTTACCCTATTATTTGGCATGCAAATGCAGTTAATGTACATAGTCTTTTAAAAAGATTCATGCAATTGGTCAATGTTAAAAAATAAAAACATTAGCCGCAGTAAATTAAATTGTATTATTGGTATAAAGATTGGAACGCTTAGACACCACAAGCCATTAGAAAATCTCGGAATAAACTCCCTTTAACCAATCTCCTTGGACGAGAGCCTGTATTCTACAGGCTTCAGTGTCGAGGGTGGAACTTTTCCACTAAACCACACTTGTCGAATCAACAACTACTCATTCGAGTTCTATGACTCCTATCCTCCACGAAACTGCGTTACGGAGCTCCAAATTTATTACATTTTGAACAAAAATAATGCCGACTGGAAACGCACAGTTCAAGTTAAGTTTTGTGCAAAGTGCATCCTTTGGCACGTACTTTAATGATTAGTTATTTATAGGAAAAGTCATTCTGGAACACATTGTTATTATTAGAATAATAGTAAAATTGTGCCTCTAACTAGTTCATTTTTCTACATGTAATTAGTAATTTGAAATGGTCTTCCCCTTTTTCTCTTTCCTTCGAAACCCGAAGACCATTTCGAAGATGGGAAGACGACTTAAGAGCTACAGCATGCGCGATGTGGAGGAGGACAGCTCAAGATCTCTCAAGACTCTGGGGGAGGTCTATGCTGAAAAGCAAGACAACCTTAAAAAAACCAATGTCTAATCTTATCTTATTCTTATATATATATAAAAGAAAGTCGTGCTAGTTACACTATAGCTTAGAACCAGGAGACGGACGAAGGATACTTTTTATCCCGTTCGACTGCGTTCCCATGTGACGTGACATAAAACGTCAAAGAGAATATATGTCACTATAAAACGTGGTATAACAAAAACGCATCTGACATGGAATAACAAAACGCAAATGACAGCTAAACTTAATTTTGTCTATGATTAAGTATGGTTGTAAAATGATGGCCGGGACAACAATTGACAGTTCTACTAAGGTGACGCCGCATCACTGACATTGACATTGACAACCCGCGTTATATGCATATCAAGGCGGTACGAAGTTCGGCGGGTGAACTAGTTTATATTATTTGAACAATTTTATTGTAAAACTACTATAGTAAGTTTGTTAATAAAGGCTATTTGAAATTGAAAATAATTAATTTAACGTGGAGATTAAAGTAATTACAATAACTACACTTATAGAGTATCAGTGGTTCAATCATTTTAAGGAATTATATTTGTCTACTTCTTTGGGTGTTGCGGGAGAAGCTGGACAGAAAAGGAGAATGATGGCTGGTCGACATGTAAGCTTCCAAAAATTAATTTAAAAAATTGGTTGTCTGTAAAGTCGGTTTACGGACGATAATTTTACGTGATAACGAGAGAGATAGATGCGTCACAAGCCAAACGCTTAGGCCGATCGTGCCTCTCTATCGCTTGTTCGCACTCTCGCTTGCACGCTCGGCTCAGGCGGAACGTGACAATGAGTCATGTTTTTTCGTGCGTGCAGCCGGCGTTCATCGATGTATAAGACGTGTATCACGTCAATAATAAACAGAAGGAAAACGAACAAGAGGCAGATCGCGAATAAGCAGCATGAGCCAGTTAAAGGAAATCGCTATCATGGCGTATGTGGCAAAGTGACTTAAAAAGGGATAAATGGCGAGAATTGCAATTGCTTCAAGAAAAAAAAAGCTCCTAAATTTCATAGACTTTGTTGGGCCACATAACAGTTGCACAAATGCTAAAAATGTCGAATACCTCAAAAAAATTAAATTTAAAATTAATGAAAATTATTTTCTACTGTTTATTTCGGTTATCTATAAAAGCGTTTTTTTGTAGTTTTTTTTAACTATTATTTATTTTCTATTTAATAGTTCGGCTATCTACAAAATAGTTTTTATTTGTTTTTAATGTAATTTTATTCTATTTTTTGATGAATTATTTCTATTGTCATAGGTCCTTAGTAAGTGTGCAAAATTTAAATTTTATTCGAAGTTTTGAAGTGGTAAAAACCTAGTTCAAAGATACATACATACCAAGCTAAACAAAAGTGTGTTAAAAACGTGGAATTGACATACGAAAAACGTATGTGAATAGTGTTTGTTGATCGCTAAATCATCATCATCATATCAGCCGTAGGACGTCCACTGCTGGACAAAGGCCTCCCTCATTGATCACCAGGAACTGCGGTTGGAAGCGGACTGAATCCAACGCCGAACTGCGGTTGGCAAAATAAAAATAAAAAAATCGCGATCGCTAAATATCTTAAGAAATTGGTCCTTGGATAATACCTGGTAAGTTGGCTGGTAACCTGCTTTCTACGAGATTGTGACTATAGATAACCGACAATATTAACCAAAGGTGTTTGTGTTTAGATATTTGCACTGAATCTCTGTTTTTGATTTTACACATTTTGTGCCGAGATTTTGATCTCTAAATATGAGTCCTCGTGAGTCTCAAGTTAGACAAAAAATGCTGTATTATCAAAACTTTACTTACATCGACCTCTAGTTATTAGATTGATGAAGCTTATATTGGCTTATGGCGGGTTCCTATATCCGTTGGTAACCGACTACGACTCGTATCTCCTGGAAAAAGTGTCAAACAGGTGTCAAACTTTTGACACATTTTCAAAGAAAAGTTTTCATAGACTTTGTTGAGTTGCATAACAGTTGCACAAATGCTGAAAATGTCGAAAACCTCAAAATGTTTATGACGATTTAGGTTTACATAGTCCCTCATGTTTACACAATATGTGAGATTTACGTCAGGTAGGGTTGTTAAATCACAGTGACCTTGTTCGGGGATTTCCCTCTTTCTTTCAACTGTCCCTCAGGAGTTTAGATAAACAATGTACAGAAATCCTCCTAAAGCCAAGTTCGAGATTTGTAGCGACTTTACTTCCTGTTACTTTAATGGGGAATTGGCTTTGTTTTACTGACAAAGTTGCGGGAAGAAATATTGGAATTTGGTCCGCGTGTCATCACGCTCTATATACATACTCTATGTTCATCATGGTGTTGATCATATATAGTTTTACAAAATACTAACAACTACTTATAAGTTCGCATTATGTTTGAAATCTTAATGTATTAAGGTTAAATATTTTTTTGTACATAAACAGGTCCATGATGATGATGTTTGAAATAGTTAGACTGTTTTTGATGTAATTTGGAACTACGTGACACGATGTAATCATTTCAAAGAATTTATTGGTGACTTAATTAGGGAAAAGCATACAGATGGATTTGGTTGATTGATTAACACTTTATTGTTTATCGTGTATGTCTTAGTTCTATGCAAAAAGTGGGCATGTATGGCATTATTTATTTATAATTATTATTATTGGTAATTTATTGGTATACATCTTTGGGAGCATTTGGAAAAAAATTATGAGAATAAAATTTTTACGATGCGCTCGCACACCGACATCCAAAAAGATGAAGTTAGCTGATAACTGTCTCTTAAGTTTCCGTGAAAACTCATAACTATATCTAAAGTAGTTTCTCAAATATTCGTAAATCTACAACGCGTGTTATATCAGTATTATATGTTATATCAGTGGAGATAAAAAAAATTGTATTTATTCATAAATATACCTACATATGTGTATGTGATTTTAAATTACAGTGTAAACTCCATGTAACGTCACTCGTTTTAACGACAAACTCTCTAAAGCGTCGAAATCACTCGGCTTTGGTTGGTTTAGCTTGTCTCGCATACAATAGAACACTCTGTATAGCATTACACCCACTCTCAATAACGATAACAAGTTGTAATAAAAAGTTCTTTTTAAGTTGCCAAATTAGTAAAAACTGCGCAGCTGTGTATATCCTTATGTCGTTTTATTATCCTAGATCATAATAAACTCGACTGTCGGCATCATACACACCAAACTTTCTAAGAAATCCGTTCTTTTGTTTACAAAATGGGATTGCTTGCACGTGTAGCTGCAGACTGTTGTTAGTAGAAGTGATGGATTTTATCTATACGTTGTCATATTCTTAGTAGCTCACAAACTTTCAAATTTTAAACATGGCTAGTAAGAGAAAATCACTGTGTATTGACGAAAAAGTTTCAAGACAAATCAGAAATAAACGTTTTCTTTTTCTAATACAGATTTTACTTCTCTCCATTTAACGACAACTCTCTATAACGTCAAAATATGATCAGTCCCTTGAGTGTCGTTATATAGAGTTTACACTGTATATATATATATGGTGGTGAATGATAGGCCATTATAAAAATTCGTAACTTTTATTTAAAAAAAAAATTTAATGGCGTTTTAGATTTGAGATTAATTGTCGGTATGTATTATTTTAATTCATTACATTATAAATTATTTTATTCATTTATCATTCCTTCTACAAACAAAGAGTTGTGGCATACGGGATGAAATCTTTAGGTATTTTTGTTCTGTTACGCCAAAGAAGTATAACTTCTTACGTGCCTACATAAGTACACACACACATTTTTGAAGTGAAAACTTCTTTAGGCGCGTTGGGCATTCTTTGAGATGGGAAAAAAACATTGAACTCGCGACATTGCTAGAGTTACCGACACCTCTGTATATACATAGGTTCCGCCTTGGGCGAGTCCCACTTTTTGCACCGATCCCTCCGCGTACTGTCGCTATACAACAGTCACCCATCTGCCGTGCTTAAACGCATCTGAGTGATCTTAAAAAAGTACACCCTGAGGTTGACATATTCGCGGATACACTACATTCCATTGACAGGATGTGTCTCAGCTTTTGTGAAGCATGTATGAATTAGTACCTTATGAGATACATACCCACATCAATCTCATTCGTATTATAGGTTTAAAGTTGCATAACGGGTATGTTGAGTAATTTAGTGTTATATTTTTGTTCATTATTGTGTGCATTGTTCATTTTATTGTATTTTCATGTTTCTATAACTTTTTTCGTGTTCCATTTGTTTTTATGTATGTGAAGATAACTGCATGTTTCATATGTTTATATTTGTTTTGTAGTAGGTACCTAGTTATAACATTTTGGTCTTGTACTCTAAAGTTGTAGGTAAACTATTTTTATTGAATTAAACTGAATAAGCATCTCGTTATTGTTCAAGTTTTCACTTCTGTCGGCACTCCCGGAGTGCCACTTTTTTAGTTATATATTACAATGGGCGGCCTTATCGCTATACAGACTGAGAAACATAGCAATTAGTGAACTTTAATCATCAAAACTATTTCCCGTACATTCCTAATTTTAAAAATTAAAAACAATATTATACTGCATCAAGTCAAAACTTTGACCGCAAATGCAATTTATAAAAAGCCTGTAGGTAACGAATATGTTTAACCTCATGGGAACAAAGCAGCTACAATAATTATACCGTTATCAGCAACAATCTGCAAATTTAAGCAAAATACGTCCGATTTCGGGTGTGAAAAATCGCCCGGTGCAGACGTACCCGTCGGTCGGATGTGGGCCCATAAAAAACCATTGTCCTGCCTTCCTTATGATTAATGCAGTGTTCGCGTGGCGTCGACGTTCGCACTTTGGCCCACGTTTTGGTGACAACTTGGCTTGCGTCACTTAAACATTGGACTTCAATAGGAAATGAGCTTAATCGAACTAACTTAAGATTCAGCATAGCTTGGATTATAAACCACTTACTGAAAATCAAAGTACGTACATTTTATTTGATGACCTCTGGGACGCAGTAGGCGATTCCCGCTACGAGATAAAATGTTTGCTTGATTTGCAAATATTTGTTTCGGGACCTTAGGTGTCCTATCGTTATATAGGTTACTAGCTGAACTGCCTACGGCTTCGCACGCATGGTTTGTCAATAAAAACATTAACCTCCTTCTGCGCAGTCGAGTAAAA
Organism: Philereme vetulata; assembly: GCA_918857605.2. Taxonomy (NCBI): domain Eukaryota; kingdom Metazoa; phylum Arthropoda; class Insecta; order Lepidoptera; family Geometridae; genus Philereme; species Philereme vetulata. The sequence continues at coordinate 7,427,351 of OU975464.1, forward strand.
AGTAGCCTATGTTACTCAGGGATAGGTAATGTATCATTCTAAAGGTGAAAGAATTTTTGAAATACAGTATAATCCCTTGACCAGTAGTTTTTGAGTTTATTCATTATAAAACATACACACAAAAATACAAATCTTTCCTCTTTATAATATAAGTATATATATATAAACGTATAGATTATAAATTCGGTATTTATCACGTACCGTTTTTTCGGTGTTACGACCGGCAATGTTTCGGTTCAATTCCTGAACCATCATCAGGGTGAGTGCGATCCACTCCAAGCCGGGCTTGGCTTCGCAACCTAGTGGCACCTAGTGCGTGCCAAGGCCCGTGGCCTTATAGCATCAGCCAAATGATGTTGCTGTTCCCTTACTTGAGATATGCATAACCTACCGCAATGTAATGTTCAAATTTCATATTAATATACCTTATATGTTATTTTTCATGTCCTAAATACCTAGTAAAATAATATTATTTTTATTTAATTTCGCAAGCGTCCCGCTCTGACAAAAAAAAAATGTTCACGTTAGATATGCACTGTGGGTGTGAAAGAGACGGCCTGAGCAGCGATAAATAGCATATTCCCAAGAAGATTGTGAAGATGGGTATATACTCTCAGCGTCCTGGAACCCGGTGGTTGCTAGGTGTGCGCGTCGTGATCGGTCGTCTCAGAGCGTAGATACGGTTAACGTAGTGTTTCGTAATATGAACGAGGACATTTCTAATTCTGAAGACCAAGTGACGGTAGATGCTTCAGCTGCCACCACGACGGACAGAAGCGCTAAGTACTCCAGTCTGCCCGCGACCACCGCTGTTGCAACTTAATCGAAACGTCGGAATAATAAATATAAAAGTAGATACGCGATAAATACCCGTTTAAATCAGTAATAATGTTCCCAAGAATTTGTATTTACAAAAACCAAATAGAAATTAAATGTAATACAAAGTGAACCTTCTGTAAGCTAGTTCAATTGTGTATTCTGTGCTTTGGCCACGTTTCGGTGACAAGTACACTAGCGTGTTTCGCTTTTGACTGTTCATAGTCGCATTTCGCGGCACGTGTTCCGAATTCTGTTTGCACGAGTTTATTTCTGTACATTAAGCGAAAGAATCCACAAATCTTTACCGAGTTTGTGACTAAAATGTACGTGGAAATCCGCTCTCGTCATGTTAGTGCATCGCATGGAACCTTAATTACTAATATATAGAAACGTAGTCGGTATTTCACATAAAAGTTTGATATGAAAAACGTAGGAGACGTTTCTACTAATTAAGGAGCATAGGAACAAAAAGGGACTAATGGCGGATTCCTATATCTGTCGGTAACCGAATACGACTCGTATCTCCTTGAAGAAGTGTCAAAGTTTTGACAAGTTTTGACCCTCTCTTGTGCGTCTGTCCGTGTGTCACCACCGATTTTCTCAGGAGCGGGTGGACCTAGCAATTTGAAATTTATACCAGATACTGAGGTATATAGTTCCTATTAGGTGTATAGAAATCAAGATCCTGAGTCTACACGATAAAAAGATATGGGCAAATTTAAATTTTTGCGAAAACTTGTAAGTACCAAAATTTACCTTAATTTTTAACTTTTTTTCGGAATTTTCCCTTTACATGTGCTGTATTATCAATAGCATTTTAAATATAGTTAGGGTCGCCGTCACCGAAATCGATGAGGAGGTCTATAAATATGTGATAACAACGTTTTTGCACCTCAAACATTTCAATATGTGGATATTTCCCACCATTTTTGGTCTTCAAAGTACATTTTCTGATGAAAAAAGAATAAATCCATTATTTGTTTAAAAATATCGGCAGCTCCTTCAAAAATTCACGAAATAAATAAACTAGTGGTTTTTTCAGAGCAGTAGACCTCGCATACTGAGTCCAAAAAGTAATTAGCGCAACAAAAGTAACGAAGAAAGTCCAATTTAAAATCGAATCTCAGATGCTTGAATTTTCCAATAGGCTCCATGTAGACTTTTGAGCAAAATATTGGTAAAGGCATTGCCATTTGCTACAGTAGCACATACACACCTACTTGCCTCTTTTTAATTTTTCCCTGACTACATTGTACATTTATTATTTCATTCTATTGTACCTATATTTATTGTATGTAATTTTCTGTTTTCTCTTACTTATGCTTTCTCTTTGATGTTATGCCTTTTGATTGTATTGTGTGAATGTGTGTGTGCTATGGCAGCAAATAAATGTCTGTCTATGTCTATGTCTATAAGTTTTAGCGATTACTCGAGAACGACGTCCTAGGAGGTCACGTGGTTCGTCTCGTAAAAGCAGAGTGGACTGCGTAGTCTGATTGGTATAGGTAATTAGGTATCAATTTTCCGAAAAAATTTCATCAAGGAACTTGAGTGCCAATTTTCGTCAAAATCGGTTGAAAAATGCGATCTGTAGGCGAGAACAGACAGACAGACAGCCGGACAAAATCGTTTTTCGGTCAGTAAATAAATAGCATTGTACATTTCACACTGCGCTATGTAGCCCCAAACTAAGCAAAACTTGTACTATGGTTACTGATAGAATACAATATTCAACCTGTTTTGCTATGTACGACATTAATTTAAAACACACATCCGGAATCGTATTAACTGATTTTAGAGGTTGATTTAATACCGGTAGCTTGAATATTACCCAGTAATCGATATATTTCCAATATCCTCCCCCCGCCATCTCTTATCTTTTTTTGTTACCGAAGTGAAAAATATGAAATTAATGTGATTGATATAATATGCAAAGTTTACAGAAAAATTCTTGAACAGTTTAATTTGTGTCTTAAAAGTTTTCTTAGTTTACCGGTCACATAACTAGATGGCACTGCTTACACCAAACATAAATGATAACAACCTCTCCAATTCGCCAACGGCGGAAATCAAAATCTTGACTAAGGATGTGATATGGAACTCCGACAAAGAGCACAAGAAAGTCTGGGAACGTAGAGCCGACTGCGAGCAAACAAAGACAATGTTCCCTGCAAAGAATCGAAAAACAACAAATACCTTGTTAAAAATGAAACGAAAGGATCTAAGGATGATAGTGGGAATCATCACAGGACACTGCGAACTTAACCATCACCTATCGAAGACCGGGACCACGGACAGTGGGCTTTGTCGCGCATATCTTCAGGAAGAAGAGACGGTGGAGCACGTGGTGCTTCACTTTAGGGCCACGAGCGATATCAGGCTGAGGGCGGGCCTGCAGGAGCTCATCGAATCCTCATCCGCTAACATCATAACGACGTCAACGGGGATCTTGGAAAGCCAACCCAATCAACCCAAAGTCCTACTCCGCTACTTTAAGAAGTTGGGATAGCTGGGGTCAGGTGAGAAGGAGGGGGGGGGGGGGGGGAAAAACAACCCACCCCATTGCTGGACGTCAGTGTAGATCTTGTTGCCCTCACCATAGAGTTATAATTTATAATTAGGTGGCTCTGCTTAATTAAAATAAATAAACTTATATAAGTTCGGAACCCTCGGTGTGCCAGTCCTGCTCGTATTTGACCGCTCTTGTTTTCCTATTAACGCGCCGGCGAACACTGAGCGCAACTTCAGTTCGGCCACGTCAAAAACTTCGGCCTGAATATCGCTATCCCTGTTTAGGTGACGAAGTTTAGCCACGCAGAGCGACAGTGATAGCAATAGAACGATTCTAAATTTGATTAGATTTTGACCGTGTTCCGTAATACCAAAAATGATGACTGAAAACTTGTTGTATTTTTCTCATTGTGTTGTTATTCTGTAACTAGACGATATAATCTATGTTCCCATGACTAGGATACGTAAGATGTTGTTGTTTTTAATACGAAACAATTAGGTTGAAAACAGGTCTTTTATGACGTAAAAACATGCAGAATGCGATACGCTTCTATTTAATTTTAGGTAAGTATTTTGATCTAATATATGGTTGGGAACCTAGATAAATACTATTAAAATTAAAATAATACCTTATTAAGGTAGAAATATGCTCCAATTAGAAATGATCTTGGTAGTACGTGTTATATGGGCGATTGTCCCTTCGGTGCCCCCTTAACATACGTCATATTCAGATAAGTAATTCAATGAGCGAGTTGATAGTAGTTCCGATAGGCGACTCGTAATTACCTTACCGTAACAACAGAAACGCGCACAGCTCAGCCGCTGCATCTCTTTGTCAACGAAGACAGATTAGACCAGAGTTTCTCGATTGGTCACAATTACAAATTACACGCTTTAAAGGAATGCGAATTGATTGGGGCTCGTGTTTCCGCTCGTCTCCGAATGGGGAGCATCGCTCAAAGTCAACGGTAATCCTCAGTTAATGAGTTCAAAAGCAGCAATTGTGAGGCTTATAACACGGAAAAGATATTGTTGTCACAAGCAGTAGCGGTACTTGGGGATAGACATAGACAATTATGTTATTCACAAAAAAAACAAAAGTGAGCTTGTGTTTTTTATTTGTTACGTTTCACGTCATTATCGGTGAACCAATATCAATGAAATTTGGTATTGAATATAGATTATGACCTGGATTGAAACATATAGACTACATTTTATGAATCTGGTTTGCGACGCCGCGCGCGGAAGTGCGTACATAATACTTTTAAAACAGAGTAGACAAAAGAAACTTACAACTTTAAAGAAAATAAATCAAGAAAAACAGGATAGGTTCGGTAGCAGGGGCTTCCTAGCTCACACATCACACTTGTACATGCCAGTGTACTTTTGACCTTTGCTAAGATGACTAAAAATGAGGTAGGCAGTTTGATTAAAAAATATTCCAACTAAAACAATAATTATTTTCAAATTCAACATTGAATTCTAGGTACTAAAACATACCAATTAGATTCCTTTTTTGTCCCGTTATTATGTTACTAGATGTTGCCTGTAACGTGACACTCCATTTTTATCCCATGGGACCTGATTTATTTGTATAAAACGTAGCCTTTATGGTAATCCAGGTTACAATCTACGTACATATATACTAAATTTCATCAAAATCTGTTAAAGCTTTACAACGTGATAGAGTAACAAACAAACAAACATACAAACTTTCGCATTTATAATATTAGTGTGGTGTACAGACTAAAAGAAAACGAACTAAGAGACGTGGGCTATGACAACCGACGCTTGTGTCAGTTGACTCTTGAAACCGAGCGATAAACCTCACCTACTGTAATAGTTATTATAATGTTCATATAACCCTTGCCGGGTCGGTGTCGGTAGCCAGCACAGTATTGTACAAATTCAAGGATGCTCTAGCTTCCAACGCTTTATGCTGTATTGGACTTCTAATAATGTGTTCCGGGCTACCTACTTGTTTTTGTTGCGCAGAAGCTCGCAAGAAAAACTTGACTAGAACTTTTCTTTGTTAAAAATTACAAAGGAATTACATATTCTTTGTTTTATTTAAAGGTTTTTTTTATATATTCAGGTAAGTAACGTTCCAGGTGGAAGTATTTCCATTTAAATATTCCACTTTAATTTTTTTCCTGCAGTGAAGTCTTAGAATCTTAAATTACTCGATCTTAAAGCTTACATTTGTGTTTAAACGGAAAAACCTTTAAGGCGTTTAAAAATGGGGCTAATTTAAAATGTTGGAAAGGTGTCCGGAAAGCTGTCAGATCGGTTCGACATTATTTTTCGGATTCGGTTTCTAATCCAAAACGCTATTTTCATTAAACTAGTGGTTCGCCCCGAACTGAGATCTCACGAGTCTCCAAAAACACAAAAGAAAATATTCTTAGGGCGACTCGCGCAACGATGCTTAAACGTATTTAGTGGCTAAATATGGCGTAAGAAGTTGTCAAATAAAACAAATACGTAAAATTTAAACATGTTTAGTCACTAAATACGTTTAGAGATCGTAGTGCAAGCTGGCCTTAATCTTTGACCAATAAATAGTGCCACGAAATGAATAACCAGTTTACTTGACCTACAATTTTATTCAAATTACAGGTAACGGTAGTTCATGTAAAATGGTTCTTTTTTTTGGTGTACAAATTGCAGTTTTTCTGGATTTTAGATTTTTGCCTATATTTGTGTCATTTAAGCTACACGCATAGCAAATTTTAGCACTGTGGGGTCACTGGTGTACTCTGTGAATATGTCAAAGTTCAGTCAGAAATTAACATGGCTAATAACTCAAAAACTACAAAGAATTTACTAAAAACAAAAACAGAGTTTAAATTTACTAATGAAGACCTTTCATTTGACATCCCACTTGACCAATTAGCCTCATTTTTATTTTTTTTACCCCTCTTGAACCCCAATATTTCAACAACCCCCCAACATTTTTAGCACATTTAGTTGCACCAAAATTGTCACTACCTACCTATGTATCAAATTTCACGATGATCAGATCAACGCTTCGAAAGTTATCCTCGGACAAAGAAACATACATACATATTACTCGTGCGCGATAACTTAGGACGTGCTAGGAATGCGACTCCCCGACCGCTTCCCCTGCACTTCCCCGATGGCGCCCGTATTGTACCGTTCGCATCACTATTTTTTACTAGGGTTTTTAGTCTCGTACTGGCCTACGTCATGTAACGACGCGCTCTGGAATTCTTTTAGTTTTCGTTTGTGTTATTGTTTTGTTGTCTGGAAAAAAGAAGTCAACCATGTGGACAGGCTTCGACAAAAGTATTGGGACGATGACCTCTTACAAGAGACGAATGAATCGCAATTAATTGTAAATTTATCGGATACCTCTTCGTCAAGTGATTATAGTGAGACTGAGGACGAAGAACAACCTCTAGAAGGCATAAATCCACTAAGTAGTGACGAAAATGAGATAATGTAAATAATGGATAAAATAAATGTATAAACTTAAACATTGTATTTTAATTTTATTCAAATAGTGTAAAAAAGATTAGATAAAAAGCAGCGTCCTCCCTGAGTAACATATTAAATTAGGTTAAAAGAAACAAAGACGAAGCCGCGGGCGGCTGCTTGTTATGTTCACTTTTTTGCGGGCGGTACAAACACGCCAATATGACGTCACCGCGCTCAGGTCCCAACTTATCGCGCACGGGTAATACATCGATTTGCCCAAGTTGATTTAGAGACCACGCTTCGCTCGATCAACTATTTCGGATTAACCATATAGCTCGGATACCATCCCGACACGGCTTCAAGGTTGATCATTTACAAAATAGCGTTCTCTGATTCGAAATCGAATCCAAAAAAAAACTCGTCCGATAGCTTTTCGACGTTTTATAATATTATTTGATATCATTTTATATATTTTTATAGCTGATCATTTAACTATTGTCTATAAAAATTGCACCGTTCACACAGTTTAGAAACAAGGCAAGAAAAGTCATTTATATGACACGTGTACACAAAGATACACCAATAAACTTGAAGAACAAAGAAAAAACTACAATACAGTCAGGTAATATTGAATTAGTAGGTCGGTAGGTAGTAACTAGTCACATAGTGTGCAAGCTATAGCGTGCAAGAGGCAAAAGGTTACGTCCTACGTGGCATTGCATTGCGTCCGTCAACCAGAGACATCATGGTAAAAAGTTTCATGTTCCTGTTATATCACCAGCACCTAGGGTTACCAACTTCTTTTCTATCAAATATAATATTTTCGAAGCCGTTACCTCTAAAAATATAGTAGACGCCAAAAAAATATATAGTAGGTATGTGGTTGAAATATTTATTTTTCAAATGAATATTTTTTGCTGCTATGCGCCTTAATATTTTTTTATTTTTAAGAACATTCCAAATTTAAGCTGAAAAACACCATTCTTTCTATTTTTGCTTTTATTAAATTCAAACTGGCCCTGTTACGCTCATCTCTTCATTTCGTCTTCATGACAGAAAATATGCGCTCTGTGAATGCTGATGTTGCAGGAATTGAAAGAAGAAATCATACAATTTTTAAAATATTAGGCAAAACTGAATTATATAAGACAAGAACTTCTTGCCATATTTCAACAGTTGATTTAGTAGAAAATGTTTGGTCAGAAAGTACAATGTCCAAAATTTTGTTCATTTGATTGATTTCGGAGTACAATTGTTAAAATTAATTTTTAGTTTCCGAGCAATTTCTAATTTTAGAGCGGAGCAGGCTTTAAAAAAGATTAAGGCTACGTTTCGCTTTACGCAAAATATCATAGTTTCGCCTACTATGTATTTTTTTGAGAAATTTAGTATTGATACTGGTAGGGTTGGTAACCCTATTAGCACCCGTACCGTTCAAACAGAAATACAATGCGATTCATTACTGCTAAGCAGCAAAAATAGGTACGGTGGTAGTACTTCTCTTTTACAAGGAGCGCAACGACTACTAAGTCATCCAGCAATGTAAGTTCTCCCGCAATCATGATATACGAAAGGACTAAAATAGTACTAGACTCAAAAAGCGCTGTATCTTGTAAGCTAGATTCGCACTAGGGAATATCCTAGGAGCTGGAGCCAGTGTCAATATTGAATCAGCACGGTCCGTGTTTGTGAGAGGAATAAATTGCGGCCAGCAGCTACACATGCTTATTCTGTAAGTTACAGTTTCATTTCACGACCTTTAGCACCTTTTTAACTGGCTTCAATAAAAGAGGTAGTTCTCAATTCGTAGGAATCTTTTGACGTGAAAATTTCCTTAGGCGCGTTGTGCATTTTTTGAGATGGGAAAAACCATTGAACTCGCGACCCTGTTACCGACACCTGTCACTTATTGTTACTGTCACCTTTGTATTTAAGTATCTGTTGTGTAGTCTGCTTTTATTCAAGTTTTCACTTCTATCGGCACTCCCGGAGTGCCACATTTTTTATGTATGTTCCCCGATTACTCAAAGACGCCTGGACCGATACGAAATGGTTTTTTTTGTTTGAAAGGGTATAATACTTCCCAGGTGGTCTATTTGGCACCAAGCCAGGATCTGATGATGGGATCCCAGAAAAATCGAGGGCAACCCTCAAATTACATAGGGATGCATAATGTGTTTTATATATTTTCTAGGAAAAAACTATTCTAAAGTCGGTTATATTTTTGTTATTAAGTTACTTGTTAACGCTAAAACTCCAATGCTTGAATCGTTAAACTTGCAATCTTCATTCATTTTTATTTTCGATCGAAGCTTACAATTGACAGAAACTAAACTTAATAAAAAATCAGAAACCTACATAAAACTCTAAGGACGACTTGCGCAACGACCCCTAAATGTGTGCATTTCGGAGAGTGTGCTGCGGAGCTTTTCAAGCTGATCCCACCGTCCCCATTCTATCAACGGATAAACAGACGCTCCGCGATGCGCCACCGCTACATGGTAGACATATCTTGCATACACACAAAGCGGTACTCTTCCACCTTTATTAAGCGCACCGGCAAGGAGTGGAACGCCTTGCCTGAGTCTGTGTTTCCTGATAACTACAACCCAGGGGTCTTCAAGTCGCGAGTGAATAGGTTTCTTCTAGGCAAGCGTGTACCATCGTAGACTGCATCATCGCTTACTATCAGGCGAGATCGTGGTCAAACGCTAGCCTATAATTTAAAAAAAATGTATTTTGTGTCTTTGTGTGATGTAGAGGTAATTCTTACAAATACGTCAAATTAAACATGTTTAGTCGCTAATCGCGTTTAGGGATCGTTATGCCAGCCGGCCTTTTAATTGATGGGATACTGACCTAGATATGACCCCTAGAAAGAAAAACGTTTGGTTGGGTGTGGTCACAGTTATATATATATATATAAATAAAATATAAATATTTCTGAACATTTCACACAGCGCTATCTAGCCCCAAACTAAACAGAGCTTGTACTCTGGGAACCAGATAACTGATAGAATACTTATATACTTTTTTTTTGTAAATACATACTTATAATACATAGAGAAACAACCAGACCCGGAACAAATATCTATAAATCATGCAAACATTTGTTCTGCAGCGGGAATCGAACCCGCTACCTCCTGCTTCTCAGCCGGCTATTCGCCCACTGCACCACGGAGGTCGTCATATACCTAGTCAGGTCATAAATTCTGTCACATGTTTAATATAAAATAATTGAAACAAGTTTATTCATTATGTAACCATTTATATACCAAAATGAATTTAACAAAACATAGATTCTTATGACACTAGAGTTTATTCAAAATGACCTCCGCGATTTTGAATACAGGCCTTCAATCTGCGCGGCCAGTCGTCTATCGCAGCACGAACGAGGTCCATGTCAATATCGGCGGCTGCCTTAATCAAGGATGTCTTGAGTGACTCCAAATTGGGATGAGACTTTGAGCACGCCTTTTCCTCCAAGTGTTGCCATATCTTGTAATCTAACGGATTCAAATCTGGACTGGAGGAGGGCCAGTCTTCGTGTCGGATGAAGTCGATTTCACGCGCCGCCAGCCAGTCTTGTGTGCTCTTCGCTCTATGAGCTGGCGCCGAATTTTGTTGGAATACCCAGTGCCTGTTATTGAACATGGTATGAGAAACAGGTCCCACAAGGTTCATCATGACTGTATTTTGATACACAACTGCATTAGTTTTTACACCTTTCTCACAAAAATGTACCTCTGTTAAGCCCCAATAAGAAACTCCCAACCATACCATGATCGAGGATGGAAAATGACCTCGTTGGACACGCGGAATACGGTTGCTCGCTTCTTCACTACTGTCTGCGTACACCTTATCATTTTGTTTGTTGTAGCTCTCTTCTACGGTAAAATTTTTTTCATCCGAAAAAAGAATTTCCCGATATTTTTTCCCGCGTACCTCTTGAACAAAGCGCGGCATCTCTTCAGTCTCAGGTCCATTAGACGAGCATTCAAACGATGTCCTGTTTTTCTTTGATATGCCCGAAGCCCTAAGTCTTCATTTAACACCCTTTTCACCGTGGTTCTGCTTAACCCCATCTGAAGGGCCAACAGTTTCTGCTTACGTTTGGGATTTCTTTGAATTCGCGCCTTCACAGCTTTTATCACTGCTGGAGTCCTAACAGACCGAGGGCGACCACTTGTTGACCTGTCATCTACACTAGAGTCTTCATTGTATCGTTTGATGGTGCGATAAACGAATCTTTTGGTTATATTAAAATTTTTCAGTATGTCAAAAATTTGAATTGGCGCGTAACCGCAACGATGCAACGCAATAACTGCAACACGGTCTTTTTTAAGCGTCCACTCCATATTTAAAAATGAGTAAAATTCTAAAAAGTATACATTTTTATTTTCATGAACTATTCGAAATTCGAATTCTATAAACTCTTTTGTCGCCAGCATTCTAAAAGAAAAGTTTTTACTGTGTGACAATACATATGACCTGACTAGGTATATATCTTTCTGTTGTTAATGCGATTTGCTTTTACTTAAACAGGTAACTTTTTAACATAAATATAACCGACTTCAGGTAACAGAAAAGACAAACTACTGAACCGATTTTGATGAAATTTATATGGAAAAAATGGTGTGTGATGCAGCGACTTGATCTGTCGGGGATTTAACAAATTGTTGAAATTAACTTTATAAGTCTCGTAATTTCATCTAGTGACGTTTAATGTCAAGCTTTTCAAACAAATAAACCAACTGTATCATCATCATCATCAACAGTCCGACTTCACCCACTGCTGGGTATAATAGGCCTCCCCAAATTTTTACCATCTCACCAAATACACATGTTTGGTATACAACCAAAAATTAGTTAATGCCAATTTAAAGAAAATCATTTTGAAACCACGTTGAAATGACAAGAAATAAGCCCGTCGAACCCTGTGGAAAATGCGCACGTCAGACGAATAATTTTCTTATCTATCCTTTTTTCGGCCAAACAATGCGAGAGCACGCCTAGGCTGTTTTTCAACTTTAATTAAATAGTGGTTTTAATCAAATTCTGAAAACTATTAATTTAAGCTTTGATTTTAATTTGAGTTTGCTACGGGGCGGTATGTTAGGACGCCTCTTCATTTTTTAGGTAGGTAAATGTTTTAAAATGTTTTTAATACTGCCTCTCCCTGTCTATCCCATGAAAAGAAAAAGAAAACAAATCTTATTTATAAAACGACACCACCGTCCATTTTACAAGCTTTTATTTAACTTGCAATGTATGTATGTTTGTCCGGGTGGAATCTTGCAACTGAATTTTAAATCAGTTATCTTTAACCGATTGAGCTGAAATTTGGTATACACGCATATTTTGGATGACAATGCATGCTTAGCTATGTGACGTCATTATAATTCCAATATGGCGAGACCTCCAAGATAGCCGAATAGTTATTATTTCTGCAGTACCGCAATAAGGGTATCAAATGAAAAGGCTTGCCGAGGAGAACACGAAAACTAATACAACGTCACATTAAATCCAAATTATGGGGGACCATCCAAGATGTATACTATAAAATCCAATATGGCGAGACCTCCAGGATGGTGGAGGATGTTGTTGTTTGTAAATCTAGTGCTAGATAATATCCAAGCAAGGTCTGATGATGGAGCCGGAAGGTGGTCATGAGAACTATGTAATAAAACGACGCAACTAGTGTTTGGATTCATTTGAATCTGTTTGCAGTTCTGATTATGAATTTTATAATAGCTTGTTTTGAAAAAGTATTTTATCAACATAAAATAATATCTTTTATAAGGTTATTCTACATTTTAAGTTTGTCTGAAAGAAATTGATTAAAACGATAAGACCACATTTCTATTGTTAGTTTTAAAGTATCTTGATTTTAATTTTAAAAATAAAAAAAGCTTCCTTTGTTTATGTATAAATAACTATTAAAGTTTTTGTTTAAGTATGCACTTGCATTAGGAACTTGCATAGGTCTTGCGTCCATAGGTTTAGTAGTTTTTGAGTTTATTCATTACAAACATACACACAAAAATACAAATCTTTCCTCATTATTATATTAGTATAAAAGTATAGATAGAAACGGATGATCACACTTTCAAATAAACTATTTTTTACTCGAAAGATCTCGCACAACAATACATTTGCAAATCACAACTAAACAGAAACCCAAACAAAGCATTTGAAATATCATGCATAAATTAGAATGTACAACAATAAAATTTCCTTTGCTTTCCCACTCATTGATGCACTTTACCCATCCTCAGCATAGAATGCGTGCATGACATTATTGGAGGGACTCTCAGGGGTACTTGGACGCGGAAATTGAAGGCAATTCAGCAATCTCGTAGAACGTATTGCCTCATAATATACTTTAAGGGCTCTTTCTTTGACAAGGCACAGCTCAAACTGTTTACTTCTTTTCCGTAATTTATGAATGAATAAAAACCGGATTGGACATTTTAAAGGAAAATTGGAATTTTGAGTCGCAAATTAAAATACAATTTAGAAGCTGCTTGTTTACTTCCACCGCATCACCACTTAAATTCTTTACTTTATCTGCCATAACATTGTCCAATACATTGCGTATTGGCCAACGTGCAATGTATTGGCCGTTAAGGGTAATCTCAAAATATTGGCCGTACTGCCCCACATATTTACAAGCTTTTTATTAACTTGCAATGTATGTATGTTTGTCTGGGTGGAATCTTGCAACTGAATTTTTAACCCGTTCCCCTCGAGCGATTGAGCTAAAATTTGGAATACATGCAATAATACCAAATTGTAACTTCAGTGACAATGCAATAATATGGTATCATGAAGTCTCATTATGGAAAAGGATGCTAGACAACGGAACTTCTGAATGGATTTTAGTAGGTACTAGTGTTTGGGCTCATTTGAATCTGCTTGCGGTGCCGATTATGAATTTTATAGAATCTTGTTTTGTAAAAGTAATTTTTCTACAAAAAACTTATGTAAGTACAAATTAGACGATCAATGAACATTCATTCATTTATTCAATTTTCAGATGTCAAAGATTCATATATTTGATAGTAAAAAAAAAACTTAAATTTACATAACATTTCAAAGACATCTCAATTTTAAGCTTATTTACCAGCTCATTAGTCAATATCAAAATCCCTCACACAGCCACCTTTTCCACCAGAGATGGATTTCACTTCTTTTTCCTAGCCTCGCATAGCGCAGCTCTGGTAGAAAAGGCCAGTGGAGCGAAGTATATATATTATACGTACAAAAAGCGTACGAGGGACGCTAGCGGTGCGTTTAAGAGAGCTAGAGCTGCTGGAATACCAGTCATTAGACGCTGACAGCTGAAAAGAGTCCGCCACGCATCCTCGCACCGTTCTGCTTCCTCATCTCTGGTGGAAGAGCAGCGTAAATAAAAGAAGAGAGTATTCCTTCTTTTCATACTATTCAAACCCACAAAGTCCCAAGTAAATGCTAGTTTATAATTCCATACCCCGCCATTACAGTATACTTTGCAATAAACCCGTAGTATCGTGCGAGACGATATTAAAATCGGTACAACAACCCTGCTCATAAAGTGATCTGTTGTGGAAATGATGGTGCTATCGACTGTCGGCCGCTAAAACACGTCATAAACATTTTGTGAACCCCTTTAAAGTATAAAATTTACAAAGAATGTATGTAATAAAAATGTTTATTCAAAATCAATTGACGATGATTTAGACAGTGGCTGGTCGCTAGTTCAGTGGCGTAGCGTGGGTGTCTGCCGCCCGGGGCGAAATAAAATTTTGCCGCCCTCTTATTTAGGTATTTCAATTTAATATACTATAATATACATTAATACTAAAATGTTTTCGGCAAGAACAGGCATCATTATTGTGTATTGTACAGGTTACAAATAAAACGGTCATTTATATGTTTTAAAGTATAATAATCACATTTATTAGAAAAAATCATACACGTGTGCCACTTACATTGGGTATAGAACACTTCATTATAGATACTTGCTGAATTATTATGGAGGGTTGATCGGTGCTAAGTGTAAACAAACAACTCTGTATATTTTATTGCGTAAAAATAGGAAAATGTGTAATTTATAGGGTTTTCAAGTGCTAAGTACTTACATATTTGAGTGAACCTCGTGTACAATTGTTTAAAGTTCACAAAAGCGTAGATAAAATACATTATACGAAAAAATAACTGCGGAGCATACAATTTACCACTGTTTACAAAAGCTCCACAGTGACTCGAAATAACAGTGAACATAACAGTAAGTTTTTCCTAATTATACTATGATAGACTTATCAAGAAAATATACAGTGAATCTATCAAAATTTATAAAAGTTTATCAACGATAAAGTTAGATCACTTGACACAACTTTATTTGCAAACACCGTCAATTAAAATAAATGAACAAAATCACTGAATTGAGCTACAAACTGATTGACTATTTCAATCGAATTCTTATCAGACGGCTGGACGAGAGTTCGGTACAGTAGAATCGCATTCTCAAGGCACTAAGTTCAAACCCACGCATAACGTTAATACTTTTTGCACCGCAAAAAAATTATATTATGCATTTTAATACCGTTTTGAAGAGAATTTTATCAGAATGAAGACTAGACAAAGCGCCTTACGAGAGTTGGAACTTAAACTAAAATTAACACTGGAAAAACTAGAAATATCTAATACGTTAAATAACAAACTACTACAAGAAAGAGAAGAAAGTGAATTAGAGATACAAAGCATTATAGATAGAAACAGCCGGCTAAAAAATGAACTCGTGGAAATAGATACTGAATTGATAGACTTAAAAGAACAGCGTGACCAACTTCAAATAAGTGCAGAAGGTCATAACCAATGTCATATTACGCTGGATACTGCATATGAGCAAATAAAAAAGCTTCAATATCAGCTACTTAAATCACAGGAAACTATAGATACCATGCAGGATGTTATAAACCTTAGGGAAAAAACACAGACTACAATACTTTATATAAAATGGTATAATAAATTGGTTGAAAACAATGATACAGAACCATTACTTACCATCGGCCTCACCTCCAGGGGTGATAACAGCGATAATACTGTATTAAAAAAACATATCAAGAGAAGAAAATATAAAAAATTTAAAAAACTACTATTAGACAGAAAAAGGAAATGTATAAATAACAAGAAGCTCAAAGACAACATTTTGAGCTTAAAAAAAGACAGAAAACAACTTAACGAAGAACTAAAAGATTATGTATGGATGATGTCTAATCACGAAAGAGATTATTCTGATATGTTGGAAAAAATATCTAAACTACAAGCTGACCTACAAAAAATTTTAGCACAGAGCGAAATTCGAGAATATATAGCGACCATGGGAGAGTTGCTTGGCGTAGGTTCGTACAATCCTCAACTGATTGAGGCGATGGAGAGTGAACAAATGGTGGACCCAGAATCCATCTCGACCGCAAATGATTATGGAAATAACTATCTGCTTCCATCTTCAACTATACATCTTCTAGAGACACAACAGTCCACTCTACCGACCACCAGCATGCCTCCCGAAGTTATTGAAGAAAGTGAACCCTTGAACTTACCTTATAACTCTGGTATTGAAACCTTGCAGGCAAACAGTACAAAAAGTTTAAAGATTTTCTGTGATGGCATCGGGAAAGGTATGGGGTATATGTTCAGTATGAATGTAAAGAGTTCAATAATAAACAATTGAATGCTAAACATTTCTTATAGCAAACTTATAGGTAACGTCATAAATGGAAATCACACTAAAGATGATGACATTGTAATTTTGATGGGTGACAGCTCAGGGGTAAATAGAACACAATTAATGAACAGTATTCGTTTATTGTTAAAATTGCATCATTCTGGAACTGTAAATAAAATTGTAGTTTGTACTTTTCCGTATTCGAGTTCTCTGAGTTTTGAACGAAACAAAAAAATACATGAACTCAATCTTAACTTATATAATTTAATCGCCACTAATTGTAATAAAGGTGAAATTTTGTTATTAGACATAAATAATTGTATTAAGAAATTTGTATTGAGACCGAAATACCAGTTTTATTCTAAAAAACAAAAACGTATTGTAATACAGTCACTAACGCACGTCTTAGAGGCTGATTACCATAAAAGTGACTATGGAATGATTATTATCCAATCTTTAAACTTATAAGCAAGACAATAAGAGAGCCTTGTTACGTTAGTTCACCAACACTAACCATGCAAGGCTTTCCTAGCAACTTAGATAATAAATTAGTCACTAAGAAATCAGAAAAGCTAGTGAGATTAATGCATCAGAACATAAATAGGTTCCTAGGTAAATTATTAGAAATTGAGCTTTTTTTAAAATTTTACCCCTTTGAGATTCTTTGCTTCTCAGAAACTTTCTTGACACCTGACACTAAGCATTTCACATTATGTAATTATAGAGTCGTTAGTATGTTCTACAGAAAATTAGCTCAAGGTGGAGGAACCTTAATTATGATAAAGGACTATATTAAAGCTAAAGAAAAAAAAGATATAGTTTGCATTTCTACTGAGCGTATATGTGAAATGGCATGTGCAGAGTTGGACCGCCATATTATTCTTTGTGTTTACTCACCGCCATCTGCTAACTTTATAATGTTTATGAATAATCTGGAAGAGGCTTTACGAAGACTTTCAAATAAGAATAAAAATATATTGATGTGTGGAGACTTTAATATTGACCTTTTGACAAATTCTTCAGAAAAACATCAATTTATTCAATTGTGTAGATCATATAATTTATGCGAACTATTTATGGAACCGACTAGAATAACTCTTCCTCCGGCTACCCGCTTGGATAATATATTCTTAAATTTTGACTATTCTCATAAATTACTTATTGATAACTTACGGTCGGACCATAGAGGACAGAGTGTAGTCTTCTACGGCAATGAGGATCAAACCGAGGCGAAATTTATTTATAGGCCTTTGACAGAAAAACGCAAGGAATTATTCCAAATCGCCATAGGAGAAAAGGTCGCAAATTTTGGCCATAATTTTAAGGACTCGAACGTACATTTTGGATCATTATTAAAGGTTTATATGTGGTGAGTTCAATAATATATTTAAAACTAAAGAACTAAAAATAAATAGAAAGCCAAACCTCGCTGACTGGGCTACTCGAGGTATTCTTGTAAGCAGGAAAACTCTGTATGACCTATACGAAAAACGAAATTAAGTATACCAAAGATGAAGAATTTTTAGAGTTTGTTAAAAGGTATTCCAAACTTTTTAAGCAAATATGTAATTGTGCTAAGTCTCTATACATCAAACAAAAAATATCTAAATCCAATAATAAGATTAAAACCACATGGGAAGTTATAAAAACATAAACTGGAAAGTGTAAAGTTCTTGAAACTATAAATGCCTTAAGAAACGTCAAAAATACCGTCATCTACGATAAGTTTGATATAGCAAATACATTTGAAAACTATTTTACAGAAATTCCAATAAAATTAACGAAAGGATTAAATGGATCCACACGTATGGCAAAATCTTTCCTTGTCGATAATGTAGATAATTTATCACATACCAGAAGTTTTAAATTTAATTATGTTACTTCAAAAACAATTGAGAAGGTTTTCAAGTCGCTAAACATTAAAAAAACAGAAGATATGTGGGGGTTGTCAGTAAAAGTTTTAGATTGTATAATTGAGCAAATATCTCCTAATTTAGCCGACATTTTCAACTCCAGTATCGATAGTAGCATATTTCCCAACTTGATGAAGTACAGCAAAATAATACCAGTGTACAAAGCTGGGTATAAAGAAGACCCTTCAAATTACAGACCAGTATCGGTTCTTCCTTCTCTCAGTAAAATATTTGAGAAGATTATTTTAAACCAATTGCTTTCATACTTTAACATTAATCAACTACTACATAACCATCAATTTGGCTTTACTAAAAGGAGATCCACTTTAGATGCTGGGTTACAATTAACTTCTCACATATTGAATGCTTGGGAGAACTCAAAAGACGTAATTGGTGTCTTTTGCGATCTTTCAAAGGCTTTTGACTGCGTTGACCACCAAACGCTTATAATGAAATTAGAAAACTATGGTGTAATAGATAACGCACTGAAATTGCTAGCATCATATTTGGTTGACAGAGAACAACGAATAAAAATAGGAGACGTACAATCCTCGGGGTCTTTTAATAAACTGGGGGTACCACAAGGCTCTATATTGGGCCCATTCTTGTTTCTTATGTATGTTAATGACCTACCACATGAGATACAGAAAAAAACAAATAATGAAATTGTGCTCTTTGCCGATGACACATCCCTATTATTTGATGTTAAAAGTAGAATTGCTGATGTAGATTTAATTAATGACGTACTAGAAATGGTAAACAAGTGGTTTTCTGCGAATAATTTAGTACTAAATCCATCTAAAACAAATTGTGTCAAATTCTCATTAGTAAATGAAAATCAAATTAATACTAATAATGACATTATTTTGATGAACAATAATTTAGATATAGTCAAATCCACCAAGTTTCTAGGTATAATAATAGATAGTAAGTTGCAATGGGGACCGCATATTACAAAACTAGGGAATAAGCTTAGCTCAGCTGTATATGCTATAAGAGAGGTAAGGAAGCTGACAGACGTGGAAACTGCTAGGCTTGTTTACTTCGCCTATTTCCACAGTATACTGAGTTATGGAATTCTGTTGTGGGGGTCAGGAGCAGATGCAAAGACTGTTTTTATTCTTCAGAAAAGAGCTATCAGAGCAATCTATAACCTAAACACACGAACATCTCTCAGAGACGTGTTTAATAAAATTAGAATATTAACCGCTCCTTCTTTGTATATATACGAAAATATCATGTATGTACGTAAAAACATACATAACTTTGAAAAGCGTTCTGATGTTCATAATATGAACACTATAAATAAGGACAAATTAGTTAATTCGGCATTTAGACTACAAAAGACGAATAAAAGCTTTATGGGTAACTCAGTGCGTTTCTACAATAAAATTCCGAAAGGCGTTTTAGCTCTAAACGAAAACAAATTTAAAAGATGTATTAAAAATAACTTAACTCAAAAGTCATACTACTCCACAAATGAGTTCTTAACTGATAAAAAAGCATGGTATCTGCCGATTCCTACGCATAAATCTGTGACCTCCTTTATTGACAAAGCCCCTGTACAGCTGCAACCACTTGACATGTTATAGTTTTAAGTTTAGATTTATTTATTGACAAGGCCTCTTTACAGCCGCTTTAATGAACTAATTTTATTTAATTTTATTATATTAATGTTCTTTTGACAAAGCCAGTATACAGCCGCAACTAAAATATTATTGTTTTATTAAAATATTAGTTAGGTAAATATTTTCCTAACATTTTTTATGTAATGAACCTCTCACAGCTGGCATTGCTTATGCGACAAAAATGTGAAATAGTTCCAATATTTAAAAGATATTACTATTATTTATTGTTAAATTTTGCCACCCCCTAAAAGTGCCACCCGGGGCGGGCCGCCCCTGCCGCCCCTACTACGCTACGCCAATGCGCTAGTTGGAACATTAGCTGCGAAGGTAAACAACGCAACTGCGGTAACTTTATATTTCGTAATAAGATTTTTATATCAAAAAAGTGTTAAGAAAATATTTTTTGTGTTTTTGGAAGACTAACTATCGAGAAAGGGATGCGTGAGGAATTTTTGTATGTTGTATTTTATAACTTACGTCACTGATGGAGCCCACACACGTCAACGTTTTCTTTGCGCATGCCTAGAAATTAGAATACATGCTTCCCACAGAAGCATGTGCATGCCTTGCACTAGCCTAGTTTGCACAAAATCGTGCGCAAGGCTTGCGCAAACAAACCGTTACTTGGGTGGGGCCCATGAAACGTAGTGTCATGTCATGTTTCAGATCTTCAGCACAATAGTCTATGAGTAAAGGTTCGTTTACATCTTCATTCATTGAACGTGCCAGACGAGAAGCGTGGCAGACTAAATAATATTCTTTGTTTCGTATACATATATGAACGTACGCTTCACAGTACTATATATGTAGGTAACCTAGAAATAAAGATAAACTCCTGTAAAGTGTAAAATATGTATAAAGTGGTAACGAAGGCCAAAATATTTTTTCTATAGAAACTTGACACCCCATTTGTATCCCATGGGGCCTGATTTATGGGATAAAACGTAGCATATGTATTAATTCGGGTTATAATCTAAGTACGTACCAAATTTCAACTAAATCGGTTCAGCGGTTACGACGTGATTGAGTAACAAACAAACAAATCAATTAAAAAAAAACAACAGCAAACATCCATACTTTCGTGTGATTTACATGAATCTTAACACGTCCGTGCAGACGCTGACAGACACAGGCCGTTCCCGGCCAGTATTCGCGGAAAGTGTCTTTGTTTATGTCTGTATAAGTCGCAGCACGTAACTTTAGCGCTGACGGATACGCGGAGGGGATAGCTGCGCATGGGTACTGTCGCGCAAGCGATACAATAGCCAATAGCCACTATTGGCTTGATTTAAGATGTTCCTTACCATTGCAATTGACGTATTTGTAGACTCTGCTGTCCTTTTTTGTATTTTCCCTAAATCGCCATTTAATTTAATGTTTCCCACCTTAATAATTTCGGCAGTTGGTTTTATCTGGCTCAAATTTACAGTGCTGCTGTCCAAATGACTGAGTAAAGTACTTGTAGCTTTATCAGTCTCTTTTTTGATTTTTTTTCAAAGAATCAATTAATTACTAGATTCCCTTTTAAAAAAAAGGAATTCACGTCATAAACCATTTTCTTTGGCTGTCTTTTCAAAACAGTATTTCTTTTAGGCATATTCACTTTAAATTCACAAATAAACTTAAAAATCTAAACTTACAAACAAATTCAAAAAACAGCAATAATAATACAATTAAGAACGTGACTGTACACTGGATGTGTGCAGGATGTCGTATCAATGCGGGGAACTGAATGCAACTGGAGAGCCAAACTCTACGCCTGGCGCTACGCACGCCCGCCCTTCATCCCGCTAGCCCCCCTCAGGTACCTTATTTTATACTTCTGCGTAATAACGGTCAGCGCTAAACTTATTTGCCGCGACTTATAAGTGTCTATTGGTTTCTGACTGGCAGTGTGATTAGAGCATCGGAACGGTGCAGACATCTTTTCTTCGCAATGAATAACGAAAAACTCTGCCGATGTCTGATACGCCACTCTTCTGGCAAGCTAAATGTAAATAAAAGGTGTCTGGCACGCTACGTGTTTAGCACGCTGAATGTATGTATGTACATGTTAACGAACCTTTAAACGGCTGTAACTCGGGAGTCAGTCGGACGGACAGACAGACCGACGAACATGGCGAAACTATTAGAGATCTATTACGGAACCTTAATAAAAGTATATGCCAGTCAACATTGTTTCAATTTTGTATCAAGTAGTAGTTTGAAGTACAAAAAGCGCAAAACAGGAATCAATTCATTTACAAATCATTTAAGAATTGCAGAAGAAAAATATTTGCAAGTAAACAGATTAAAAATTAGAAACAGGTTCTCCTCAACTCGAAATAACGTCTTAGTTTGTATAATAAAAACCGCGTGAAGTCCATTTTAACAGTGGTATTATTTCAGGCTTAAAACCACAATTTCCTCCTTAGCTGCTTGCCATCTAGGGCTCTATAAAATACGTGGTTAGCGAGCAAAAGTAAAAACCAAAGAGAACGGCTTAAAAACAGTCATTTAAATGTTGCTAAGTCTTTAAATGTAACAATGTACTATAATGTTTAATACAGGGCCACTATCAACGATTGATAAAATCAAATTAGTTTTTTTTACTTGTCCTATGTACGAGTATAAGGTTATGTACGTACAAGGAAAAAAGGAACCCTTACAGGGTCACTTCGTTGTCTGCCTGCTGTTTAGACCTTTTTTTTCAGGAACGCGTGGAGATATCAAATTGATATTAATATCAAATAAATAAGCCTACGATCCCTTAGAACTGTGAAAAAATCCAAGCGTCTAAGTCAAACCAATCAAATAATTTCTACGGCTTTGCTCGCAAATAGATCAACACCTTTTATACTTTCCGTTGACCTAGAATTATTAAGTTTGGCAAGAAGCAAGGTACAAGTAAAGAAAAGAATCTGAAGATCGTTAATTTGTAGTAATATAACATGTGTAGCTAAAATATTTTACAGAACCCTCGGTGCGTGAGCCAGACTCGCACTTGCCCCGTTTTTTTATTTAATTATTATTTTACCATCGTATTTTGTCAAATCGTTTTGCCAGTGTTATGCCCCCGCCCCGTACAAAACACATTCCTATATGTATTTATATGCGATTTTAGCACCTTTGTTGGCAAGTAAGTATATTTGTATTTGTACCTATGTTGAGGTAGTAAATTAGGTAGATTAGTGGTAGGTACTTTGTTTTATTTATTAAAGACATTTATTCGACCAATACCTAATAGTAAGTGCGGTGAGGTCGAAAATAAAGCGGTTGCCTGTTCACTTTAAACTTGAATTTAATTCACAAACATTTTTGAAGTAAAACTTCTTTACGCACGCTTGACTTGGGGTGTAAGCTGGTGAATGCGTTACGAAAAGTGCGAACGCAAGTTAAGAGGGAGCACGTATAAGTTATTGAAGATAGAAAGAGAGAGAGAGTTACATTTCGTATATTATAGGGGCAAGAGAGAGAGGTGCAAGCACACAATTTCTTTATCTCTTTCTCTCATAGCCAGTTAATTTGTCGCATATCTCCTATCTCAAATTGGTCTAAATTATACAAACTACGACGTATGAGTATTTTCGTATTTTGAATACCAGCTTCCATTTACAAAAAAGTTTAGCTATTTCACAACAGATGGCAGACAGCAGCAGAAAATAACTCATGTACTTACTGTATGCCGACATTATTTTATATTACATACAGACATTACATATATAGGTAGATGAAGCTAAAGAAGTTTTACTTCAGTCGTGTGTCTAAAGCACACCGTTTTTTTTTCGGTGAGATCTAAGATGAAGCACGATCTAGAAGAAACCTATTCATTAAATGCTTTAAGATACAAAGAGGTTATCCAACTAATATATTAAATCATCGTGTCATTCACTACGTCTCAAATTGTTTAACATCATGGTATTCGGCTAGACAGGGAGGGGTTAAGTTCATTTATAGCGTCATAGCGTATCAAATGCCTTGGAAGTGATACCCTAGATCGTTCAGCTCTTTATTACTACGCTGTAATATGCATGTATTACCCGTGCGCGATAAGTTGGGACCTGAGCGCGGTGACGTCATATTGGCGTGTTTGTACCGCCCGCAAAAAAGCGAACATAACAAGCAGCCGCCCGCGGCTTCGTCTTTGTTTTTTTTAACCTAATTTATTATGTTACTCAGGGAGGACGCTGCTTTTTATCTAATCTTTTTTACATTATTTGAATAAAATAAAAATACAATATTTAAGTTAATACATTTATTTTATCTATTATTTACATTATCTCATCTTCGTCACTACTTAGTGGATTTATGCCTTCTAGAGGTTGTTCTTCGTCCTCAGTCTCACTATAATCACTTGACGAAGAGGTATCCGATAAATTTACAATTAATTACGATTTATTCGTCTCTTGTAAGAGGTTATCATGTCACAACAAAAACTACAACAACAAAACAATGACACAAACTATAACAACAAAAACTACAACAACAAAACAATAAAACAAACGAAAACTAAAAGAATTCCAGAGCGCGTCGTTACGTGACGTAGGCCATTACGAAACTAAAAACCCTTGTAAAAAATAGTGATGCGAACGGGACAATA
The DNA here is from genome assembly GCA_918857605.2 of Philereme vetulata. Lineage (NCBI taxonomy): Eukaryota > Metazoa > Arthropoda > Insecta > Lepidoptera > Geometridae > Philereme > Philereme vetulata. The sequence continues at coordinate 7,451,954 of OU975464.1, forward strand.
CGGGCGCCATCGGGGAAGTGCAGGGGAAGCGGTCGGGGAGTCGCATTCTTAGCAGGTCCCAAGTTATCGCGCACGAGTAGTACGGATGAAAATGTCTTGGATATAGATACTCGGTTTTGTTAACTCGTGTAGAAATTACTACAATTTGATAAAGTTAGTACCTACTTACTGTAATTTTGTTATTGTGTAGTAAATTAATACATACTTTGAGTTTTCACCATATTACTACTACTACATATGACTACTACTACATATTACTACTACTACATATTACTACTACTACATATTACTACTACTACATATTACTACTACTATATATTACTACTACTACATATTACTACTACTACATATTACTACTACTACATATTACTACTACTACATATTACTACTACTACATATTACTACTACTACATATTACTACTACTACATATGACTACTACTACATATTGCTACTACTACATATTACTACTACTACTACATATTACTACTACTACTACATATTACTACTACTACATATTACTACTACTTCATATTACTACTACTACATATTACTACTACTACATATTACTACTACTACATATTACTACTACTATACTACATATTACAACTCTTACCATCATCAATACGACATAAATACTGGGCTATAGGTGAACGTAACCTCGCTAGGAAATCAGTTCATAGTTGCGTTAAATATTTACGATTCTCAGGTAAAACTGTCCAACCAATTATGGGAAATCTTCCTAAGAAACGAGTTCAAGGCGAGTTACCCTTTGTCAACTCAGCAGTTGACAACGTAGGATCTATATTGATAGCGAACAGAAAGGGCAGAGGCTGTACGCATATAAAAACATATATAATATATGCGTATTCGTGTGTCTAACTGTAAAGGCTGTACTATTGAATTAGTCACCGATTTAACAAATGAGCTTTTAACTGCTGCACTCTATGGTATCGTTGCAATAAATGAAGTTAGTGATCTTGTACCTCAGGAGAGGGAAGCAGAGTCAATGTTCGTCCAATTAGGGAATGTGAAGGAGTGAGTGGGACTAAGTCGGACCGATCTGAGAATAATGGAGTTATGGGTCTAGAATTTAGTATAGCTTCTATTTGAGCCAACAATGTATTCATTTCTTCGTAGGTTAAAAAAACCATACCTAAAATTCTTTTTAAATGATGCTTGATTGATTTTACAGCGCTCTCAGCCATTGAATTAAAGTGGGGGCTATATGCAGGTCGGAACTTGAATGTAATAGAATGTTGAGCAGCGTACGAGCTTCGTGATTACATTGTTGTAAAAATGTTGTAAGATGATTAGGTCGTCCCGCGTGCAATAAAACGATTAAGTGCTGCAAGAAAGCACTCTTTTATTAAAAAGGTGACTAATTCAATATGTACAGCCTTTACAGCTAGACACACGAATACGCATATATATGTTTTTATACGCGTACAGCCTCTGCCCTTTCTGTTCGCTATCAATATAGATCCTACGTAGTCAACTGCTGAGTTAACAAAGGGAAACTCGCCTTGAACTCGTTCCTTAGGAAGATTTCCCATAATAGCTTGGACTGTTTTACCTGAGAATCGTAAACATGTAACGCAACTATGAACTGATTTCCTAGCGAGGTTACGTTCACCTATAGCTCAGTATTTATGTCGTATTGATGATAGTTAGAGCTGCAGCCCAGCATGCATCAAGCTGACATGATACTTATTTAAATATAAGTTGTGTTAAGTGATGTGTTGCATGTACTCGTAGTAATTTTCGGGTGTTTCGTATCATAGTTATAATTTGAGTTAGACAGTCGACCGCCAACTCTGAATGTGCCGTAATCTTCTTGATAAAATGGATTTAATTTTACCAATTGATTTTTAATTTTTAATTGCCCTTTGTTAGATAAAATATGATACTCATTGGCACTGACTCCATTTGAGACAATTTACATAAGAAATACATAGATAATGTTAGTTCTTTCATTTTTAAATAACTTGTATATTTTTTGTATGGGTTGCAACAGTTATGTATAAACCGAACTACATACGCTGTAACGTGTTGTAATTGAGTGATGTTTGAGTACCTATTTATGAATGAGGTTTCTGATTTTGAATTAACAATTTTGTGATTCGATGAAGATTTGATGTTGTGTGACATTGTACCTTTAATTCAGTTAAGTCGCTTTCAATCGTTTGTGTTGGGTGCTGTGGCTACTGACACTCAGATTCTAATATGAAAGAAGGAACGTTCCACTAAAGTTTACTGCACTGTAGGTCAGCAGGGTCAAGCCCTCGGGAGGCGATATCCGCGGGGTTCATACCAGTAGGTCCGTATCTCCATAACTTGGGTTCCGTGTTCTCGACTATCGTGTTGATTCTATTTGAAACAAACATTTTTAATAAATGAGTATTAGGACTCCTAATTCAACCAAGGACGATAGTAGAATCACACCACTATGTGCATGAATCTATTGCAAGCCTATATGATTCCTTTACCTTTTTTACGCGTCTAGTAGTGAGCAGAGAACCGGAAAGCTCTAAACGCGGCATAGTCATTGGTTTGATGGGAGCTACTCTGCTTTTGGCCATCACCAAATGAACTGTGATTTTTTTATCAGCAGATATAGAACGTAAATACACGCAAGCACTACAGACATGAAGAGATGCGTCAGAAAAGGCGTGTTCTTCTACTCTCATGGGATTTTCACAAACTACAAAACGCGGGATTCTAAACTTGTATAAATAAGGCAGTGAATTTATAAACTTTGGCCATTGTTTGGCCACATCAGAAGGAATCGTTTCATCCCATGAATTTTTTGAAGCCCATAGCTGCTGAAGTTTTAATTTTCCTAACAATATTGAAGGATTGATTAAACCCAAGGGGTCAAAAACTTGAGAAATTACTGATATTACTCTTCTTTTATTATTTACTTCGGGAAATTTCACATTTTTTTACAGAATATACAAAACAATCATCTTTACATGTCCATATTAAGCCTAAGGTTCTAGACTGTTCATCATTGCTTAGGTTAAGTAATGTATCTGTATTGTTTGTACCATGTAGCTGTTCAGGAAAGTATGGTCTATTTGAGTGCCACTTACGAAGGTGAAACTGCGCACTTTTCAATTGATTAATGACACTCTTACATTTTCGTATTAGCTCTGTTTAATTTCTATGACCTGAAATAAAATCATCTACGTAAAGATCGTGAATTATATTATCACTTACGGAAATGTCATCACTTAGATTACCCAATTTGACGATACATCTTGTTGTCAACCAGGGCGCTGACGCAGTTCCATAAGTTGCGGTTAGTAGGTTACAGGATTTAATTTTTTGGTTGGATCGAACCTCCAGAGTATCTGTTGCAAATCGTGTTGAGAACTATTTACTGCAACCATTTTGAACATTTTTTCGATGTCAGCCGTTACAACGTATTTGTGTTGACAAAACCTAGACAAAATACTTATGAGATCACTTTGCACTATTGGTCCCACAAGTTGAATGTCATTGAATGATAGCCCAGACGTCGTAACAGCTGATGCATCGAAAACAACACTTAGCTTTGTGGTTAGACTTATTTCTCGCAAGACCCCATAATGAGGTAAATAATTTTGTATTGTGTTATCCTTTTGTAAAGATTTGTTTTCAGACCTATGTCCAAGGTCGATATATTTTTGATTAAATAAATTCACTATATAACTGCTTGAATTTCGGTTCTCTCTTAAATCTGCGTTCGAGTGATAAAAGCCTAGATGTAGCTTGTTCGTACGAATCACCTAAATTGACAGGAGACTGTTTGAGTGATATGGTTACCACAAAACGACCATCTGATTGAAGAGTCGTCGTTTGTGTTCGCAAGTTTGTTGATCCTTTGACATATTGTTAACTGAAGGTGTAACTTTTTCAAGCTCAAAAAACCTATCTAGTTGAGCTTGAAGATCTGTATTTTGAATATGGTGACAGTGGACTGTAGAATTGCGTGATGTGTGAACTAACCAACCAAATCGTGTTTCACTCAGAGTTGGCTTCGCTTTGCCTAGTGTGATTCGTTCATTGCCTAATATGTCCCAAAAAATGTCAGTCCCCAATAACATTTCTACCTGTGACGGCGTGCTAAGGGTGGGATGAGCCAACTGAATATGACTCGGTATGTTGAGTGTAACGTAATCGATCTGTGTAATCGGCAATGATTGTGTGATGTGTGAGACAACGAAGCAGCTGATGTCGGTTTTGTATGTATTGTCATAGCACGATGCTATTGTGACATCACAACGTTTTGGGATTTGTGATGTCTGATGGTTCAACCCTTCAACATAGGTACGTTTTAAACAGGTTTTTAAATTATGTTGTTTAGCTAACGTTTCTGTTATGAAACCGGACGTACTGCCGTTATTGAGAAGCACTCGTACTGAATGTGTGTAGTTAGTTTGATAGTTAAAAACCTTTACCTATGATGGCAGTTGATAACAGCACTAAATTATTATCTGTAGACGAAAGTGATATGTTTTGCGTAATGATATCTAACTGATTGGATTAATTATCTTTGTTTGTATTATTTTGAGAAGCCGATAACATGACACTGCTAGGTTGAGCGTCCTTTGCCTCTGATCGCGTGTCTAGATGCAATAGTGAATTGTGGTGTTTGGCACAAATAGTGCAAGGTCCAGAAAGGCATTCCTTGCCGCTATGACTGCGTAGGCAATTTAGGCAAAGCCGCAATGATTTCACTTAATCAATTCGTTTTTGAATCGACATGGCCTTGAATTTATAGCATCTAAAAATAGCATGATTGTGTTAGCAAACTGGACCAGCCTCAGTGACTTGGCACCCCAATTTTATCCCATGAGACCTTAAAAATGTGTTAATTCAGGTTATAATCTACGTATATACCGAATTTTATCGAAATCAGTTAAGCCGTTACGACGTGATCAAACAAACAAATGGATAAACAACATCTAAACCTTCGCATTTATAATATTAGTGTGATTATTTATTTTGATGATCAGACCATCCCTTTTGGTAAACTCACACACATCGGAGCTAGCAGTAAGTAGTGTATACTCGTAAATCAACCTTAGCACAATTTAAATTTATGAACACAATAATGCTGCAACAAACTTACACAATTTAGTATGCAGGACAAATAAATGCGCAATGCATTCCATTCATCATTCGGCACAAAGCAGGACTTACACCCGACGGAGCAAGTTTTAATTAAATAGAACGCTTTTACTACAAGTACTTTCTCGGGAAATTTGTAAAACAGTCTCAAGAAATGATAACATTGTCTTACACTCGGGTGAAGAATAAACTATACGGAGTGTAAAAGCACGTTTACAAACATTAATAATATTTCAAGATTTAAAAACCATCTCAAAAAATGTTCAAGCCTAGACAGGACTTGAACCCACAACCATCCTCTTGATAACACTATAAAAATCTTATTTATAAATAATATTGTCAATAGTTTTAAAATGGTAAAATGGAGCTCTTAAAGCATTAAGAGACCACCCAGTTTGACTGGACCCAACCACCTGATGTGACCTTAAGACCCGACGCCATCCAGTAAGTTCTACGCTCGATCAAATAAGAAAAAATCTCAGTATCTAATACTAATATCTGACGACCTCCGTGGTGCAATGGACGAATAGCCGGCTGAGACGCAGGAGGTATTGTTCCATGTCTGGTTGTTTCTCTATTTATTATAAGTATGTAATTACAAAAAAAAATGAATAGGTATACATATGTATTCTATCAATTATCTGGTTCCCATAGTACAAGCTCTGCTTAGTTTAGGGCTAGATAGCGCTGTGTGAAATGTCCAGCAATATTTATTTATTTAGTAGTACGACGGTCGAACTAATGAGAAAAAAATCTTACTAGTTCTAAAATCGAACTAATGATTCGAACTACCGAGAACCAAAGAAATAATGATATGGTTGGCCCGACAGCGCCCGATCAGCTTACGTACGTGACGTCACATCAAGTGGTCCTGCCAAACTTTGTCGTCTGTTACTTTTAGGTGTGATTTTTTCTGTATGTCCGTCCGTCCATCTGTCACAGCTGATTATCTCAGCAACTGCTGAAGATATTGCAGCAACTTCAATTTTAAATAGTTATAAATAATACTAATCCACTTCTATTACAAGTAAAAATAGACAAAAATAATTACAATATTGCCAAATTACAATTCTTCTTTTTCTACGAGTGACCGATTCGCGACTCAATCACAATACGGATGAATAGAAATTTGGTACTTCGATAGCGTTATCAATGGCAGTCCTTTGTGCAGGCGGTAAGGCACAAACAACAGATAAGCATGTGGGCCATGCTTTGTGCAGGCGGTAAGGCACAAACAACAGATAAGCATGTGGGCCATGCTTTGTGCAGGCGGTAAGGCACAAACAACAGATAAGCATGTGGGCCATGCTTTGTGCAGGCGGTAAGGCACAAACAATAGATAAGCATGTGGGCCATGCTTTGTGCAGGCGGTAAGGCACAAACAACAGATAAGCATGTGGGCCATGCTTTGTGCAGGCGGTAAGGCACAAACAACAGATAAGCATGTGGGCCATGCTTTGTGCAGGCGGTAAGGCACAAACAACAGATAAGCATGTGGGCCATGCTTTGTGCAGGCGGTAAGGCACAAACAACAGATAAGCATGTGGGCCATGCTTTGTGCAGGCGGTAAGGCACAAACAACAGATAAGCATGTGGGCCATGCTTTGTGCAGGCGGTAAGGCACAACAACAGATAAGCACGTGGGCCATGCTTTGTGCAGGCGGTAAGGCACAAACAACAGATAAGCATGTGGGCCATGCCTTGAATGTGTTCCCCGCACTTGCAGCCAGTTAATGTATGATCCCGCATTCCCCATCTAAACAGATTCTTTCTGCACCGGCCGACGTGAGTTCGGAGTCGGTTCATGTCTAAATTACAATGAAAGGGCCGTTTGTAAAATTCCAATTTCACTGTACAAATAGGAATTACACGAACTACTCGAGAACGGCTAGCGAATCCTTGATATTTGATTGTCACTCGTACTCGTTCTTGTTCTTTTTAGACCTGCATAGAAATTATCCTACTTTTTTAGGGTTCCGTACCCAAAAGATAAAACGGAACCCTATTACGAAGACTCCGCTGTCTGTCCGCCCGTCACCAGACTGTATCTCATGAACCGTGATAGCTAGACTGTTGAAATTTTCACAGATGATGTATTTCTGTTGCTGCTATAACAACAAATACTAAAAACAGAATAAAATAAATAGTTAAGGGGGGCTCCTATAAAACCAACGTGATTTTTTTGCTCGTTTTTGCTCGATATTGATAACGACAAAAGTAGACGCTTGAAATATTCACAGAATATTTAGTTATATATTCTCTTTAAAAATAAATAACTAAATTAAAATAAAAAAATATTTAAGGGGGGCTCCCATACAACGAACGTGATTTTTTTGCTTGTTTTTATAGATACGGAACCCTTCGTGCGCGAGTCCGACTAGCACTTGGTCGGTTTTATTTGGATATTGCGATCGAATAGGTGAGCTGCAATAAGTACTAACTGAAGTAGCAGTAGGCGGGGCAGACAGCTCGCATAATTAACGGCCGTGGGGGCAAAAAGTTTCTCAAGTGGAGACCATGCCCTGGAATGGTCGCAGCATAGGACAGCCTAGATAGAAATACGACCTGTTAGGGTTGATGGGATCAGTTGGGTGCAGGCTGCACAATATCGCTAATTGAATTTATATGGGAGTCTATGAATGAATGAATATTCTTTATTAAACAAGGTAGACACAACAACAGTTTTAAAAGAAATTCGCACACGAAGGGTTCAGTACCATTATCTATAAAAACGAGCAAAAAAATCACGTTCGTTGTATGGGAGCCCGCCTTAAATATTTATTTTATTCTGTTTTTATTATTTGTTGTAATAGCGGCAACAAAAATACATCATCTGAGAAAATTTCAACTGTCTAACTATCACGGTTCATGAGATACCTCCTGGTGATAGAAGGGCAGACAGACAGACAGCGGAGTCTTAGTAATAGGGTCTCGTTTGGCGCTTTATGTACGGAACCCTAAAAACAAACTTATATTCAGTAGTGGACGTCCTATATGATGATGATGAGAAATTCTATAAAAACAATTCGTAGGTCCTTGATAATATTTTTGAATCATATTCCCTTACATCTTCACCTTGAAAATAAGTCTTTAATCTATAAATTCGTAAATCAGCGAAAAAGATTTAAATCGGCAAATCGCCAAAAGATTGTTCAGATTAGAAGTAATTTCCCTAAAGAATTTATCTTTACTCTAATCTAACCCTTACTGTTATTTATTCTGTAAATCTGTGCCTAGACTCGGCTCTAGGGCTTTTAAATTTCGATCAATGTAAGAAGACGAGACGGTTTCGATGGATTAACAGTAGAAAGCTTTTAAACTAGGATTGATTACAAACCATCCCTTTGATATTAAAAATTGTATTTAAAAAAAGGCAATAAACCGATAATTTCGTTTATACTCTCTTACTAAAGAACTATTGTTAGAGCAAAATTGTTCTTTCTTTTCAGATTAATAGAGGTAGTATTTATTTCAAAAAATATGGAAAATCTTATTGCACAAAATACACTTTAATTTACAAATGGCTTAATGCTTAAAACATTTTCTATCTGTATCTTCTACCCCAGTGGTAGCGAAAAAGGTAACTACTAAAATGCCGTACTAACTTAAAAATATTAACATCATTGATGGTATATAAAATTACATAATTATGAAACACAATTAATATTAAACTTCGAACACAGAGATAATAAATATCATGATAGTACAATTAAAAAAAAAATAGGCTACTTAGGTATATTGATAAACTAGCAGACCAGCCCGCGGCTTCGCACGCTTGAAATATTCCGTTCCCGTCGGAACTTTGGGACAAAAGCTATATACTCGTAGCACTCTCTCTCACATTTCGTGTCAACTCAATTCATATTTACGAATTCACAAACACAAATTAAGAAATACAAATAACAAAGAAAGGTTCTCGAGTGGAGGCCACGGACCGGCAAGCGCAGCGTAGGACGTCCACCCACAAGATGGGCAGACGACATGGTAAGAACCGCAGGTCGGCGTTGGATGCAGGCCGCTTCCAACCGCAGTTCCTGGAGATCAATGAGGGAGGCCTTTGTCCAGTAGTGGACGTCCTACGGCTGATATGATGATGATGAAACACAAATTATAAAGAAAATATTCAGTTAGATAGAAGAATAATTTAATTTAATTGAATTATTTTAATTGGATTTGATTTGATTTTATTTAGTTTAAACTTATTTGTGTTTGTAACATGTATGAATCAATCACTTGAAATAAACAATTTTTGTTGTGTTTTATTTATTCAAGGATTCACCAATATTTGACAACAAACATATAAGTCACATCTGTCTGTGGTCAAATATGTATAGTGCGTTCAGAAATTAAATCAACGAAATAGCGTTTTGATAACAAATTAAATAGTTGCATCCTGTTTGACAGGTACCAACAGTTTGTATGGGAAAAGAAAATAGTTACTACTTTCACTGCAATTTTTTTATATTTTATCATCTTTAAAACCTTCCTTGGAATTCTTCAAATCAAAACCAAAATTAGGGAAATCGGTTCAGGCGTTCTCGGATTTTTGTGAGACTAACAAACGTCAATTCATTTTTATTTAATAAATATAGGTTGAAATTTACCTAAACTAATATCATATACTCGTATTATATACTCGTATCAACAGCAAATAGAGTTTATTGACATTTATAAGTTCAAAAGTTTGTAAGTTCTAAGTTCAAAATAACATATTTTCATGACAGTCTATGTTAACCTCATACCGCTGACTGTACTGAAGAAAACAGATGTTTCAAAATGTTCTATCAAGACACGCCGAAGAAACATCTAAGAAAAAGTTGAGTATAAGCTTCATAAGCCTTAACTACCTCTTTTCACGGAGTGCCCGCCCTTATACTTATAATATACCTACCCATGAAGAGGTTCTAAGCCCTTCATGTTGTCATCAAGTGAGCTCGTCACCGACTACGATTAGGGCTGGCAGGTGGATTCAGAAAAGTCGGAAAAATGTACTATTTTTCTACCAATGTTTGCAACGGTATATCTCATAATACTCAAGAATTGCATATAAACCAATATTATAAATTCGAACTAACTCTGTCTCTCTGTGTGTTTTTCTGTATGATTTGTTTGTTTGTTTGTTTGTTTTTATTGAATAGACTACGAAACTACTGGACAGATTTAAAAAATATTTTTTTATTCCCCTGTTGGGAAGCTACACTATCCCCGGGTAACATGACATAGGCTACTTTTTACCCAACTGCGCAGAAGGAGGGTAATGTTTTTATCTAAAAACTACGCATGCGAAGCTGCGGATTGCTCAGCTAGTTTGGTATATAGATTATGACCGGGATTGAGACATAGGCGACTTTTTATCCAACTGTGCAGAAGGAAGGCACTGTTTATATTGACAAATCATGCGTCCGAAGACGCGGACGAAAGCTTTGCACACCTCATTTCCATCCCACAGGAACTAATTTGTAGGATGAAAAGCAAGGTCCTCTTTCAACTAATGTTCCAAATTGCAGCCCAATCGGTTCAGGTTTTACCGTTACAAACATACCTACATCCAAACATATTTTTTTTTGCATTTATAATATAAGTGGATTTTATTTTGTAATTATAAAGATTGTTTGAAAATTTATAATTTTCTATGGGAATGAATTTGTAAAATACCTATTGTACAAAAATACTAGTCATTAGCCCTACCCGTGTTTTCATTTAGTGACTTAATAACAAAACACGTAGTTTATCGTCTTACGCAAATAAAACAATCGTGTTAACTGTCTGATCAAATCGGAAATGCCGGATATACATTATCAACTCAGAGGCTGAAAAGCCGGAACTCTATCATCCTTACACTAGCTGACCTAATTTCCGAAGACCTCGTTATAAAAATCATCTCTGTTCCACGTTTCACGCTTTTTCTCTAGCTATATATTATTTTATAGATACGCTCCGGCATTAATTGGGTTATTGCAAATTAAAAATTTGATTACTCTTCGATTGTAACTCGATTTCCATTTGACTGGGATGGTATTGCAAACTTTTTAATAATCTCGAATGTTTTTAACCCCGAACGCAAAAAGAGTAGTGTTATATGTTTGACGTCTATGATGGACCGATTCGGACGCGGTTCTTTTAAACAGAAAGCTCATTTAATTGGGGTGGTTATTAGAATCAAGTAACTTTTTAACAAAAATACAACCGACTACAGATAACAGAAAACTGCAAACTACTGAACCAATTTTTATGAAATATCTATAGGACCAATCTGAAAGTATATCATTACAAATAAAAAAAATACCAAACCGGTTGATAAACAAGGAGTTGTACCTTCCATCATCAGCTCAACCGAATAACTTAAAGGAGCATAGTAGGGGTCTTTACGAGTCTATAATATTTAAAGAATTATCCACTAACTCCCAGTAGTTATGGAGTTATATTTTCCATCATCAGTTCAGCAACATGAGATGCAAATACCAGACGCAAATACTTGAATAGTTTTTTTTTATAGAAAATATATAAAACATATTATACGTCTCTATAAAATTGAGGGTTGTTCTCGATTTTTTGGGATCCCGTTATCAGATCCTGATTTGGTGCCAATGGGACCACCTGGGAAAGACCACAGTTTTAAACAAAAAAAAATATTTCTCTAATCGGTTTCGGCGTCTTCGAGCAACCGGGGATCATACATTAAAAATAAGATTCCGACGAATTGAGAACCACCTCCTTTTTTGAAGTCGCTAAAAAAATGTATGTATAATGTTTAAAAAAAAGAGGGGCTTGCGATTTTTTAAATTTTATATAAATGAGTTTCTTGGCTTGGTTGCTGTATGGCTGGTTGAAGAATAAAATGTGTGGGCTCGATTCTCGTTATTACGTATTTGTTACTGGTGCAGTAGGTAACACAAACAGGTTATCTGGAAGAAATTGCTTCAAAGCGATAAGACTTGCCATTTGCTTTGCACTTTTGTTTGTTTTTACTTTTATGGTGTACAATACAATTATTTAATTCCATCATTAATGAATGGATTGGTTGTTACTCAATCACGTTGTAACGGTTGAACCGATTTCGATGAAATTTGGTATGTACATTGATTATAACCTGGATTAACACATAGGCTACGTTTTTTGACCAACAACGCATGCGAAGCCGCTGGCGAAAGCAAGTAAAATAATAAATAAATAATGCTGAACATTTCACACAGCGCCATCTAGCCCCAAACTAAGTACAGCTTGTACTATGGGAACCAGATAACTGATAGAATATACATGTTTTTTGCAAATACCTACGTGTCTAAAACAGGCTAACGGCTGTGGCTCTTTCTGTTTTGTTCCCGACCTCTTTCCTTGCAATGTTCAAATGTAGAAACCTGTTAGTAGCCTTACGTTTACTTCTAAACTACCTGTCCATACAAATTGTATCTCCGTTGGATTCTCTTAGTAAGTAAATAAGTGATATATAAATAAACAGTCAGACCCGGAATAAATACCTGTAGATTATGAAAACATTTGTTGCGAGGTTGGAATCGAACCCGCTACCTCCTGCGTCGCAGACGGCTATTCGACCTCTGCGCCTCGGAGATCGATAGTAGATTTAAATTTTATACTAAATTTAAACCTTTTGATTAAACAAATGTTAGTAGGTAAGTATTAGAGGTGATTCATTCAAACTTACTAGAGCTTTTTTTTTTGATTTTTCCTTCTTATGAGGTGACTATAAAATAGTTATATTTCCACCATTTAAGTATGTAAGGTACCACATAAAATAATGAACTTACTTAATTTAAATAAACATTGACGAAAACAGGTACAAGCTAATAAATTATAATCATGATCTCTCAAGCAAATAAAGGAAAGATCTTCAAGTCCTAGTTACAAAGCGAAGGTTGGGGCGTCGCGAACATTCGAGACTAGTCATTTTAAACTCACTTTCCCGTCTTTATTCCGAACTTACCTTCAATAAAATTCATAATTAGTTAACTAATTCAATTCGTCACAAAGAGAGTTTGCGATAACGAGTAGAATTTGACTCAGATTCTCGAAATCGAGATGTGACTTAATATAGGAGCATAGCACATGTAGAAAGCAGGTTTCCGGTACCTGGCATTGATAAAATTGTTGATGTTCAACTCATATTACCTAACCTATTTTTTTATTTTATAGTTTAGCCACAAGAAAACCTGCCTACCCTATTTGATTCATAGTTAATTCAAAAAATATACTAGTGGTTTGCCCCGAAATGAGATCTCGCGAATCTCCAAACAAAACAAAAAAAAATATTTGTAATCTTTGACTATCAAAATAGTGCCACAAAATAACAACCAACTTACAAGACCTACAGTTTCATTCAAATTACAGGTAACGGCAGTTCATGTTAATTGGTTAGTCTGTTTAGGGTACAAATTGTAGTTATTCTGGATTTCAGACTTTTGCTTATATTTGTGTCATATAAGCTACACGCATACCAAATTACAGCACTGTAGGGTCCTTGGTGTACCTTGTAAATTTCGTCAAAGTTTAGTTTTTATTATGGCTAATAACTACAAATAATTTACTTAAAATAAAAACGGAGTCTAAATATAATAATGAAGACCTTTCATTTGACGTCCAATTTGACCTATTAGTCTCATTTTCATTTTTTTTACCCCCCTTGAACTCTTATATTATCTCAACAACCCCCTAACATTTTTAGCTCATTTAGACACACCAAAATTGTGCCATCACTACCTACCTATGTACAAATTTCACGATGATCGAAGCGTCGCTTCTATCATCGTTATCCTCGGACAAACAAACGTACATACAACGCCGATTTGCCCAAGTTGGTTAAGAGATCTTGCTTCGCTCGATCAATAAAATTGTATCTGAAAAAACACCAATTTTTTTTGTATATAAATTATAGGGCAGCGTTTGACCACGATCTCGCCTGATGGTAAGCGATGTATCTTTTGTACTCAATGAGTTTGTAGACCTATCCTTCGACGTAATCATTGTTTAACAACATTGTTTAATCTTTACATGCTTATTTAAGCACGATAAACAAATCCTATCTTCAACTGCTAGGCAAACACTTTGAGACTTAGATTAGATTAGATAACACTTTATTGCACACCATGAATAACAATAAAAAATAAAAGTTACAGTATTCAAATGAATGTAAATAATAGGCGGTCTTATCGCTAAGTAGCGATCTCTACCAGACAACCTTTGGCTGGAATGGATCATGATACCTGAATTACCTATATTGTTGTGTTTATTGAAATTTTACGCTTGATTTTTATTAATTTTTGTGTGTTATTTTATTTATGTACAATTTAAAATGTCTATTTTTAATCTAATGTACCTATGGACGTGTTCCGAAGTAAATAAATTATTAGTACTATTAATATATACTAGATAAACCAAACTTGATCTCGTTCTTTTTCAAAGTATTAAGTGCGATGCGCCACCGGCGCCGGCGGCAACCTGTTTTATACAGAAATTGGCTCGAGCGAATGAAACTTTTGAACCCTGATTGACAAAGTAAACTTACTCATCAAAGTGGAAAATTAACTTTGATAAACTAACAGCCTGTATGTGCCAAAAATACTTTCAATTGTTCGTACACTATCGCAGATTCTGTAATCATATTTTGGATCAGTGCTCAAAGATTTTGCTACTAAAATATCGCTATAGAATTAAATTAGCCAATGTAGTAATTGATTTTATTAAGAGGCTTTGGTATCAAGAAGTTTTTGGCATTCATCTTAGGCATTAAGAAGCTTTTTGTGCAATGGTGTAATACTTTTTAGTAAACTACCGGACGAGCTTTAAACCTCAAGTAATAATCTATTTTAGAAAAAAAATTAAAAATGTATTAATACAAAAAAGTTATTACTCATTGGGAGAAGTTTTAAATGATGTTAACTTTAATGTGACCTGTTGAATTATTTGCATTTTTTTTCTATTCCTTATCTTTTTTTGTACTTACCTTATTTGTCTTATTATAATACTGACAAGGCCCTTTTACAGCCGCAATTTGTATTAATTAGTTTTGACATGACATACCTACATTAATTAAGATTTAGCATTGACATTGATTGCCTTATTTGATATTGTTTTGTGCTGTATTAGATTGATTTTTGTTATATTTTTATTATTTTAAGTTGACATTCAATTCCGATACCTGTCTGTTTGAGTTAATTTTATTGATGTATGCTAAATATGACGTAACTTAGTGTTCTTTATTGTACCTACAGTGAGAAATAAATGAAATGAAGTGAAATGATAGATCTTTATACCTTTTATGAACATCACCCTTTCCGATCTCGTGCGCTGCGTATTCCTAATCTCGTCATCCCGTGTCTGACGGCTTGCAATGAGATAAGATATGATAACTCTTTATTGTACACCCAAGTAAAATACTATAGAAAAAAAATATAAGTAAATATATCATAATTATTACAAATAGATTTAGTACAATGGACGGTCAATGATAGCTTCTTGAGATTCAATGGCAGACCTGTACAGAATATTATGCATTTTACCAATACACAAACCACTATGGCTAAAATTTTTGCGTCTGAGCTTAAAAACGATCTTAGCTAAGAACTAAACCAGTGAAACTAGCTTTCTAATAACCGCGTCCGAAGAATCGGTTCATCCGTTTGAGAACTACGATGCTATAAACAGACACACACAGACAAACATAGACTTCAAACACAGTTGTAAACTAGCACGGAAGGTAAAGTTCTTCAATTGTATACTTACTTACCTACCCTCATTGTTTCCTAGATTTACTTGTTACAATATTTTAAGATTACTTATTATGACAATCAAGTAGGTATACTACTGTTTTATAAGAAGACTAGCTGACCAATCCGCAGCTTCGCACGCATAGTTTTTCAATAAAAACATTGCCCTCCTTCTGCGCAGTTGGGTAAAAAGTAGCCTACGTCACCCGGGGATAGTGTAGCTTCCCAACAGTGAAATATTTTTTTAAAATCGGTCCAGTAGTTTCGGAGCCTATTCAATACAAACAAATTAATCTTTCCTCTTTATAATATTATAGTATAGATAAATACATGTATTCTTATTCTTATATAACACCCCTTTTTTGCATTAACGGTTCAAAATAAACGTCATGTTACGATAGCTGGAATTGTGTGACCACTATTCCTTCAAAGGTTTACTCTGTCTGCCACTACCTTACATTATATAAATATTTGGCAGTTATAACACAAATCATGATTATACATAGACTACTTTTTGTTGATAAACAACGCGTGCAAAGCCACTGGCGGAAGCTAGTATCGCATAAATATAACAATTTGAACGCAGCTATCAAGCTTAGGTTGTAAGTTTGTAAACGTTTGGGATATAAGATTTCATGGCCATCGCACATGATCTACCAAAATTACAAAACGACATCGTAACAGATACCACCACCCAATAAAATCAATAAATTTATCACTAGCTCAAGAAATGTCAGCACTTACATCTATTTGTAAAGTTTTATAGAAGTATTCCTATGCAACTTTATACAAGGTGTCATATTTATGTTAATTTAATATGGAATTAATATTATCGTATACATCGATAGCTATCTCCGATATCGTTGTAATTTTATTCAATCTTTACATAGTATATAATGAAGTCACTTCCGCTGTCTGGTACCTTAGATCTTTTAAACTACGTAACGGATTTTAATGCAGTTTTCAGTAATAGGTAAAGTGATTCAAGAAAAAGGTTTAAAGATATGTATAACTAGCTTCCGCCAACGGCTTCACACGCGTTGTTTGTCAACAAAAAGTAGCCTATATGTTAGTTAGTTAGTTACTAGGTTATAATCTCGTACATACAAGTACATACCTATTTGGCAGTAACTCTGTCTCTCTGTCTGTTTTACCTTTTCACGACATAACGGCTAGACCGATTTCGATGGAATTTGGTACCTAGATAGATTATGAATGGACTTGAGACATAGGATACACTTTACGCGACTGCACAGAAGGAGGGTAATGTTTTATTGACAAACCACGCGTACGAAGCCACGGGCAGGTCAGCTAGTGGCAAATGTCAGTTTGAATCGAGTTGTAAAATGTGTGTGAATATTGGAAGTTTACATTTAAGGGGACACCGGAGGGACAATCGCCCATACAACACGTACTACCAAGATCATTTCTAATTGGAGCATATTTTTACTTTAATAAGGTATTATTTTAATTTGAATAGTATTTATCTAGGTTCCCAATCATATATTAGATCAAAATTCTTAACTGAAATCAAATAGAAGCGCATCGCATTCTGCATGTTTTTACGTCATAAAAGACCTGTTTTCAACCTAGTTGTTTCGTATTAAAAACAATAACATCTTACGTATCGTAGTCATGGGAACATAGATTATATCGTCTATAGTGTGACCATTAGTGCTGTGCACTCCCTGAGGTATGCGCGCGGCGAGACGGGGGGGAGAATCGGCTGCTGCGCTCTGTCAGTTCGCCGTCAACGCTCGTGGCGGCAGGTAGTGTTATTTGTATCGGACTGTCTATGTCATGTGCGTCTGACTACAAAAATCTCTCAAACTTTGTGAGAAAATCAGTTTTTTGTTGCTCATATCAGTGAACGGAAAAAAACATGGAAGCATTAGTTCAAGGGATTTAAGTGCGCATCTTGACACAAAATCCCAAACAAACTCACACATCGAAAACCCGTCGCTGATTCGCCGAACCACACAAACAATATTATTACTACACAGAATGCACAGTTAAAAATGGACCTTATTTCCTGACAGTTTGGGTTTAAATTACCATCTAACGTATAGGCCGCTAACGACATTTTTACGACGCCCCAGCTCCCACCATCCGTCACGCGGAATGTTTTATGCAAGAAAGGTGCAATGCAACGCAAATAAAATTAATTGTGATAGTGATGGTATTAAAATATTGAATAAATTATGATAAAACATATATTTTATGAACTATATGGCAACAGTTGTTCTAAGGTCGGTGAATAGCAGTGTTTCAGGGGGAAGCGCTAAGGTAGCCCGCGAATTTTTTTTTTTTTACGTATTTTGCAATTTGCAGCTCAGTGTCTGGGTGTACGTTGATTAAAGTATGGTTCGCGACTGTAACAAATATTTACTTACATAATTAATAATAATAATCTTTATTTCCATACTAATGAAAAACACAGTACAGGAATTAAGAAAAATAAAATGTTTTTTAAACATTTTTATTTAATTTTTTTTTAAATTCTATGGTAGGTAGGTAAATAAAAAAATGTATGATCCATTTTTAATTTATTACTATTCACAATTGAGGTATCTGTAGATTATATAAGTTTTTTTACCTATTACATTGCCAAATAACATTAAATCACTGCTTAATTATTTATTATTGATCACGATCAGTGTTATCATGACTTAATAACGTAATAATCTCAAAGATATTACTGACTTTGAAATTTGACTATTATAGTTCGCGTCACGTTAGTTTGCTGTTCTGAAACCAGACTTTTTGATGCGCATGACACGGCGCTGCTGTTTTAGTATAGATATTGAATTGACTACTGCGCATTCATAGTCTACTTCAGAGTGGCAAACTTACATGACGTGAAATAAACCTAACTTACGTGCCTCGGAAAATTTTAAGCTTATTCAATTTCTGCCGTGATGAATGCAGTAGAGAATCATTTTTGGCAATATAATTCAAACGAATTTTAAGGAATTCTTGAATAATGCTTTTGATAAGCGGTATGTCGTGGGGTGGGATATCAGTAGGGTGCTTTTTAAAAAAAGTTAAATATGTCATTAAGGCTGGTCACATATTGAAAGCATTTGTTTGATATTACAGTCAGATTATGCTTGCTGGTTAAACATTTTCCTGATTGAACTTTCATAATATTTCGTAGGACACACTCAGAACGGTAGCATATTTTAAACAAAGTTACTGAGGGATACGCCAATCCACCAAAGTCTTTAAGGCATATTAATTGGTGAAAATACAGTTTTTCGCTTGCAAATAAACATTCCGTGCATTTATCGCAATTGATTTTGGAATTTAGCTTTTTTGCTACGAACCCGGAAATATATCCAATAATGTGCTCAATCATATCTGGTAATTGTGTATTTGAATCTAGCATTGTTGCAAATACATCACAGTTGTTCTCTTCAGTAGATAGTGGCACGTTTTGAGTTGGTTCAACGTTAGCATCAAATCTAAATCCAAGTGTGGTTTTATTAATCAGTTTTATTGATGAACAATTGATACAATTGAGTACAGGAAAGTCTTCTGATGGAATACAATTGCCTGTAAATTTGGAGCTTAACTCTAAATTTTGTAACATTTTGCGGTAAATTCCCATGAATTGGTGTGCATTGGGATTATTATTACATCGTCCATGGTTTCGGATTATGCCTAAAAAAAGTTCCAGGTGGTCTTGACTCAACTTATAACAGAGAATCAATCGCAAAACTTTTGTTTCGACGAGCTTGTGAAACAAAAGTCTAAAACTTTTTATACAAACTACCAACCCCGAAACCCCTGTTTTTGACTTCGTTTGTATTACTAATTTTTCCACTAATGAGCGCATTATAATCTTACGCCCATTTACAGTTTGCCTTGTTACATTTGGCACTCTTACTTTTAGTCCCAGTATACAAGAATCTGTTTCAGCAAGGAAATTGAAGAAGAATTCTTTGTCTTTCATTTGTATAGGGTGCTTAAATCATTTGTTGTTCAACGAACTTGCATTTAAAATGTCAAACAGGTTGTTCATAATTTGCAAAAACTTAACTGTATAAGCGACATTGTTGAATTTGGGCAAATTAAGTTTGTCTGAACACAATTCTATGAGGGCTATGCTCGGGGTTTCTCTACGGGATCGAATCAGAAATGAAGAGATACGTAGGAGAACTCAAGTCACCGACATAGCCCGACGGATTAGCACGTTGAAGTGGCAATGGGCAGGCCATATAGTGCGCAGAACAGATGGCCGATGGGGCCGAAAGGTTCTCGAGTGGAGGCCACGGACCGGCAAGCGCAGCGTAGGACGTCCACTCACAAGATGGGCAGACGACTTGGTAAGGCCGCAGGTCGGCGTTGGATGCAGACCGCTTCCAACCGCAGTTCCTGGAGATCAATGAGGGAGGCCTTTGTCCAGCAGTGGACGTCCTACGGCTGATATGATGATGATGATGATGAACACAATTCTAATGCTGTAGCGACGCTATTGCTCAGTAGTTGTGTAGCTAATTTCACGTTCATTATACTATTTCGAAAGTTTAAATGCCTCTCCGTCAGTTTGTTTGCAAAATGAAGCCCTAAATTGTCTTGCACTTTTTTTAACTCTTGCAGAAAGCGCCACTGTACAGGATGTTCATTTTCATCAATAAAGCCTTTTTTGGATTCGAAAGTATTTCTCACTAGTTTTACCATATGACAGGGATCAAGAAATACCACTACTTGTTTACCGTTTGCTGAGTGAGTAAAATATGTTTTCAAGGCAGTTGGATTCTCGAAATTACACCCAAGCAAATTCGCTTTAGCCAGGTTAGCGGCACACCCGTCGAAGGTCAGGCTTACAACGTCTGCACTAACTTCATAACATTTTCTGAGACACATTTTAATAATGTTAGCCCTTTGCTCAGCATTCATTCCACTAATGAAAAAATAACCCAACGGCAGCTTGAATGCGTCATTTAGTGCCACCAACATTAATACGTACACTTGCGTAGCTATTTCATTTACGGGTCCAAATGTCACGAGACCATCGATGTCTTTCCCATTAAATATTTTTTGTTGCCTTATGGCCATTTCATCGACCATAAGGCAAGCAAGCCTTTTTTCACTTTATACAAATTTGGAGCGCAGTGCTCTAAAAGCTTCTTCAGTAAAGCTAGGGTTTGCATCAATAGCCTGATACCATTGGGACAATGTTGAGGGGTGAGGCAAACATATTTGAAATAGTCTACGGACGTACTTGTAACCAAACGGTGAGTAATAGTTAAGGGTCAGGGCAAATTTTTTTACCGCTTGTGTGAATTTAACAACTGATTTTTCTTCAGCATTGCAAAAATGTCGCACAAAATTTCTGCAAGTGAGGAATCAGCATTGGTGTCTACAAACTTATTCTTCTTTAAAGCTGTGGTTACGTCTTTTAGTGATATGCATTTTTTTAATAGTCTCTTATTTTGTCGCTTTAAGTTTTTAATTTTAGATAACCTTTTTTCAGAAAGGAATGTCTTTCTCTGAATTATTTTTTAAGCCTATGCGTTTTTGGGGTATTTAGAGCGGATTCAATGTCAGAAGACGGAATGTTTAAAGGGGTACCGCATCTTGTATCAAGAACTTTTGAAACAGTTGATGGCGATAACTGTATCAGTCTACCGATATCTTCTGCCGCAGAATCAACCGGTACACCAAACTCACACCCACAGCTTGGACATGCGACCTAAAAGATAAATAAACCAATTAAAGAAGCAAATGTATACAAAATTAAATTTTTAAATTTAATTTACAAATAGATTTAAAAAGAGTTAAGATTCCTAAATGCCAATTAATTTTGTTAACCTACCAAGTGACGTTTTCGTGATTTTGAGGATATTTCAACATTGGGTATTTTAACACCATTTTCTTTCACAGTTAACAGTTCCTTGGCATTAACTGTTTCGGGTGTTAGAGTCGAGTGAAACGTTTCTAACGGAGTCGATTGAACTGGTTTTTTAATCGAAAACACCATCTGAAATCAAATGATGTGGGTTTTTAGTATGAAACCTTTTAAAACACGAGGTGTAATGTATTTACGAATACTAAGTATTTTGGTATAAATGCTATATATGTATAGGTATAATTATCCAATAATCGATCTTACTGTACAAATTGGAATAGCGTTTGTTTTAAGCTTTGTGTATCATTTTTTTGTCACATAAAAAACATCATTTCTAAAATGAACCGAGCATATCCTTGTTTTTTTACTTGGGTTCCATTCACTTTGTTGTCTTTCGAAACGAACAGCTTTCGTCCATAATTCTCTTTGCTATTGATCTTGTGGAAATCTAAAAAAAAATATAGTAAATTAAAGAAGATTAAAAAAAGGTGTGCGGTCGGGAGACTACCGTCAGAAGTTCCTCGTGTGTGTATCAAGCGTAACATATATGTGACACCAGGCCCTGACAATAGTGGTGAGCCGTGACACATGTGTTACACCGGGCCGCGTTCGGAAGTAACTTTTACCTACTGAAGTGTTACGGGGTAATTTAAAGTAAAAGCGATTTAAACTGACGACTGCTTGTATTTCTGCCTACCTCGGCACTTCCATAATTACAATAGTAATTTATAACAAACAACGAGTGTGATTGTCTGTTTGTTAGTCATGGTTAGCTGTAATAGACAATGATGAATTGATGAATGTTGTTTATGACTAATGAAGTGACAGTGACAGTTGACACGTCAAACGTGAAAATATGTAAGAGGTTATGAAATGTGCTTCTGTAATGTTTATTTGTGTAGCGTTTACAATTAGATTTTGATAAATTTATTTACAAAAACTAATAGTGGTAACCACCACACTACAATAACTTGTATATTTTGCATAGTGCCGTCCCCATAAAAAAAATTGTATGTATCGTATAATGTAATCAAAATAATAAAATTTGTCATTATTGTCAGGTAAAAAAGTAAATTGTTTGGTTGGCATAACACCATCCCCACAGACTTCGTGGAATCGTGGCACAAGACTTAATTTTTAATAAAATAAATTAAATATCAATGTACTTACACGTGAAAACTAATTCCAGCATTCTTTTTATGCAAATGTGATTTATTTATACACCATTTCACTGTACAAGAAGGCATATTTAACCCGCAAAAACCGGTAAATAATAGTCGACCGCTGCTGTTGCCTACTGGGGACGAACTAAACACGTCAGCGGCGCAATCGGTAAGCCCCGCCTACCGCGGCGCAATTTGCGTTGGGTCATATTTTAGAGCTAGGAATGCTTACATGTTTTTTTCCGTTCACTGGATAAGGTTGACGATATGGCCCACCTGATGTTAAGTGGTAACCATCGCCTATAACAAAGTATTGCCTCGCAAGTCACGCACCTTAGGAACGTGCCCTACAATTCACTGCTCTGCGTCCATCAACCCGAAGCATACAGGTGTAAAGCCTGAATGTGTTTGCCTGTAATTTCACCGGCAACAATACACTTCCAACCGAATCACAGCTATGCTGTTGACAGAACAGATAGGTATGGTAGTAGTACACACGGCTACACATTGAGCTATATTAGTCCAGTATAAGCTGACCTCTCATTTTACCAAAACCCTACATAACGCGAGGTCAGCTTATACTGGAACGTATAGCTTGATGTGTAGCCGTGTGTACTTCATCGGGCGAGCCCTTTCATAAAGAACTCTAATATATAATATAATATATTATCGTTGTTAACATTACACTTTTGATTATTGTAGCGGATCGGGGCGTGGAGTGGTATTTTAGTCGCGTATTAAAACAACTTTTAGAAGTTAAATTATACATAACCGAACGATGCGCGGGGACGAAGGTGTTTTTCCGTATCGGTTCCACTGCCAACTGAATGTGTCGTCTGCGCGCAACGGAGGGTAGAATTTAAAGGTGAGTTTTTCACAAGTACCTGCTTTATAAAATTGATAGATATTTTAATCATACGTATAATCTGTGTATGTTTATAATGCTGATTCGCGAGATACATCGTCTACAATTATGTTACTTTCGATTACATTAGGTATACCATATCGTTTTCATTCACTTTCAATAAAAGGTATTACTGGAAAGTTGTAGGCTATGACGAAAGGGTTCACTATGATAAAGAATACACACTGAATTTTTCACTAGGCCGATGTAAAACACGGGTTCGATCGAATGACGAGCAAGCAACCTTAAGTGCACATATCCATTTCGGTACGGCCGTAATGGAAGCTTTCATCGTGCAACCAGCGAGATAAATGTGCCATACTTGCAATTTGCTTTTGAAGTTTGTTCCGTGACATGGTAATGCACTATAGCATCGCCAATAATTTAACCATTTAAATGGAGTCTATCAATCCAGTACTAAAATATCCTTCGTGATGGTACATACCATAACATAACATAACATTGGTCACATATTCATTTATACTGCAATGTTTATTCAGCACGAGTTCATGGCGCGATCCAATCGACTGATGGCCTTACTTTTTAAACAAAGTTATCTGAATAAATACTACGTTCAAATCACGAGTTCCTGATCGTGATCGAATTGACGTATGTCGATGTTTCTTTACCACACATTATGACAGAACACTTCGTAGTATAATGTATGGAAGTGAAATCCAAGTCGCCGAAATTAAGATGTTAAGGTAGATTGTGCGGCGTCACCAGGGTCGATAAAATCCCCAACGAGTACGCGCGAGGAAGCCTGGGCGTGTGCGACATCGCCGACAAGATGCAGGAGAGTCTGCTGCGATGGTATGGTCACGTGAAGAGGAGGCCCCTGACTACGTAGGGAATTTGGCACTACAACTTTCCATCCCCGGTCGAAGATCTAGAGGTAGACCCACGGTGGAGAGATGTAGTGTCAAAAGACATGAGAGAGTACCAAGTTTCTGATGACGACGTCGAGGATAGAGCGAAGTGGAGAATAACGATCAGGAAAGCTGACCCCACCTCCATGTGGGATACATAGATGGGAAGAGAGATATAGAGATAGATGGTGGTATACTTT
Organism: Philereme vetulata; assembly: GCA_918857605.2. NCBI lineage: Eukaryota > Metazoa > Arthropoda > Insecta > Lepidoptera > Geometridae > Philereme > Philereme vetulata. The sequence continues at coordinate 7,476,781 of OU975464.1, forward strand.
GTCCAAGAGTAAACTAAGCAACGACATAATTAGCAAGAGCAATTAAAGCAGTATATTCCTGAAGTATCAAGTGTAAATCATAGAAATAATACAAATCTAAAAAATACTGTACACAAGTACTGACCTTTTATGGTTTGAATTTCAGTGAATAAATAATTATTATTCATATGGCATGTAATGCAATTTAAGTTCGGGCCTATCAATGCTTACATTTTTAAGACAAAACGGGTCTTTTCGCGCACAGATTTATATCAAAATCATACTTTTGACTAACCTCGACGTTTTGATATAAATCTGTGCGCAAAAAGACCCGTTTTGTCTTAAAAATATGAGTATAGTTCGCGAAAATTTAAAAAGTTCTATCAATGCTTATTATCATGTTTCCTTCTTTTTTCTTGATTAAGCGGCGGATTATGAGTCAATTCGATAGCGCTAACTAATCGAGCTAGGAGCACTGTTGTATCGGAATAATAAATGGTGACTCGACTCATTGCATATTGAAAACACGGACGCAGCATGCAGATTATATTTTAGCGATGCTATACAGATATTATAAAACTCGTTCAACGATGCAAACATTACTTGGCGTGACTGGAAGTGTATTTACTTTAATCGTAATATACGTAGTGTACGACGCAACGCGACGCGACGTGCGCACAGAACATACACGGATGTGTCTGGCTGGACATACTATTGTTAGATCGGATCCACTACTTGTTAGATATAAAATTGGTTTTAGTGATTTTAACTTGTATGGCGTTACTCCACCATGAAAACGGCTACGTAGTCGCAGGGGCTTTTTGCGATCCACAGAAGCAACCACAAATAATGCAAGTGATGCCCGTGTTACCCTGTGGAAAATAAATAAAGCACCCCCCCCCCCCCCCCCCCCCACCTGGCTTTGTTACACCTGCAGAGGAACTACCCCCTAGTCAACACCTACCTTGGTCAGTGTAGAGGTCCCTCAACAGACGGCGTACCCAAGTCGGCCGCTGCAGGTGTAATCTTAGTAAATGGGGTATTATAGACGAATCGGCGACGCAATGCCAATGTGGTGCCCAGCTTCAAACAATGGCACACGTCCTTGCATGCCCATCCTGCCCTAGCACATGCACGATGGGGCAACTGATGACCTGCTCCGACGCTGCCATGAACGTGGCAACGTACTGGTCAAAATGTCTATAGCATTGAGACATCGACACGAAAGAAGAAGAAGAAGTGATTTTAAACCAGTGTTTTTAATTAAATGGATAGGTAAATAAATAATACTGGACATTTCTTTTCATTGATTCTAGCATAAATTATACTAATCTAAGTACTAGCCAAATACATGTTAAGACCACAATCCTTCGAAACCTCGAGAAACTTAACCGTTGAAGCGAGTGCAAGCCAAAAGCTGTTTTCTTCATATTGTGTACGACTTCACTGTGAAGTTCTATCCTTCTAAATAACTTTCTTCGCAACTTCTGATAACTTGATAAAGTGTAACACGAACCCGTTACTTAACTAGTTCATAACTAAGGCTACAGACAGCTTACCAATGAACGAACGGGCTTTTTTTTTAATTTTGGAGTGAGTTGAGGTTAGGTTAGTGAAATGAGGCTCCATGTTGGTGAAGGCTTCATGAGGTTTCCTCAGACACACACAGATTATGGCATCGTTGCGAGGACTAGTCTGGAGATTGCGGGGACGCCCGAGCTCTCCCGAGGATGTCCATAGGGCCCTCTCTTCCGGTCGCCAACCGGCACTATGCCACATATCGGGATTTTTCGATAGTTGGCGGGGCAGCCTTTCACGAGTGGCTTTCTCGCTACTTGGGCCCCCTACTAACTGCGGTCGGCCAGCGGTGCACCGTGCCTCGGATCCCGCTACCCTCTGCGACCCTGATCATCTATCCCTGAACTCTATCGAGTCCTGATCAATACTCAACTGCTGTTATGATAAGCTAATTATTTTTGACCTCCTACGCAAAAAAGGAGTGTCTGTATGTTTGTGGCACCATAGTTTTCAAACGGATGTTTTATTGTGTCTTATTTATACTATATATAGTTTTATTATAACTGCAAAGCTAAAATGGGACTGGGCGGGTCATGTCTCTCGTATGCAACCCGATAGGTGGGCCAAGGTCACAATCATATGGATTCCTAAAGACGGAAAGCGACGCTGAGGAAGGCCTAAAAAGCGCTGAAGCGATGACTTGGACGTCTTCCAAAGAGACTGGCGGGATCTGGCTCTAGACCGTGGTGAGTGGAAGGAAGAGGGGGAGGCTCATAGGAGGAAGAAGAGGAAGAAGTACAGGCTAGTAGAAAAGTAGCTATGTATGATCAGGTCAGCCGTTTTAAAGATCAGCATTTTTCCTTTTTGGTGAAGGGATCCTGTTAAATGTAAATTTATTACGGGCTTTTGTTTTTAATTTGTAGTTGCGCACAGTTGAATTAAAACTTCTGTTAAATAGGTTACAGAAATCTTCCGTGTACTATGAACGTAAACCTAACCAACCACATAAACCACTTACTACTACTAAACTCTATCTTTGGAATTGCGTTGTGTCTTTTACATTTCATAAGTCATTTATTCTTGGTAGATGTTACAAAATAAGGTCAAATGCGTGTCACCGCATTTACGACATTAATTTAAGTCTCGGGTAGGGCTGGTGGCTTGTCATCATCATCATATCAGCCGTAGGACGTCCACTGCTGGACAAAGGCCTGCCTCATTGATCTCCAGGAACTGCGGCTGGAAGCGGCCTGTTCCAACGCCGACCTGCGGTTCTTACCAAGTCGTCTGCCTATCTTGTAGGTGGACGTCCTACGCTGCGCTTGCCGGTCCGTGGCCTCCACTCGAGAACCTTCTGGCCCCATCGGCCATCTGTTCTGCGCGCTATATGGCCTGCCTATTGCCACTTCAACGTGCTAATCCGTCGGGCTATGTTGGTGACTTGAGTTATCCTACGTATATCCTCATTTCTGATTCGATCCCGTAAAGAAACCCTGAGCATAGCCCTCTCCATAGCTCGTTGAGCGACTCTTAGCTTATTCATATAGCGATATGGTGGCTAGTACTGTTGTTAAATAGTTATTTTTCAAATTGAAAACCATGTTTTTTTTTTAATTTTAATCTAACTTAATTTCAAGTCTTAAAATATCAATGAAACAGCTTGTATAAAATAGGTAAACAAATCAGTTTAATTCAACATGTAAGTAGACAGACACCTGTTAAACTGACTAAGCGGCATCGTCGCAAAGGCGCCGCCGATATACGTAAAAATTGTTTATTGAAAATGTATCGATCACTGCATAAATATTCAAGCTACCGGTATTAAACCAATCTCTAAAATCAGTTAATACGATTCTGCATATGTGTTTTAAATTCATGTCATGAATGCGGTGACAGACTGTATGATTAAAGCGCTTATAGATATTATCTGCTGATTAGGGAATGCAAAGTTATACAAATTATTGTCAGTTTTACAATGCACATACAATTATTTTGAAATTAATATTAGGTATAATATAATGTATACCTATATATAATAATAATTTAAAAAATAATTAACAGAGTAGACGCAATGATTCAGTAGTCATACGAATAGGTAATTTATATTTGGTTTTAAAATTCGATCAAAAGAAAGAAGTAACTAAAGAAAACGTGTGGTTTAAATTATTTGGTACTAGCTGACCAATCCGCAGCTTCGCACGCATAGTTTTTCAATAAAAACATTACCCTTTGCGCAGTTAGGTAAAAAGAAGCTTATGTTACTCAGGGTGAATGTAGCTTTCCAATGATGAAAGAATTTTTGAAATCGGACCACCAGTTTTTGAGTTTATTCATTACAAACATACACACAAAAATACAAATCTTTCCTCTCGATAATATTAGTATACATTAATATAAGTTCAACTAATTAATACAAAAAAAACGGACAAGTGCGCATCTGAACCACGCACCGAGGGTTTCGTAATAAAATTATGTGTTAAAATTAGGTGTACACCCCCAACACTTATTCCTCAAAACTCCTGTACACTCCAGCTCCTACGACAAGTGTTTCACCGTCCAAACGTGCGTTTGTGGAACGCTTTGCCATTGGAAATAAGACAGGCACCTTCACAACAAGCTTTTAGGCTTTAATTAAAACAGGCCTACTATGTAGTTATAAGTTTCTTGAATTCATGATCTACTTCATATGCCTACAATGCTATAATATAGCTGGTAACAGTTCAAATAAACACCCTGAACTATTCAACCCGAGTATGAGCCAATATTACATGCACATAATCTCCACACGGGGAACGGTCGCAAAACGTCGCAAGCTCAGGAAATAAATTCCGAATTGAGTTTAGTTCATCGAGTGTACACCGTGTCAGAGGCGTGTTACTTAAATGGAAAATATTTCTGTGTCGCCTATGGGCGTGTGAATTGGTAGTTGATGCGATCTTGATTTCTCGATAGACGATTTCAATATTTTTTGTGGAAAATATGTATATAATAATGAATATTTTTAGGGTTCCGTACCCAAAGGATCAAACGGGACCCTATTAATAAGGCTCCGCTGTATGTATGTCTATCTGTCCGTCTGTCAGCAGGCTGTATCTCATGAACCGTGATAGTTAGACAGTTGACATTTTCACAGATATATTTATATATTTTTGTTGCCGCTATAACAACAAATACTAAACATAGAATAAAATAGATATTTAAGGGGGGCTAATTATGACGAGTGCGCCCAGTAGTTGCAAAAAAATGCAGTTTAAAATAGAAAGAGTTTAATTATAAGTTCAAAAATTACATGTACTTTATAACTAGGTATATGTCTAATGGTCGATGTTAGATCCAAAAGTGACACGATGCTCCGATGCCCGAAGAGGTGCGCCGGGCGGCGGGGCGCGGGGTGATCACGTTGTGCTGCCTCAGCTGACCATGACGGTACATTGCGCAAGTCACACTAACTAGGTAATTGCAAGTTAGCAATTCGTAGGTGGCAACTATGTGTTACACCTCCCCCAGTACTTCAGCGATTATGTCGAAACCTTTTTTAATAGAGTCGCTGAAAGGTTGCTGTTGTCAACTTTGATGTCGAAAGGGTGGTTTCTTCTTTCTGCTATCTCAGAATAAATCCCTGTAGGAGTAGTAATGTTCTCTGAATGTTCTTGAATGCGTTTCGCTTGGAGTTGCTGGTACGTGAAGCCGATAGCGAGTGCAGCCGTACTTAGTAAGATCGTGTAGACTGGAATCGTAGTGTGGTATAAACTGCTATCTGAGGTTTCCTCTAACTTTGTTAGAGTTTGTAGGGATATTTTCTAGTTGATCTCATGAAAGTATCCAAGATCGATCGAGTTCAATATGATGGATAATTCATTACTGAGTTGATGTTCTTTGTATGCAGGTAGATCCATGATTTTCAGTGGGTTTCCTTTGACGCGGTCATCTGAATTGGAGATAGTGAAATCGGGCGTTTTCAGATAACAGTTAAACGGAATGGTGGCCAAATAACTTCCTTGAAGGATTCTGTACTGTTACTGCCCGCAGGATGTCTTGACCTTGGTTTGGTTAGGAAAACTCACGATATAGTGCTTATCATCGAGTTGTTTCATTGCTTCTCTCGTCAGGATAACAGATGTTAGCTTGCAAGATGAAATGAGTTCCTGCTTGATGATGAGCTTATGAATGCAGTCAGGATCCGCTCGAACTTGGTAGCTGGATTTTTTCTCGCAAAGATACCATGTTTTTACCTTCGGACATTCTGTCTCCATGTACATAGAGTCTTCTCCAGAGATTCCTATGAAAGGTAGGGAAGGTACAATGATTTGGTGATTTTTATTAGGGACGATTGATAGTTTATAAAGGTTATAGGTTATTGGTGTTCTTGAATGTTCTTAAATGCGTTTCGCTTGGAGTTGCTGGTAAGTGAAGCTGATAGCGAGTGCAGCCGTAATCAGTAAGATCGTCTAGACTGGAATCGTAGTGTGGTATAAACTGCTATCTGAGGTTTCCTCTAACTTTGTTAGAGTTTGTAGGGATATTTTCTAGTTGATCTCATGAAGGTTTCCAAGATTGATCGAGTTCAATATGATGGATAATTCATTACTGAGTTGATGTTCTTCGTATGCAGGTAGATCCATGATTTTCAGTGGGTGTCCTTTGACGCGGTCATCTGAATTGGAGATAGTGAAATCGGGCGTCTTGAGATAACAGTTGAACGGAATGGTGTCCAAATAACTTCCTTGAAGGATTCTGTACTGCTCCTGCCCACAGGATGTCTTGACCTTGGTTTGGTTAGGAAAACTCACGATATAGTGCTTATCATCGAGTTGTTCCATTGCTTCTCTCGTCAGGATAATAGATGTCAGCTCCAAGATGAATTGAGTTCCTGCTTGATGATGAGCTTATGAATGCAGTCAGGATCCGCTCGAACTTGGTAGCTGGATTTTTTCTCGCAAAGATACCATGTTTTTACCTTCGGACATTCTGTCTCCATGTACATAGAGTCTTCTCCAGAGATTGCTATGAAAGGTAGGGAAGGTACAATGATTTGGTGATTTTTGTTAGGGACGATCGATAGTTTATAAAGGTTATAGGTTATTGGTGTTCTTGAATGTTCTTAAATGCGTTTCGCTTGGAGTTGCCGGTACGTGAAGCCGATAGCGAGTGCAGCCGCACTTAGTAAGATCGTGTAGACTGGAATCGTAGTGTGGTATAAACTGCTATCTGAGGTTTCCTCTAACTTTGTTAGAGTTTGTAGGGATATTTTCTCGTTGACCTCATGAAGGTTTTCAAGATCGATCGAGTTCAATATGATGGATGAATCATTACTAAGTTGATGTTCTTCGTATGCAGGTAGATCCATGATTTTCAGTGGGTGTCCTTTGACGCGGTCATCTGAATTGGAGATAGTGAAATCGGGCGTCTTGAGATAACAGTTGAACGGAATGGTGGCCAAATAACTTCCTTGAAGGAATCTGTACTGCTCCTGCCCGCAGGATGTCTTGACCTTGGTTTGGTTAGGAAAACTCACGATATAGTGCTTATCATCGAGTTGTTCCATTGCTTCTCTCGTCAGGATAACAGATGTCAGCTCCAAGATTGAGAAGAATTGAGTTCCTGCTTGATGATGAGCTTATGAATGCAGTCAAGATCCGCTCGAACTTGGTAGCTGGATTATTTCTCGCAAAGATACCATGTTTTTACCTTCGGACATTCTGTCTCCATGTACATAGAGTCTTCTCCAGAGATTGCTATGAAAGGTAGGGAAGGTACAAGGATTTGGTGATTTTTGTTAGGGACGATTGATAGTTTATAAAGGTTATAGGTTATTGGAGAGGCAATCGGTACCTCATAAACTACAGCTATCTGGCTATCACTATAAAAATATCCTAACTTAATAATATCGTAATAGTACCTAATATGTATGTCAAGGATTTCATCTTTTAAATATAAAATCCTTATCTTATCTAAAACATATTTAAATCTGCTATATCTAACAATGAATGAGGAGTACCCGATATCCCGATAAAAGCTAGGGTATTTTCAAGCCTAAATCATTCCCCCGACAATTTATTTGATTAAAAGATGTTGCGACATATGGGCGTATTTAATAAGGTCAGTTTCCCTAGTACTATCGCTTTTCATTATAAGATCGATATTTTTAGCAATTCTATCGTGATTTATCGTTATGTTATTTAATATTTCAGAATTTTGCAATGATCATTTTTTAGTTAAAGTAATATGATTTGTAATTTCCGAGTCTAAAGAACGTTCATTGTTTTCAAGTACATGAATGGCATTATTATATTTCATCGCGTCAGTATAATCTAGTTACCGGATACGCTTTTTATTACTGAACCGAGTCCGTCAATAAAGCCTCTTTTCCTACGATTGGGTTGGAATGAGTTTAACTGATTATGAATACGCTCTAATTTATCACTAAGGTATTCAATGTGAGGCTCATAAAGAGATGAAGTTTTGTTGTTAACTGGGGCCTAAGTTCAAGTAATGGAATTTTACCAATTGAATTTGAGAAAATATTTCATCAAGATTAATAAAATTTAGAAAGGAATGGTAGTGGGATACGACTTTGATTGGTCCTAGTTTAAAAGGGAGTAAACTTGGGCCGTCTTGTAGCGATTCAGTGTTGAAGTAAATGTTCAGTCATGTCTATATCTATCGGGTCACGTGGGTCAGAGTGTCCAGTTACTAATATTTTTTTCTTTAAATCAATTTTAGATTCCCATTTTTCCAATAAATCAAGTCCTATCAAACCGTCAAAGAAATTGTGAAATTTTTATATGAATAAAGTTATGTCATCGCGTTTGTTGATTTCTTGGAAACTAGGTACGGTCACAGAATAGTCACTACGAGTTGTCGCGTGGATATTGTTTCTTCGATTGGCTCGTAATTAAGTGGTACAGATAAAAACGGTGTACTAATTCGGGACTGATAAACGACATATTTAGCACCTGTATCAATGAATAATTTAAGTGGAGGATTGGATATCTATATGTATGGTAACTGTCGTTGTGTCTGTAAGTTCATTTCTATTTTAACTTTACTGCTTTGATATCCTTCTGAAAATCCTCATTTTCAGGCGGGTCGCCTTCCTGGACTTCTTCTACGCAAAAACTGTCCGAGTACTGCGGCTGTTGCTCGTATGAGTCTCGTAGGCAAAGTCAGGGTAACCGTAGTAGTCTTGAGGTTTGGTTACGCCATCTATATGTGTATGCGTAACATCCTTATTTTTTTATTACAATATGTAAACGTTGTATGGGTAACCCTGAGTAGAATGAATGGATGATTTACTTTTCTGGTAATTCATCTGATCTATTATCAACACGGTGTTGACAAGGTTTCTTCATCCATCGACAATCGCTCGTCAGTTGATGAAATTTTCACGGACTTTAGTAAGGCATTTGACAGAGTTAATCGTCAAGTCTTGCTTCGTAAGCTATCATTTTATGGTATATCGGGACCTTTACTTTCTTGGTGTGGATCATACCTAGCTGGAAGAAACTCTAGAGTTGTTGTGAATGGTTTTACGTCTGAGCCTTTCCCATGCGAATCTGGCGTACCACAGGGTTTACATCTGGGTCCATTATTTTTTAACTTATATATTAATGATATTAGTAGCTGTTTTTTTGCACTCTAACTATTATTTATATGCGGACGACTTAAAGTTATTCAGAGAGGTTAATAGTGATAGCAATGCATCTCTACTTCAGGAGGATTTGCACCGTCTATGCGCATGGTGTATCGTTAACGGTATGGATCTGAATACAAAGAAATGCTTTTATATTAGATTATCAATAAGTGCAGTTTGCCCATCTAGGAAGTACTTAATTAATAATGAAATATTACTTCAAAAAGACAAGATACTTAGGAGTTGTGCTCGACAGTAAGTTGAGGTTTGACCTTCATATCAATGATATTGCCACAAAGGCTTGGAGATCTCTGGGTTTGTCCTGCGCAATTGTAAAGGGTTTAAGTCACCAGAGGTCAAGATAACCCTGTTCAATACATTTGTTAGAAGTAGACTCGAGTATTGCTGTGTCGTTTGGAATCCATTCTATGATGTATACAAAAAATACTAGAAAAAATCCAAAAAAGGTTTTTGTGGCACCTAACTTACGCTTATCATAAAGGTAAAATCCTTCTTAGTTATGAGGATCGTCTTAAATTCTTTACAATGACCTCGTTAACGGATTGAAGACACTTGCTGGACAATGTATTTCTTTTTAAGCTCGCAAACGGTACCCTGGACGCTCCGGAGTTACTCGCTGCCCTAAATTTCTCTGCTCCTTCTAGGTTGCCCAGGATCTCGAGATTTAATCCTTTTCAGCCAAGCTCTTCTAAATCCAATCTCAGTATTAATGCGCCTCTGAACAGGATAGTCCGCCAATATAATTGTGTGGCTAAGAGTAAGGGAGCTGACATGTTTGTTGGAACTGTAAGAATGTTTAAAAACAGCTTATCCCAGGTTAATCTGTGAATCATTCTTGTACTTACCTTTATGACCTGTATAATCATTTAATAAATAAAATATAATGATATTATTAGTCCTAATCTAATGATAAATATTTTTTTTAATAATGTACATAGTTATGTAGTTGATAGGTACATATATAATTTTATTGTGTTTTAAATTTGTAAATAGGAATGAATTGACTTATTTGATTTTTTTTTAATTTTTGTAGTTGTTATAATATAATGAAATGTGTTGTTGGCAAGAAGTTAGTGCATGCCATCTTAGTTTATCATTAAAATACAATTAATTTACTCGCTCGGCATAAAATATTATTGCATGCAGTCTATCATCTGTGATTATAGTAGCACTAAGTTCTAACATTTATAATTGTAACCACTGGATATTGTCAGTGTATGCTGTGTTGATGATTCTTAATAATAAAATAAAATTATCGATGGGCTCGTGCGATTTAACATATTCGCACGTCACACTGACGTGAACATCGAAGTGGTTATTCGGCGTCTCTCGTCCGAGACGCACGCGTTTTTACGCACAGTAACTGCTCCGCATCACATTCGCACGTGTCGTGACCGTTTTTTTCAACTAGTCACTGCATCATATTCGCAACATAAATATCAACAAGGACTCTGTGTGTGTAGTGAGTGATCGGACTGCAATGTGCTCATATAGACCGGGACATAAGGATTAGATTCGTTGCAAGGTTAGTAAATTATCCATATTACCTACTCCTTGGTTTGCCTTATCCAACGTTCTTGTATCTCACGCAGTTTTAGATATTTTGGGAAAGAATAATTACGGCTAACGCATATCGAAGACGTTAGCCATCCACCGTGGTTTATTATTTACCATATTTTGTTCTTACGAGCCGGATGTACCTAAAATTATCTGGAATTAATTGCATATCGTCACTACCTACACCCTTATTTTGTTATAAATAAGGTCTATTTCAAGTCTGCACTTTGCTCGAATTCCCGTTATAATTCAGTTTCTCATTAAACTCGCACTTTATGTTACTATTTCATAAAGAAAGTTGTATAAACTATTTACAAATTCATTGATTCATGTCGTTTAATAAGTTTTATCCATTCATTACGAGATATTTATTGAATTGCGCATAATTATTATCGTCATTGGGTTAATGCGGGTAGGTTCGTGGCTCAGCCGCATGGACGGCGGACGGTCAGCAATCGACGTGTTATTCGATGTTTGTTTCGGGGTTCTCACGTAGGCTGATGATCTGAAGTTCGCACAGACAGTTAATATGTTTTGTTGTCTCACTCATTCACTAAAGATCTCATTAACTGTCACTCATTCAAGCCTCGAATCAAATTCACGCACGGTCATTGCTGTTTTGTCAGTGTCAAACTGTCAATCGCATAGCTACTAATGAACATTGCGTTCTAGTAGGTAGGTATAGGTAATAAAGTCATTAGCGTAAATATTTGTTGTCGTTGGAACATTTTATTTACGTACCAATTACGTATAGTACCTAGAGGAAGACCGCCGACGCTGCAGTTGCATCGAGTGACACGTTTGTCGACGCAGCATTGACGTCAATCGACCGAGGACTGCAAAATCGACATAGCATTGCACACTTCTAATTTCTACTTCGAATTGGTTGTACCTACGTTAGTTTATCATTAAGTTTTCATGTACTTTTTATATTTTTTATAATTAAATATCTTTGAATAATTTCGGTTTTTTTTCGGACCTCCGAGTGTCGCAAACGTATTTTACCTACGCTTTTGTTTACTTGAAATCAGAGTTCTGTTATGTTATTACTCAATCGCCCCGTAATAATAATTGCATTATACGAGTATTAATCGCATCGCAATACAGTCCACACCGCATCTGATTAAATTAATGTTATTAGTCAGATTAATCGCATTCAATCTTATATTGAATTGTAACGTGACAATTTTTTATGTCGCGTTACATCCTTAATTTAACCAAACATAAACACTTTTAAACATTAATACGAAACCACTATTACACTCATATGCCCCGACATCTAGCGGTATGGCGGCGTACTCACTGCCCAAACACTCGATTCTCAAACATCAACATACAAGCGTCTCTCAACGCAGTTCGCCAAGTCTACCGCAGATGGCGTTGCATACACCTTGTAAAAATGCAATACTTACTTTCATGGATGTATAATCAATTTTAATTATTCAAATCAGCTATATTTACCAAATTAAATAATCCTTTTCTTATTAGAAACAAAATAGAAATAAAATCTTAAATAATAAATGACAAAAATTCAATCAGTGTCTATGACTGAAGCAAGGCGGATGTGAAAGTTGTCTTTGCCTAGAGTGATGCAAGATTGTGTCAAAATTTTGCTTTATGGTATCACCAAGATATTATTGCGTCATACTTTCTAGAACCTTTTGTAAAGAATATTCGATTTTAATAAATATTATGCCGGTAGTTTTTTATCGGGTATATAAAGCCAGTGTTGTCTGTGCTCAGTCTCTTTACCCCACCTAGACTCAACTGTGAAACTTCTAATCTACGAGCTACAAACTAATTTCTTTGGACAGTACTTCCTTGTCTTTTTAATCGTGAAATCGGATCAATTCCAAGTCGCGAAGTCTTTGACGGTTTCTCCGATTACTGTGGATTTATACACCTGACGCCCGTCAAAGCTTATCACTGGAGCCATCGAGAAGCGTGGTGCTTTCTTCAGTCGCCCTGTTAGCTGAAACCACTCGTTCACAAGTCTACCGCCACGAGCCCGTTCTCCAGACGACCTGCTTCCTGCCTCGACAGACGCCAAGGACCACGCCTGCGCAGCTCAAAACCCACTGCACCTCTCCAAGCAGACTCCAGGGACGTTCGGCGAAATTACCACCAGGTGTTTCTATTCCAGTATCTTATCCGGGTTGAGCCTTTGTAACTTTATTTTTTTTTTCTGACGCTAACGTCAGATGGCGCCCACTTCTTCAAATTAACTAAAACTGCTGTACCAGCTGCTCAAACATTCTCTAATTGCTGCACTTTAGTCCCTAAGCCGTAGAATTCTAAGCTCGTCAAGCCAGCGTTGGGCTGTACTACCCTCGCTGTAATATATTTAATTCATATCTGTAAATCTGAAATCTAAATTCTTTAAATTTGTAATCTCTAGCCTTAATCTTTAATCTAAGTAATAGGTACACCGTAAACCAAGACATTTCTGATATAACCTCTGTTTATCTTGCCACATGTATAGGAAATAGTATCTAAGAACCTACTCGCTCTACCGACTCTCTTGTTCCTTCTATTATATCTACTAAAAGCATAACCTAGTTTTATTTATATCTTATTACTTTAATTATTTGTTACAGAATTAGGTACCTAGTCTTTGATATTTTATCGGAGAACTTTAGGTAGGTAGGTAAAATTATTTACATACACCGCACCTTTAACTTACGCTAGGTGTGTACGGTTGGATAAGATATTTCCGTGTCCGTGCAAGTTTTGCATTTCAAATTTTTATTTGATTTGTTTTTGGTTTCTACCAAGTCGCACCTAGTCGGTTTTAGGGTTCCGCGCGGTCGAATAGTAGTTTCGTACCTCATTAAACTTATTATAAGTTTTTCGCATCGTATCGCATACATACCTACACTGTCAGTTGTCGGTAGTTAGGTAGGTAATTAAGCAACTTGTATTTATTGCAAGTTAATTTTGTTTTTGTCCTGTAGCATATTTATTTGTGTTAGGGTGTCGCGTGGTCAGAAAAGTGGTTTCGTACCTATTTATATTTTGTTGTGTTGAAATATTTTTATTTAAATCACGCCCGTTTCGCACGAGCTTGCGTTAGGGTTCCGTTTAGACGGATAAGTGGTTCCGTACTAATTTTTAGAATTTATAAAGTTTTGTTTTTGTGAGTTTATTTTTCTGTTAACAATGGAGGATTTACAAAATAATTAAAGCTTTATGAAGGCAAGCGCGCCGCATACTTCGCTCGCGTACAAAAGATTTATGATTCTATATCATATCGAAATGATGAGAAATCACGAAATACATGTATCGCGCAAGCCAAAACAATTGATCAACTTCGTAGTGAAATTATAACTAAGATTGACAATATAAATATAATTTCTATGAAAATTAATCCCGCATACGAAGTTAATTACAATACATTGTCTGCCTTTGACGATTTTTCATGCGAGATTAAAAATATTCTGAGTTCATTGACCGCACTAAAGAGTCTACTTCGAGTTTGCCGAGTACTCATTCGGGATCTTATCACATAAAAATACCTAGGATTGAACTACCTACCTTTGAGGGTGATATTCAGAACTTCCCGTTCTTCTATGAAACATTCAAACGGGTTATTCATAATAAACCTGACATCACGGATTCGGAACGCATCCATTATTTGTTAGGTCACCTCAAGGGCAAGGCGAAAAGCATTGCGGTAGGCATTGTGCCCGCTGCTGAGAACTATCGTGTAATCTGGGACGCGCTTATCGCAAAATACCGGGACACGCGTGCACTGGCCGTTAATTACTTCAACCAGCTGTTTTCATTGAAGTCAGCTGGTTCTTCGCCCGCTAATGTAGAAAAGGTGTTTGGTAAATATACCGCAATCATTGCTGGACTCAAGCAATTGAAAATAGATAAAATGGATGATTTTATTTTTATGTACACGGGTCTTAAATTATTAGACTCCGACATCGCAAAACATTACGAAATGTAGCTTCGTAATCTGAAAGATCCTCAATGCATAGACTACGATTACTTCGTAAAATTTGTTCGAGAACATGTAAAAATCCTGCATCGTACCTCGCCGCAGCGGCCAGAGCGGTCGACTGCTGGCAGCGGCGGCACTAACGCAACGTCCGTCGCGCCCTCTCGGGTATCGCAAGCGTACGTATCTACGTCGCCTAAATGTTCGCTCTGTCATTCGACACATACACACTTATTTAAGTGTAGTGCCTTTCTAAAACTGAACGCGAATGACAGATTTAAATATATAAAAGACAACAACATGTGCGGTAACTGCCTGAGTGGTCAACCTCACCTTTAGCTCGCGCCTTCATGTTCAGCCCAAATATACAATTGACGCTCTAGTACTTGGCGAGATAACAGATCAACTCCCGTTATGCTCGATAGATGTCGCGGGTCTTAATCACATCGACTCAAGGCTACTAGCGGATGATACTTGGGGTGTCCCGGGGAATATTGACATCCTGTTAGGGGTTAAACTGTTTGCTAAGTTATTGGAACCCGGTCACGTGACCTCTACAGCTGGATGTCCTGACGCATTGGAGACTGTGCTTGGCTATATACTGATGGAAGGCGCACCCGTCTTAACACCTCCCGACGCCACACTGTCTTTCTTTTCGACTTCGCTGGACAGCTGCGACTTGCATCGATTCTGGGAGATAGAAGAAGTTCAGGCCTCTTCCATCGCTAGTGTGGACGATAAACACTGTGAACAGTTTTGTTCCACTACTACTCGAACCCAGTCAGGCAAGTATGTCGTTGCTTTGCCACTGAAAACAGACGCATCGGCGTTAGGAAATTCCTTTGAAATAGCTCGTCGTAGGTTTCTTAGCCACGAACGTAGACTTAAATCACATCCTAACGTCAATTTACTTTATGATGACGTCATAAAGGACTACCTAAAAATTAACTACATTTCTCTCGTGAAAGATATTCTTCCGGGAGAAATCTTGTACTGTATCTCGCACCACGCTGTTATTCGCGAGGACAAGACAACTACCAAATTACGTGTGGTTCTTGATGCGAGCACGAAGACAGCCAATGGAACATCGCTAAATGACATTCTTCACGCAGGTCCAGTTCTTCAAGCTGACCTTCTCAATATTCTTTTCGCCGTGGCTGTCACTGCTGACGTAAAGCTATGTACCTCAGAATTGGTGTACGCCCTGAAAATTGTCCTCTTCAGCGTATTCTGTATCGCTTTCAGGAAGACGAGGAATTGCAAGTAATGCAGTTCTCTGTACTTCCGTTTGGGCTGAAATGCTCACCCTTTGTCGCTATCCGCACAATTCAGATATTGTTAAAGGATGAGGGCCATCAGTTTCCTCTTGCCAGTGAGATACTCAGCCTTGAGATCTGCATCGAACATATAGCGAGTTCGATTCCCAGCATTGAGCTGGCAATAGATGCTGCTCACCAATTGATTAAAATATTTTCACTTGGTGATTTTGAACTCACGAAATGGTCAAGTAATAGTCCCGAGGTTTTTCGGGCTATACCCGAGTCATTGCGATCTGAGTAAGGATCCGACGCTAAAGGTTCTTGGGCTTCGTTGGTTTCCCAACGATGATTATTTCGCTTTCCAGGTCAACCCTGATGATCGCCCCTGCACAAAGAGAAATATTTTGTCGTCTATCGCGCGTCTCTTAGATGTTTTGGGTCTAGTCGCGCCCATGATCTTATACGCTAAGCTACTGATCAAGGAGCTTTGGCTTGTAAAAATTGGATGGGATGATACCCCACCAAATCCCATTGTTCGCCTGTGGCAACAATTTCAAGCTGAATTGCCTCGTACTTCGCAGCTTAAATTCGCACGCGATATTGGCGTAATTGAGAACTGTAAAGTATCAATTGTTGGTGTCGCAGATGCTAGTGAGAAGGCTTACGGAGGTGCTGACTACGCCCACGTGGTCAAGCCAAACGGTGACATCGCCGTCACACTAATATGTGAAAAGTTCAAAGTAGCTCCTCTTAAGGTTATTTCGCTAGCTCGCTTAGAGCTTTGTGCAGACTTCTTTTATCAATCTTAATAAAACGAGTTTTCGATCTCTATACCGCCCGATATGCCATTGAGGCTGTCGTAGCCTTTTCAGATTCAACTGTAACTTTGAGTTGGATTTACTCATCGCCACATCGCTGGCACACTTATGTAGCCAACCGCATCGCCAAGATTCATGAGAGTCTCTCGGCAGAACACTTCTTTCACATCAAAGGAACCGAGAACCCTAGCGACTGTCTCTCGCGCGGTTTAACGCCCGTTAAACTAGTCCAGCATCCATTGTGGTTGAATGGACCGCCATGGCTTAAATTGCCGCGCCAGTGGCTCTACCTGCATTTACGACGGATTGTTCCGATGCAATTCCTACAGGAGACATTCTGTACACCCGCGCTAGTAGGTTTTCCTCCCGGATGAAATATTTAAAAACAATTTCTTTTGTTTACAAATTCTTGAAACGGCTCCCTAAAGGGGCCCGTTACCGCATCCGACTTGGACTTCGCTGAAGCAGTAGTGTGGCGCTCTGTTCAACGAACCCGCTTCGAATCTGATTTAAATCGATTAACTCTCAACAAGTTATGTTCTAAGCCATTACAGAAACTATGTCCGTTCCTTCATAATGGACTTATTCGCGTTGGTGGACGCTTAGCTAACTCTGAGTTAGATTTTGACTCGCGTGATCAACTTTTATTACCCCGACAGGACCACATAGTGGGGCTTCTGGTTTCTCACTATCATAATATAAGTAATTTTCACACAGGTCCGAACTTACTTCTGTCTATCTTGAGACAGCGGTACTGGATTATGTCCGCACGACGTATTGTACGTCAAGTTACATTTAACTGTAACGTTTGCTTTCGCGCCAAGCCGCGACTGGTCTTTCCGATCATGGCTGATTTGCCACACTCTCGCGTTGAAACGGCTCCCAAAGCGTTCTCCCACACTGGGTGTGACTATGCGGGACCGCTCCTGATAACCTCTGTGCGCGGTAGAGGCCAGAAGAGCCGCAAGGCAAATTTATGCAACTCAATTAGAAATGCCTGACAACGCGAGCTCTACATCTTGAGGTCGCCTCAGATCTTAGCACCGTAAACTTTTTGTCGGCATTTAAACGCTTTCTCTCTCGCCGTGGTCCAATCGAATGTCTTTATACAGACAACGCAACCAACTTTGTTGGTGCCAAGTCATATCTCCGCGAACTTTATCAATTCTTATCGCAAGAATATCGTCCATATTGGAAAAGGCACTGGCGGACCATAAAATCACTCTAAAAACGATCCCATGTAGAGCTCCGCATTTCGGCGGATGTTGGGAAAGTGTAGTGAAGAGTGTTAAAACGCACCTTTTGAAGGTAATCGGGCAACAGATACTCACCTACGATGAGCTTAACCCTGTGTTGGCTCAAGTTGAAGCATTGTTGAACTCTCGACCGCTCTATGCTCTTAGCTCCAATCCGTCAGAACCTACCGCACTAACGCCTGCACATTTTCTTTACACGAAACCGCTTGTCTTTCTTCCTGCTCGCGAAGTAACGGAAACGCGTTTACATCTTATTTCACGACATGAATTAACTAACCAACTTGTCCAATCTTTTTGGAAACGGTGGCGCAATGAGTATTTGCACACTCTTCAATCTAGGCAAAAATGGAACACTCCAACTAATCCAATACGTATTGGTATGGTAGTGATCTCCATGCAGGACAATGTTATGCCCTTGCATTGGCCGTAGTAGGGGAGTATCCATCCTCCTATGGTAAACTGTGGACTGATTCTGTCATAGAAATCGGCTAACCACAGCCTCACTTGGTTTAGACGGATCCTTCCAATTCTTCTACATGACATCGCTAATCTTCAACGAATCACGCTAATTGAAAACTACTTAGGCTATGGTTTCTTAGACCGCTTGTATTTAATCTGGATGATCTTAACTGGTTCTGTTTTTCAATCGGTTTAAAACTACTGCGGTAAAATATAATTGATTTACCAGTCAGTTATTAGTCAGTTCACTTACACAAAATGATTTGCTGGAACATTATGCTATTGTTTCATAAAACGCTTGTATTTAATCTATATGATCTTAACTTGTTCTGCTTTTTAATCGGCTTAAAACTACTGCGCTAAAATATACCTCATTGATTTACCAGTCCGTTGACTGAACCAGAACTGACTAATTCAGTTCACTTACACAAAATGAACTGATGGAATATTGTTCTGTTGTTTTATAATTGCATGGTATTGTGGGTACAATTCAAAACAAAATATATATTTTTTAAACACATTTATTTTCTAAGCACCATTTTTGCATACAAGAAACATTTTTGAAAGCACAATGTGAAGTGTGATACTCACATCGATACACATCTAAGCAAGACTTGTAGTATTCATATAAAGCTAGCAAACTAGGACAACCTTTATCCTCTAGATTAAAAATACATAAATTATAATCCATGTTATCTTCTAAAATTTTTTTAACCACATCGCTTTTTCTAAACCTTTAACGTATATAATATTTTTGTTATTTATGAGTCCTCTAATATAATTTTTATGATAAGAATATGGTATAGATCCTTGATTCCAAAATATCTTCCTGTTTCGTTCTATCCAACAAACCTGTTTTTTTTCTGTATTTGTTAATTCTCCGTAGGGAAATGGCGGCATAAATAAGAGAGTATTTATCTGTTGACTAGATTTTACCGCTATTTCTTTTATGATGAAATCATTATAATCCGTTTTGAATCCTTGCACGTCGACAAATACACTCATGATATTTTACGCACAATATTGCTCAAAGGCTTATATTCAACAAGTCGATCGTTGATGATAAGACAATAGGCAGCTGTATTATCAGGAATATCTTGGGAACTTTCTATTTCCAAACGGACATCTACGGGTCCAGATTTCAGATTTTCATTTTGCCTTGAACAGTCTATTATGAAAAAAGGAGCTTTTTCTTTAAATTCTCTGATGTCTAACAACGGGTCCATTGGGAGATTGTAGTACGACTGACGGAATTTGGCATACAGTTCATATCATATACTATATTTATTTTCTTCAAAGTTTATATTAAGCGAATCATAAGGATAATATTGGGAATTTAAAAACAATGTCACGTTTGTTAGGCGGCAATGGTCAAATAAAGAACTATTTTTGGCTATATTATTTTTTTTGTCAGTTTGTAAGCCAAAAATAACATACCTAGGTTTTTCTAATTGAGTTGCTGTTTTTACAGACCATGAATGCATTGTAGTTTTAGGTAATAAAGGATGAGTGAGTGCGAGGCGAGACGTTATTCGGAGCGGATCGCACTCACCCTGATGAAGGTTCACGAATTGAACCGAAACATTGTCGGTCGAAACACCGATAAGACGTTACGTGATAAATCCCGTATTTATAATAATGATTAATAAAGGATACTCGTACAAGTCCCATTCCTAAAAGCCATTTGTATAGGTTTATCTTTTTCTAAATATTTTAATAAGGAAAGCCTTGTACGATCAGATACTTTGATGTGTGGCACTTTCCATTGAACCCTTAGAATATCAATTTGAATATTATCATTTTGATCAGAGATAACACTATTTCTGTTAGTATTACTTCTACTCATAATAATTTCATGCTTGCAGTTTAAAATTATTTTATTATAATCTTCCGCAACCCAATCAACTTACTAAGTGGTATCAGAACACTAAAGGAGTCATCTTTAACTTTAAACCCATTCATATCCCAGCCCCATACACCAGCAACTTTACTGTCTCCATCGTTCATAGAGACGTATGATTTCATTGTAGAAGTAATTCCAACATTTCTTATACGATCTATCTCAACACCATTAATCTCATAACGAATGTCTTGAAAGAGGAATGATACAGGATTGTTTGTGAATTTCAAATTCTTTTTTGTGACTTTGCCTGCGGCATCCTTTGTAGAAACGATGGCACGTCCTTCAATGTAAATAAAACTTGAAGACGGTAATACGTATATGTCCTGCTGATGAATGGAAATGCGAATTTCATCATTTTCGTTGAAGCTGTTCCTGTACGGGTTGTAGGTATGAATTTCATAACTCTCGATAGAGTTGTCAAAATGAAGTGAATCATCAATATTTAAGATACTCATGTTTTGAACCGAAGAGCTCGTAAGAAATCTTTATTTTCTTTCGTAATCTTTAATTTCTTGATACGTCTTTGTTTCTTGAACGTTTCTGTTCGAATAACTCTTTTTAATTTAGTTTTTGATGTTATATTATTAGTGTTTTGACTATTAAACACAATGATGTTGGTTTTCGTAAATGAAGACACATTTGAATATTTTCTCCACCAACACTAATGTTGTTTCCGTTTTGATCAATAACTTTTACTGTAACTGATGTAATGCTCTTATTTTTAATTGGAAAATATATAATATTTATTGGTTTTTCAATAAATCGATAGCATGAAGACACGTTTGGTATAAATTCATAAATAACATGAGATGATACACCGTCAGTGTATGATCCTTGCACTAAATCACATTCGATCCTTATCACTGACACTGGAAGAATGTTGATTGGGTTTACTGATACATGCCATTTATTTGGTTCTAGTATTTCTTTTCGAAATCCTAAGATACTGCCGATACTGTTCGATGCTTGGAAATGTATGCTCTCTGTGCAATATATAGAGATTGTTGAAGTATTGCAGTTCGATTCAATCTTTAGTTCACAGTCAATAATATTATTTATGTATTCATAAATGTCTTGTAAATCGTACGAACCATTTGGTATTTTGATTTGATTATCATTCTCACCATAAGTAAATACATTGTTATTGCTAGTTATGTTCGGTATAGCATTGTAAACAGAAAAATATAATAAACCACATTTATAACGGTCTTCTAAAATCAAAGGAGGATGAAACGTTGTCTCTAACACGGACTGGTTTCCGGAAAATGTTAAAGTGAATGACATTGTCCTGAACTGAACTATGATTTTACAAAGACTGAAAAAAGTTACATAAAACATGCTATTTATTTGGTATTTATGCTAAGTTTTCGCCAGAAATTATTTAAAAACTTAAGACACAGGTGACCACAATTAAATGAATTATTTTTTTGATAATTATCATAATTATAAACAACTTTACATTTTTTCATATACTCAATAAATTCTTTTGGTGGCCTCAAGTTTCCATAACTATCAAAATATTCAATATAATCACTAGTTTTAACGTAGGCTACCCAATGTGTGCCAGAGTTTTGTGAGCTGTCCAAATTAATGGTAGCACATTCAATAGGAAATGTAATTTGAGGTAATTCATCTCTCATAAAAATACCTCTAAAATATGGAATATTTTTAGAATATTTCATTAAATCTATATTAGTGAGAGCTCGCTTAGGTAACCTAGGGGTTATTTTTTTTTTAGATATATATATTCCATAACCTTCTTTGTAGGGTTTTAGACATAAACCTTTGCCTATGGTTAGTCCTTCCATTTTATCATGATGTTTCTTTAACTCTAAAAGACGTTTTTTCGCAGCCTTGTATTCATTGTAAGTTTTCATGATTCCCGAAATACCACCAGCGAGGCTTCCAGCAGCAGATAATCCAGCGAAAATTGGTATTAAAGGAAGAACGCCTCCTGATTTGGGCACAGGTATAACGCGCGGTAGTTGTACTGCCAAATCCTTAGATAATTCTTTGGCAGCAGCAAAAGCCAATTCGATTGCCATTTTCTTGCATTTCGGTTTCATTTTACGAATATGTTTTTTTGTATGCGTCACAATACTTTTAAAACTTTTTTTAAGTCCTGCTCTAGAACTAACTTTTGCTAGCATAGCTGTTTTAACTAAATTAGCAGCAATTTTTTCTCCAGAGCTAGCATTCGAAGAAGTTGCTCTCTTATTTGCCATTTTTAGTAAATAGATGTCCGCTTTATGTCGGTCAACCAAATTAGATGAGTTATTATAAGCTATATCGTGCTGTTTACAGTATTCGTCTAACTGATTGATGCCTTTATCTCCTTGAGCAAGTCTTTCTGCAATCGAGTTCCTGGTCCGCAATAATTATACCCTGGCAGGTGAAGTTCAAATGGCAATTTGTTAATTAAACTATTCAGATGACTATTCTCTTTCATAACCAAATAGAAACTGATCAATTTTTCGTGTAGCGCTTACTTTATAATTTATTTGTTTTATCAATCCAACTATTTTCACTGGATGGAAGCCATTTAACATATAATTTGTTTCCTTTTCTTTTCAATACTTTTTCTACAAGATATACATCAGGATGTTGAGTTTTTTGAAGTTCTTGCTTATAAAATGCACCAAATATGGGGCGTTGCCTCATGTCTTTAATTAAATAAGTATCTGGATTAGATTCTTGAACTTTGACAATCTTGAAAATTTCTGTGGACCAATTTGGAGTGTAACCTTTTTCAAATGTTCCTTTGTACTTACTGATCACCAATTTTCGTTTTTCTGCTTTCTTTTCTGTTATAACATTTACGAGTGTAAGCTATATTATACCTTTTCAATATAAGATCTTTATTATTTTTTCCGACTTGTACTGGTAGCATACCGATCGTTCTATGAACGCTGTTATTGTATATTTCGATAATGTTATCTATTAATCCATGCTACCATTTGTAAGATCCTTGTAAACTGAATTCTTTGTAAAGCTTATTTTTCAAAGTTCTAATAAACCTTTCGACAATAGATGCCTTTCTAGTAGAGTATGTTGAGTAATGATTTATATGGTGCAAATTAACAATACTTTTAAATTTATTATTGTAAAATTCAGTGCCATGATCAGTTTGTAATTTTTTAGGAATACGACCTTTTTGTAATAAAGATTGAAAAGCTTCGGCAACTAGATCTTTATTTTTATTTTTCAGTGGAATCGCCCATGCCAATTTTGAAAATGTATCAATGACAGTTAAAATGTAATTGTAGCCTCCATTAAATCTTGAAACAGATTGCATATCTATCAAATCAGCTTGCCAAAGATCGTCAATATCTCTCATCACAACATGCCTTCTGGGAAAATTTACCTTTGCATATTTATGAATTTCATTTACCACGCTTCTTTTGGTCATTTTTAGTAGTGTTTTGGGGGCAGTCTGGTAATTTATTTAATCTGTTACTTATTTCTGTAATTAATTTAATGTTCGTTGAAACTTTGTTCCAACGGTCATTCATACATTTATCAACATAATCTTTAGTTGCAGCATCATATGAATTCAATGAATTTTTAAGATTGTTTAATCGCTTACTTTGAGCATCTAAGTTATCTGCATCAACTTGTTTTATCGTACATTCATGAGGTAAATTAAAATCATAATATTTTTTCTGTCTTTTATGAATATGGAGACCGAATTTATCGACATTCATGTTTGAATGGAATGTTGAAACTAAGCAAGTGTCACGGGATCTTATCATTTTATTCTATAATTATACCTGCTTCTTTTAATTCTTCTATTATTGATATAATTTCATTGTCATGGTTAGTATTACCAGCATCTCTGGATGCTACTAATAGCTTAAGTCTTTCGATCAGTTCATTAGGGTCATCCCAATGAATAAAATCGGTATTCTTCGTATATATTTTTTTTAAATTAGGCATACTACCTCCACGTTTAATAACTTTGTTTTCTAAGTTTTGTTCGAATTCATAAAATAATGGTTTAATTATTTGACTGTATTTCATGCCTTTATCGCCTTTAATTTGACCAGTACTTTTAAAATCCCGTTTATGAGCATGAGTGTTTTCTAATATGTCTTTGTAAACAATCCGGTCTTGTTCTGTAACTAAATTCAGGTCTGGTTTCTTTTTAAACAATAGTTCTTTTATTCCATTTGTCATTTCATAATTTTTGTCCTGTATGGAAATCAAAGATATATGCGATCCGCTAAACGGAGTATCAATTACTTTAAAAGAAATTGGTATGTTTCCCATCCACAATTTGTTATTTTCACTTCGTATACCAAACGGCACATTTAAAGTATTATTTTTTTCAAGTAAATTATCGTTGTTAAACATTGACTTTAAAGGTGTATTTAACGTGGTCACAACATTGTTTTCAACTTTAACGGGTATTAAGTTTTCTCCTTTATGGTCTTCGCGTGATACGTTTGTATTTCCACTTTTATACGAATCAGAGTCACTGGAAAAGTTGTCATCGCTTATAACGTCAGAACCATTAGAGAGTATTGATGAATTTTTTGGTGAATCCGCGTTAAAAGTAGATTTATCACTAATTGGTGACTTAATTTTGTTATTCTCAACAATTTTATTTAGTGGATTATTAAGAGGTTTAAATACTTTATTTCAATTATAGTTGATAGTATCTTCATTATTCTTCATAGCCTTTATTTTATTTTTAATAGTTTTGACTGTTGTAAGTATTTTCTTTTTCATATTTATTTCCATGTTTGACGTTTAGTATATTCACAACCGTTAATTTGAAGTGACGCTGCAGGACTGAATATCTAAAGTCCTTGTTTTTCTTTATAAACTCATTGGAATGTAATAAACGTATCGAACCCAAGTCTATATCTGCCGTTATTTAAAGTGCTATCTTTATTTATAATTAAGAAAGAATGTGGTCCTTTCCATGTTTCTGAGCATATTTTCTTAAATTGAAGCCAATCAATATCAGTATTTACATGTTCATTATAAATATGTTTTAAGTTAGTATTATCGTGCTTAAAAACAATTAACAAATTAACGTTATCTCGTATTAACTGCTTCGGGACTTTAGAATAAGTCTGAGACAAGTAGACGCAATCGATTTTTTTATGGCGTCCCATAGAAAAGTAATTGCGAATATTAACTTGATTCTCACATGCAACATCATCAAAAATAAAAACAGAATTCGGTAAAGCACTTTCAGGATCAATAACATCTTTGTTGTCGTTAAACATTAAATAATTTACATGTGGAATTAACTTGAAGACTTCACTCAAATAACAGTACTTTGGTTGATATGTTGTTTTTGAGTAGAGCTAAACATTATGAAATTTAAGTCCATTTTTGTGTAATAACAGGTTTATCATATCATTTGTTTTTCCACAATTAGATGGTCCGCAAATAATACAACGAATTGTATTAGGGAGTAAAACGCTGTGTCTGACGGTCTGGGGTTCTGATCTCACATCTATATTATTAATTTCTAACATAGTGGGCTATTTGACTAACTTCATGATGATGTCTGAGACTGGTATAAAGCGTATTCTTATTAAATAGCATTACATTAATACTCTAATTATACTACTTTTACTCGGCTTTTAGGTAAGATAGGTAAGATGACACCTTCATCTTATTTCCAGGTAATCATTCATTTGATCAGTTGTGTTGGGTTATTGGATTACTGTAATAGCATGGAATGAGCACGTGACTTACTTAGCATATACCTAACAATCAAATTTCATAGTGTAATTTAAAATTATCTTTTTATTTTATTACTCATATTTGAACCTGACACTCGTCTCCAATTTGTTCGGAACGCGTTACTAAGTAAGTTTGTTTTTAATCAATAATATTAATAAAGTCGATTAAAAATAATTAACTACCGTGTGTATCACATAATATTTACTTAATCAATTTTTCTCTTTGCAGATGAATATGTCTCACGACAACGAAGATTTTATCATTAACCCATTTTACTATGCACAAGATACGGATAGGTACTTTGAAAACATGGAGGCTCATCAAATTAAAGATCCTGCAAATACCAACAAACATAAGGAAGAACCGTTAGTAAAACCAAGAAAGCCGTTGCGAAAGAGAAAATCTTTCATATCTACATCATCTTCAATAACAACAAACATTGTACGTCGCACTCACTTGAAGAAAGGCCAAAAGTTAATCAAGATCTGTATTTATGATGTCAAGGATCAAGAAGATGATAACAGTTACTATAGTGACAGCGAAAACTCAAGTGTAAGTGCTCAGTATGTTATAGAAGAAAACTATATCCATGATGTGATAATGGACGCAGCTAACGCACTCATAAGACAGATAGGAAAAAAACTTTATGATTGTGACTAGACTTTTGATAAATACCTTTATCACCAAATTTATATTAAATATTCATCAATTATTAATAAATAAACTAATTTCCTGTACTTTGGTTGTTTGATTTCAGTTATTTTTTATCCTATCCCTAATTATTTAGACAGGTCAGTAGGAAGAGGTAATAAATGCAAACACAATGTTATAAAATTACGTATAAATATATTGAATATTGCAAAATTAGATGGTCACACACTAATTACACATTATATTTAAAGTTATTAAAACAATAATATTTTAAAGATTACTTAAATTGGTAGGTAATATAGAATAACTTCTTACGTATATTTCTTATTGTTAACATATTACACTTATAAATTTACACTTATAACATTTGTATCTATGCAATAAAGTGACAATATAATTTTCTTATAACATATTGCTTTTATTTATAATATATTGCTATAGTGACCCCAAGGTAAGGTAGTTACAGTACCTGTCAGAACCTGTCTTTTATCATCTGATTTATTTAAAAATAATTTGTTCAATCTATGAGTAAAGATTTTATGATTTTTTGATTTTATTATGTACATATCATCTCTAAAATCAACATTCTTAAACAAACATTGTTTGTATTTTGCCATGTCTAGTTTTTTCGTAATGCATTTTTTTGCTCCCTTAGCCTTTTTAAGTGAATATGTTTCTGTATTTATACAATAAAGTTTTGCACGTAGTCCTGTAAATTCTGAAATTAATTCACCACCCATTTCATCTTTAAAATAACCGGGTAATTTCATGTTAACATGAGGTATGTTATATACATTATCTTCTTTAAAATTACTAGTATCAAAGTATTGAAGGTTTTGTTTCATGTCTTTGTAGAAATCGTCAGTTTTTATCAAATATAAGAGACTAGCAGTATCTGTGTAGCAAAGGGATATATCTTCCTTGTAAATTCTTTTCATTATAGAGTAATGAGATCTATATAAATGAGTTTTCGCGAGCTCTAGGACTGTAAAGTCAACATATATTGGTCTATCTAAAATAATTTTTGTTTTTTGTAATTGAATAGCTACCAAATTTTCAGAAAAAGTTGACAAATTTTTAAAATTTGGAGCACTAATATATTTTTCTGCACCGCAAAATTTATTAGTTTTGTTTGAAATATCTTTCCATACATTAACCAACTTAACATCAATCTGATTTCTCTTGTTTTCTATAGTTTTGCCAAATATGCTATTATTTTGTTTTATAAAAAAATCTTTTTCAAACTCAGATGTTGCATTTTGTCTCAGTTTTGTGTTCAATTTAATATAAGGTTTTAAGAATTGTTTCTGTTCAAACGCTAAAACACGATGAATTTTTAAAAGCATGAGTCCATTTTTTATACATTTTTTAAGATGTGTATAATGTATTACATATTTATATTTATTATGTAAGTTCGCGATAAGCTTTTTACATTTTCCGCTGGGTGGAACACATTTTTCGGGTGCAAATGGCAAATCTGAGTGATTATCATGAACTGTTGTGGGATATTCGAGGTCTACTTCAAGTATGTAGCCGCGATCATTGCAATCTGGTATCATTTAGATATCTTTTAGAGCTTTAATTTCTTTATCATTCAAAAAGCAAAAGTTATTTGTGGAAAGATATTTCATCATTGCGTAACCGTATAGGTTGACACAGTCAAAGTAGAGAAGATATGAATTTGGCTCATTATTTCTGTAATCTGATAAATATTTTGTTGTTTGCCTTTGCATTTCTGAGAGAGCACTGTGCCAGCCCTCCTCTAATGCCTTTTTCAAGCATTTGGTACATTTCGACATTAGAAATCAAATCAAGATCAACTTTTGTGAACAATAACATTGCATCCCAACTTAATGAAGGAGATGACACATAATGGCAAGGATCTAAGTTATAATAAGTTAAACCCATTGCTCTAAATTTTTCGAAAACATCACATAATAGTAATACATCACATTTCAAGTATAAGTCAGTGTATTCTCCTAAATTTTTTATGTTAAATTCTTTCCAGACGGTTTGCGCGTGTTTGAAATCTTTATCAAATATTTCCTCGGAAGTTAGGTTATTAAAAAAATTGCTTTTGTTTGGTAAATATGGCTCATCATATTTTATCAACGAATCTAAATAATCATAGCAATATATCCCTTTTTGACGCAACAAATCAAATGATTTGGTATCAGAATAATATTTTTCAAGTTTTTAAAATCATCAGGCTGTAATGTTTTAACCAACTTATCTAACCCGCTACTTAGAAAATTAAAAGAATCGATGAACTTTAACTGAGCGGCATTCTTAGCATCGATTGGTATGAATTTTGTTATTGAAATGTATTTCTCTTTTGTTTTTGGAATTAAATTAATGCGACCAACTATAGCTGATAACTCGGTAATAAATAAATGGCAGTCATATCCCGAAAGATTATGAAATATAATTGGAATAAATTTACATGATTTGGCATTTAAGTTACAAGAAACATGACTGGGTCCCAAAAATAACGAAGTGAAATGGTCGTGATCTGCACAAATTACGTCATAACTTAAAAATTCTTTTTTGCACAAGTGACAAACGGTTGCATTTCTATAAGATTTCAGATCATTTTTAGTTAATAACTGATATAATTTTATTATGTCGTTAGTAAGAGTTTCTACAAACATTTTTGCACAATTTGGACCACGATAGGACACAAATTTGTTTAGATTTGGTCTAGATTCGCAGCATATGTAATAAGCAAAACAAGTTGCTTCATGTATTTGCACATTTACAACATGTTCTGATTTACTTTTATCAGAATATTCTTTAAGTAAACTCTCAAAATCGCCATAGATTACAATAGGAATTCCTTGAGTTCTTTCAACATGTGATAAAGATAACTTACTGCTTGGTTCAGGTAAAACTGTTTTAACTCTGGCGCAATCATGGTTTACAAGTTTATCTTCGGATTCAAAATAAATAAAGCATTCATCACACAAAAAAATTTTACATTTATGTTGTGTAAGTTGTTTGTGAACAAGCTTTGCAAAATCCTTTATTAGACAGAAATGGTTCTTCCCATTATTTTCTATTAAAAGAAGGCTAACATGTGTAAATTTACGGCGCGCTGTTTTATAAAGTGGCCCTGAGACAAGGTAGTTTTTTTCTAAACCGTAAACATTTACCGAAATGAGATGATTCATGTTTTCGAATATTTTAATGTCATTTAAACTCATAGGGAATGTCATACCTGAAGTATTCAGAATATTTTTATAGTGAGGATATGATGTTACTCTATTTGGATTATTTTTGCTGGATACAAATGCGCAATAATGCTCCATAAGAAACAATGTTCATCTCTGTTCTGAATGTTCAAACAGGACTTGGTGTTTGAATTTCCCGTGGCAGTTTCACATATTAGCCTGCTCCTAATGGATTATACTGGTTAATATTTAATTCTAAATGACTAACAGCATCTATGGCCCATCCAGATTCTGACTGTTCAAATTCTGAACACTTTGTCATCAGTTTCTCGACAGATTCTTGATAAAAAGTAGTTAAATCAGAATTTAAATAAATTTTTGTGTATGGTACATTGAATGACTTAATATCCTTTTCATCATTTTTAGGTAAATAATACGACACAAAAAGTTCCATGTTAACTTTTAAAGCATTGTGTCGATTAAGTGACTTCTTAATTAACTGAAACACTAATGTAAAAGCGTTGTTTAAAAACTGCTCGGGCACTATATTCTTTGACACGGGATTTATTTTATAACTTACGATTTAAATGCGCTAGCGATGATCTGTACATTTGGAAACTCAGAGTTGATCAAACAATTTTATTTATGAATACTACTTTCCTTATGTGAAGAGAGGCGAGACACATTTATATTACATTCCTTACAAAACACCATTTTGCCTCACTTATAACTGGTAGGTGCTTAGAAATTGTCTACTTTATATAGGTATGAAGTAGGTAATTACTTAAATGATTTAATATTAGCCTAGTTCAAACTCAGAGTTGATCAAACAATTTGATTTATGAATACTACTTTTCTTATGCGAAGAGAGGCGAGACACATTTATATTACATTCCTTACAAAACACCATTTTGCCTCACTTATAACTGGTAGGTGCTTAGAAATTGTCTACTTTATATAGGTATGAAGTAGGTAATTACTTAAATGATTTAATATTAGTCTAGTTCAAACTAACATATTTTACTGATGCTAGAGGAAACTCTTCAAGATTGGATCGGATCAGTTTGAATATGTATTTTAATATATCAAAATTTCTATATCTCAAATTTTCAATATTTCTGTATTCAAATTTTTGCCATTTTTCAATATTTCAATTTTGGCATTTTTCAATATTTCAATTTTGCCATTTTTCAAAATTTCAATTTTGCCATTTTTCAATATTTCAATTTTGCCAAATTGCTGTAAATAAGACAATAAAATTACACAACAGAAATATCAGTAAACAAAAGATCAGAGAACTCTTAAGGTTTTGTCGTAGCTTTAAAAGAAAAACAATCATTTCATTATAACGTAAGGAATGATAATTATCTTTTATTGATATAGTTCAAAAGATATGAATATAAATGCGAGTAAGTAATAAGATTATGATTTTAAAAAGTAAGGTAAATGTTACACAAACTTTATCCATACCTAATAAATGGAAAACTTATTGCGGCTTCATAGGGTACATGATTGGCTGTATTGCCTTAAACTCCTGCCTCCATACTTGCACTAAATTTTGTATACTACGCCATACAGCCGTATTGGTGTCGGTACACAGTTTTAGAGTGACGAGCGCGCGTTTCCAGCGCTCATCGCCGGGCTCATGCTCTACTTCCTGAGAGTTGTAAACTCTCAGCTCCACGTAGTATTCCCCGACGCGGGCGAGGTCCCGTTGAGTGGTAAATCCGGATGTCCCCCGCTGGGAGAAGAAGCTACGCAATGTAGCTGCCCGTGCCGGCTTCAGAGAGCTGCTATCTTCTGAATCCTGAAATAGAAAAATATTTTTTTAAAATCTATTTATTCCTTCCACGTCTATCTGGAAGCAAAACAAAAACATAGAGTTAACCGACTGCATATCCTCTCAATGAGTCGTAAAAGTCGAATAAAGGAAAAGGTAATTAGTACGTATCATTATTACGTTTACTCCGTTTCAGAAAACGGCGTGAACAAACAAACAAAACAAACGCTTACTAACTCATACTACCATTTAGCGTCAAATTGATTTCAAGACCTTCACGCATACCCTGAAATGAGTGCAGAAAAGATTTTATGAATAACCTACCTGGTGTGTAACCGAGGGTTACCCTAAGGGTAAGTCAATGTCTTCAGTATCGGATACAAATAGATCTTTCGGCGCCGGCACTCGTTTCTTCTTTGATGAAGACGTGCGCTCCGCGCTGCTCAGCGTTCGCTGTTTCGATGCGCTGGCGCCGTCCTTTTTCTTATCCTGGGTGACCTTTTTCAGCGGAGCAGCAGCAGGTGCGCTTCCAAACTCAGCGTGCTCTTCATCTGAGATTTGAGTCTCATCAGCCCAAAACGGATTCTGAGACCAACCAGGCCTGAAAAGTCATAATTATCAATGATTAATAAAGCTCGGTACTTTCAATAAAAAAGTTACAATCAAAAGGGCTATTAAAATAAAGTTTATCACGATAAAAAGTATCCAATGTCCGTCCCCAGAGTTCAAACCCTCTCCCTACCAAAATTTCATGAAGGTCGGTACAGCCGTTTAGCCGTTAAAAGGGAAACGGAACAGACAGTCGCACAGATCAGAGTTACTTTCGCAATTATAGTGTTTATCAGTTTGGATAAATTACTAATTTGGACTGATTTTAAGCTTCGAGACATATTAACACAATAATTAATCACATTATTATAATAAAGTCAACATAAAAATAATGAACGCCTTATTTGACTTTAGTGAAAGGAATGAATACATAAATATGATTAAAGATTCAGTATTTGTAACCAAATAATATATATAATTATTTTATAAGGAAAACTCAATGATTATTAGAAGAGAATTAGAAAAAAAATATGTAATAAAAAACACTTACATACTCTCTGATCCAAACGGCACTTCACTGATCGTCGAACAATAGAATTTGTAAGCAAATTGTGTAATGCACTGCTATTTGTCACATCGATTTATTAAACCGCGTACACATCCATCATTTCATTAATTTCTTATTTGAATTCTAATAAAGTTACCTTTGTTACAGTATTCATAATCAACTTTATTCACTACGCAAGTAGAGATTAAATTCGATCACACATTGATAGCTTACCGTGATCGGTGCCTTACTTTTTACATTTATGGCCCGGCGCCGAGTTGTCGCAGATACCTGAGACGAAATTTTTATAAGGAAGTCTTAAGTACTTATCACGTTTAAAATAATCCAGGACTTGAATAAAATCCGAATAATTACACAGGTCTACAAAATATTTTTTGGAAAGTTTTTATTGGTCGCTTATTATTTGTTATAATTGACTTAAAAGTAATATAAAACGGTATTCATACGATATATACCACATCAAACTTACCAGATTCGTGTGGACAGTGTTTAGTACAAATAAATGAATGAGAATAATTTGAGAATATTTTCCAAAGTTTTATTCAGTAAAAAAATAGCGATCAATATAAAAGACAAAAGTATAAACAAAACATACAAATAAAATGGATTAATCATAACGTTAATTTCGAAAAAAAGCTGCGTGTTGTTTGTTTTCGTTTATGATTCTTTACTTCATCTCTTTGCATCCTCCAGCAATAGTCCACCACCAATTATTAACGTCCCAATGACCTTGATATCTTCTTTATATTTATTTTATATCTTAACGGAACCGTTCACCTTGTTTCTCCTAGATTATTAGGAAATCACTCCATGTGAGATTTCAAAAAATGATATTTTAAACTCTTATTATATAATAGCCTATAAGTTTTATACGTGTCTAACATTTCCTAAACAATATTTTATCAAGATGCAAAAAAAATGTGTCGTGCTACATTAAAACAAAGCCTACTTTTTGCAATATATTGGTCAACATCTACACGTTCGATATGAAATTATTTAATTAACTTTTTCACCGCAGACCTGTGTTATTTATTACCTATTTGGTAGGAAATGCCTAATGTTAAAGTTACCATTCTCTTTCATAATTTTCTTAACTGTGTTGTAAACTGAACATAACATTATTATCATTCTTTGATAAGCAAAACAAAGGCTCCTTAGCTACACAATGCCATGTCGATACAATATCGTGTAACAAAATTGTTGTCAGGTGTGATAAAATATTACAGCGCACTAAAAGTTTGCATCATTTGCATCGCGCATCGCTGTGTCGCATGTCGAACGCGCCGGTGCAAATCGTGACACAAACAGATTACCATAGGAAGATTGGGGGAGCTGCCTCACATCTCTCTCGCAAGTTTGCATCATTTGCATCGCACATCGCTGTTGGTCAAAAGCGCCGGTGCAAATCGCGACACAAACAGATTACCATAGGAGGATTGGGGGTCCTGCATCACATCGCTCAAGCGAAGCGAGAGAGATGTGATGCAGGCCCACCAATACTCCCCTACTGGCCGTTAGGTTTAATTACAGAAATCTTTCCGGACAAACAAGGGATATGTAGAGTCGCATCTGTTAAGACCCAGAGTGGTATTTTCCAGAGGCCAGCTGTTAAGTTGTGCCCTCGGCCAACACAGTAAACATTTTCTCTACTGTGTGTGTAGGTTAAGAATTTAGTATAATTTTGCATCGCATTGCAAACGATAGTTTTAAATCGCATCTAGGTTTAGATTTTTTAATTTGTTCAATATGGGTTGGTAGAGTTCGTGACGATATGCAATTTATTTAATTTCGCTTTTGTGTTTTGAAAGGGATTCTTTCAAGCCGGGGGAAAATGGTTACGCCATCTATATGTGTATGCGTAACATCCTTATTTTTTTTATTAAAATATGTAAACGTTGTATGGGTAACCCTGAGTAGAATGAATGGATGATTTACTTTTCTGGTAATTCATCTGATCTATTATCGATGGGCTCGTGCGATTTGACATATTCGCACGTCACACTAACGTGAACATCGAAGTGGTTATCCGGCGTCTCTCGTCCGAGACGCACGCGTTTTTACGCACAGTAATTGCTCCGCATCGCATCCGCACGCGTCGTGACCGTTATTTTTTGAACTAGTGACTGCATCATATTCGCAACATAAATATCAACAAGGACTTTGTGTGTGTAGTGAGTGATCGGACTGCAGTGTGCTCATATAGCCCGGGATACAAAGATTAGATTCGTTGCAAGGTTAGTAAATTATCCATATTACCTATTCTATGGTTTGCCTTATCCAACGTGCTTGATCTCACGCAGTTCTAGATATTTTGGGAAAGAATAATTACGGCTAACGCATATCGAAGACATTAGCCATCCACCGTGGTTTATTATTTACCAAGGTTCATAGTCACAGTAGTTATCATAGTACGTCGGTTGGTCATAATACTCGTTAAAGTTCGTCTCCCTAGTTTTAAAATAGTTCGAAGGACGTGGATTACCAAACTTACTTCAGTCATTAGGCTAGCGTGGAGCAGGAAAGGATTTGTTCCCGTAGTGGCTTACACCACTCATAGGCTGTGGACTAGTGGACGTGTTCCGCGGACCTAATTTAAACGCGTTACTCTGAGGTCTGTAGTTTGGCGGGGGTGCACCAAACATTTGCCGTGTCTTTGTCGGTCCTTTAAATTGGGGAGTCCGGAGCTGATATATCGGTATAGGTCTTTGGGGTTGTGTCTGTCGCGACGGTCCAGGCATATCAAAGGGACGTTGAGGCTGCAAAATTTACATAGGTAACGGTCGCGGGGTCAACATAGAGACGGAAGATGGCGTAAGGCTAAAATTAAATCTAGGACTAACCTGAGGCTGCATCTGCATCTTTCTCTCGGGAAGATGTTCGCTATGCTGTTGCAGATACAAGGTGTTAACCTCCTCGTGCACAAACTCTAAGGCATTTTCGATTGTATTATAGGTCGCATGCAACGAATACGAGATCCCAACGGGTCGCGGAAACCGCGTAGATAGGATTGAAGGGTCAGCTTCTTATATAGTGACCGTTTTGATTCGATGGTACTCGGAATCGTTTCATGTAGAGTGATATAGGTCATTATAGTGCTAAAAATATTTTAACACTTTTCGTAAAATTCTTGTGGGCTTGATGAGCTTTGGTTCAGCAGTGAGATCATTGTATAATGAGGTTTCATCTCGCTGATCTGCGAAGTTATTTATTAAAGCGGTTCGAATGCCAATCCAGTCTTCCGGAATTCTATTGGAATTTATAAGGCGGGAGGCTGGGCCGGTCACTTTATTTAAAATGCCATTTAATAATGCTAGATTTGTTATTTCGTAAGCCGGATCTGCCTTTATATATTGTTTCACTAATTGATCGTACAATTTAATAAATCTCGTGAGTACGTTGGCATTCCCGTCAAATTCGGGTACCAAACGTAGCGCTTTATAAATTTGATGAATACCGTCCGACATTTTATCTGATTTTATTACACTACACTTTAAACTATCTATCTCTTAGTCTCTACTTGCGTCTTGCAATGTTATTCTACTATGTAACCTAGGGGTGCGAATTTGCCTTGGATGGAAAATTGTGGAGATTAAAAGGAAACACTTAAAAGGATAAAAGGAAGCAAGTCTAGATAGAAACTAAAGTACTACTCACATGCGCATTTTGTTATTTTGCTGGATCCACTCCTGGGTCGCTCCCGTGGGTTGTAAGTCCTTATCCTGGTATTTCCAGAGATTTCCGAAGCCTGCGCCAATTATGACGAGTGCGCCCAGTAGTTGCAAAAAAATGCAGTTTTCGTAGGTAGCGACGATGTGTAACAGGCTCCCATACAACAAACGTGATTATTTTGCTCGTTTTTGCTCGATATTGATAACGGGTCTACCTGTTGCCGCTTGAAATATTCACAGAATATTTAGTTATATATTCACTTTAACAATAAATAATTAAATTAAAACAAAATTAATATGTACGGGGGGGGGGGGTCCCATACAAGAAACATGATTATTTTGCCTTTTTTATAGATAATGGCACGGAACCCTTCGTGCGCGAGTCCGATTCGCACTTGGCCAGTTTTTTGTTAATTTCTAATTATACTACTTCATACCAGCGAAATGTTTGCTCGTGAATTATGTTTTGTACATATTATGGTATACTATAAGGTGCCCAAACTTGGTTATTGACAGAAACTAAAAAGTCCAAACTCAATGTTTGCCAAAGAGCCATGGAACGCAGCATGTTAGGGGTAAAGAGAATCGACAGGATTCGCAATACTACACCGCGCGCGACGACCGTCATCGCAGATGTTGGTGACAAGACTATGGTGGACTGGGCTGGTCACGCAGTCGTATGGTTATAGACAAATGGGCAACAGTCGTCACACAATGGGTGCCCGCAACGGCTGGTGGGACGTGGCGAGTGATCGTGAGATATGGATGAACATGGGGGAGACCTTTGCCCAGCAGTGAGAAAGTACTGGTTAAGAAAAAAAATACCTACCTAAACTCTTGCCTTTAGGTTATGACTTTTAGTACCATCACAGCTTGGGTAAATGTCTGCATAATTTCCTTTCGGTAGTTTAAAAACGTAGTATTTCATTTAACTGAGCATGAAGATATAAAATGAAAACAATCAATTCATCGACGTGATTGACCCTCCGTCGTCCGAGACACGTTCTTGGAGACCCGGATGACGAAATCACTTCTGCTAATGCGGAAGAGTCATCCACATTAGACGGAACAAACACTTCACAAATACACCGACCTCACCGGCGATGTCGACGAGACCCTTCAGTCGCCGCCTATACGAGGTACAAGCACGTTCCCGGGCGTTTCTCTCCTATCCCCGTCCCGGTAACAGCCTAAGCCGAGGTTCGTACCTAAGTGGTACCCTTGCGCTAGTTGCTTCATCAAAAAAATTTACAGGGCTGAGCGCCTTCTGCGCTCGCCAAAAGCTCGGTTAAGCTGCAACGGCCTCAGAGGCCAACAGCTAGATTAGTTCATTCGAAAAAAAAATCGACGAGATTGCCGGTTCGATTCCCGTCGCGGAACAAATGTTGGCATGATCTACAGATATTTGTTTCGGGTCTGGATGTTTCTCTTTATATAATATGTATGTATTTAATAAAAGAAGTACATGTATATTCTATCAGTTATCTGGTTCCCATAGTACAAGCTTAGCTTAGTTCGGGCTGTGTGAAATGTCCAGCATTTTTTATTAATTTACTTTTGAGTACTTCTGCTTGGAAAATGTCTCGTTCCTTTCCTTTCGGTAACGGTATTTTATTTCTCTGTGCATAACGATATAAATTAAAATAATTTATTCTTCGAACTTATACGCGTACTAATATATTTATTTTGCTTATCTATTTACTTGGATGTGCATCTTCCGGGCTGGCCCACTGCAACAAGGGACAGAAAGAATTGGAAGGACGAATGAGAGCATTTGCCCTGCAGTAATTAAATAAATATATTTTCTAAAGAAAAAGTTGTTTCCTGTTCCCTGGGTTTGTTTGTTCTGATTGTATTCTGCTCGTGCTAGTACAAACAAATGTTTATGATTTGATATTTTCTAGAGGTTCAGTGAGAACAGTGTAGACCTCACGTCCCAGGTCCAAAAAGTAATTTGCGCAACAAAGTTAACAAAGAAAGTTCAATTTTAAGTCGAATTTCAGGTGCAATAAGGCTTGCCTATGTAAACTTTTGAGCAAACTATTGGTATTCGTTTTAGCGATTACACGCGTTCCCTTAGTCCTAAGAGATCTGGTGTCTACGGGTTTGTCTCGTAAAGGCGTAAGAACTGCGTAGTTTGATTGGTATAGGTAATGATAAATTTTAATCCGTCGATATATAAAGCTACAGCAATTCCCCCCCCCCCCCCCCTTTCCACCCTCCACTCCCCCTTTTGGATTTTTTTTAAACATTTTTTGTAGAATAAAGTCCTTAGTGTGCCTCTCAAATTTGATTGAAATCCGTCGATAAATAACGCTACAGCAAACTTCTTCCCTTTTCTCCCGTAATTACCCCAATCAAAAATCGCAATTGACTAAAAAATTAAAATGAATCAAGGAACTTTTGTGTCAATTTTCGTCAAAATTGTTTGAAAAATGCAACCTGTAGGCGAGAACAAACATATAGACAGACAGCAGGACAAAAGCATTTTTTGGTCAATTTCGAAACGAAATAATGTGATAATTTCAAATTGCCTACTTTTCGCATTGAAATTCATCCCTATTTACCATTTTTAATCACACAAAGCATCATAAAGCAGCGAACCCTGTCGATTACTCATTCACATTGACGCGACGCTCCCTTTGAACGCTATCGAAAAACTCCCTATAGAGCGCTGAGTCGTATAACAGATATTTGTATAGCAGAGTCGCGAGCCAGATTGCACGCTTACGAAATATCTGCGATAGTGCGTTCATGCGTAGCGATGACATATCGATATGACGGTAAAATAAATAAAGCTGGACATTTCACACAGCGTTGTCCAGCCCTAACTAAGCAAAGCTTGTACTATGGAAACCAGATAACTGATAGAATACTAAATTTTTTTTTGTTACTACATTAGGATATACAGAGAAACACCCAGATTGGGAATAAATATTTGTGGAAAATGCAATTATTTGTTCTGCGGCGGGAATCGAAGCTACATTCTGCGTCTCAGCGTAGGGTTATAGTCAGAAACTGTTACTGCTACTAGTAGACTATATTTTATTTAGATAACACCCGAGCAAAGTCGCAGCGTATCAGCTAGTTTATAATAATGATTGACAAAAATGACGCAAGTTTTTTTTGCAAAACAGGATAACATTAATTATCATTTTGGAAAGAGGAAGTTTTCTAGTCAATTGTAATTAGGTGCATCCTCGGCGCATCTCTACTCCACACGATAGTGCCTACCTTCAGAGAGTAATTTCCCTCAAGTGGCAGTAGCGCCCTAGAGACGGCAATCATCTGACAAGTGTGTGCAACATCGCTTCCGTTTTCAACCACTCCTAATTTTAAGAGACACCCTATCTACAAACGTATTGTAGTTGATGCTACATATTATATTGTAACCACGTTTTTGATCGAGCAAAGCGAGATCTTCAAATCAAC
Organism: Philereme vetulata; assembly: GCA_918857605.2. Classification (NCBI taxonomy): domain Eukaryota; kingdom Metazoa; phylum Arthropoda; class Insecta; order Lepidoptera; family Geometridae; genus Philereme; species Philereme vetulata. The sequence continues at coordinate 7,516,651 of OU975464.1, forward strand.
TTGGGCAAATCGACGTTGTATGTATGTTTGTTTGGCCGATGATAACTTTCGAAGCGTTAGTCCGATCATCGTGCAATTTGATACACAGGTAGGTAGTGATGACACAATTCTGGTGTGACTAAAGCTAAATCTGTTAGGGGGTTGTTGAGATATTGGGGTTCAAGAGGGTTAAAAAAAGCGGAAATGTAACTATTAGAGGGGACGTCAAAGGTCTTCATTATTATATTTTGACTCCGTTTTTATTTTTAGTAAAATCTTTGTAGTTTTTGAGTTATTAGTCATAATAAAAACTGAACTTTGACAAAATTCACATGGTACACCAGTGACCCCACAGTGTTGAAATTTGGTATGCGTGTAGCTTTAGTGACACAAATATAAACAAAAGTCTGAAATCCAGAATAACTGCAATTTGTAACCAATTAACATGAACTCCCGTTACCTGTTCTGGGGAATGTTCTGAGGAGCTATTTGATCTCATCCCGTCGTCGAGATTTTACTACCACACTTCTCGACAACGTAATAAAGCTCATCCACATACCATCGACAATTGGGTATCGCGCACCACACGCTTCACGCGATCTTTTCTACCCCATACTTGCAAGATGTGGAATGAGCTACCATCTGAGGTTTTCCCATTAGGCTACGATATGGCACGCTTCAAGAAAAAATTAAAGAGGTTTCTACAGTGTAGGGAACGCATCGACAATACCCCGGGAGTAATAATTAAGAATTCTGGCACAAGGTCATTCACTTCATGAATAGACCTTTTGCCAGAATTCTTAATTATTCCATTGAATATAGGTACCATCATTTATTGATATCACCGATTAATTGAATACCTATCTACTCATCAATTCGTGTATGGACCTTATCCCAGAATTCTTAATCATCCCATTGAATATATGTACCATCATTTATCGATATCATCGATTAATTGAATACCTAACCAATACCTACTTACCTTACCTACCTACCTACTTATCTAATCAAAATCAAAATTCATTTTAAATATCCCAATATTATGCGATAATATTCATGCGATTGAATAATTACTTAATACGATAACGATTCCACTACTAACCAATTACACAATTTCAGGTTTTTGGTTAGATATCGAATTAATAGTATAAATTTCTTCTATGCTGTAGCTCGTCTGATAGCGTAGTTGAATAGATTGGGTTCAAATCCCATCCAGACTATATATTTTTATTCATTGTGTTTGTGGTGACACACACAAAAAACTTTTTTGTTTTAAAATATCTTATTTTATTCGACAAACAATCATTATCTCTGGCTTTTAATTTATTACATACTTTGGTAGGGTTTGTAGGTAGGTAGTTTGAATTACTATTCACATTAATAATGTGTATCATTTAGATTGTTATTATTATCATTATGTAGATAAATGAAACTCAAAGTAAATTAATTAAAATTATCTTTAATATACAACCATTTCCATAGACAGGTTACATTTTTAAGGCACATATATGAGAATGATATATACAACTATAATACATCACTAGACCTATATAATAACCTAATAATTTTCATACAAAGTTCTTAGGTTCGACAATCATCTAAATTTAAATAACATTTTAAATTTAGATGATTGTCCGAGCCTATTATTAATAATATTTTTTAACCACAATACTTTTTCAAATCCTTTGACAAAAATAAATTTATCTTGTAAATAAGTATCGAAATATTATCTAAAGTTTGAATATGGTACAAATCCCTCACGCCAATATATTTTTATGTTTCTTTCTATCCACTGGGCTTGTATTTTTTCAGATTTAGTTAAGTTATAATAAGCAAATGGTGGTTTTACTAATTACACAAGTGTTTGATTTTCACATATTATTGCTATTTCTTTAACAATAAATTCATTCTAGTCCGTCTTAAATCCACTATAGCTATTTTCATATTAACCTTCTTATAATATTACTCAATGGTTTGTATTCTATTAAACGATCGTTAATCATCAGACAATATGTTGTAGTGTTTTCTGGAATGTCTTCCGAGCTTTCTATTTCCAATCTCACATCAATGGCTCCAGTTTTTAATGTTTCATTTTGTCGCAAATAATCAATTACAAAAAGAGGTGATTATTCTTTAAACTGATTAAAATAAAGCATGGATTCGCAAAGTGTTGTAATAAGATTGACGAAATTTTGTGTACATCTCGTATAATATATGATACTTGTTGTCAGAAAATTATGCATTTACTGATTCATACGGATAATATTGAGAATTTAAAAATAGAGTAACGTACAATAATTTGCAATGATCAAACACTGAGCAATCTCTCGATGTCGTGTTTTTTCTATTCGTTTGCAAACCAAATATTATGTACCTAGGTTTTTCAAGTTGTGAGGATGTCTTTACGACCCATGAATGTTTTGTAGTTTTAGGCAATAAAGGATATTCATATAAATCCCAATTTCTAAAAGCCATTTGAATTGGACGATCTTTTTCTAAGTGTTTAAGCAAAATTAATCTTTCACGATCTGATACTTTTAAATGAGGAACCCGCCACTGTATCCTCTCTAAAACGATTTCAATCTTATCATCTTTGTCAAGAGTGACGCTGTTAAGATTGGTGTTGCTTCTATTAAGTATGAGCTCATGTTTACAGTTTATTATGACTTTATTATAATCTTCTGCAAATCCCAAAATATTTTTTGATGGTATGAGGGCGCTAAAAATACCATTATTATTTTTTAATCCATTTAAATTCAACCCCAAATAGCAGCAGCTTTATTCTGACCATCGTTGAAAGAAACATATGATTTAAGAGTAGCAGTTATTCCCACATTTTTATTTCGATCAATTTCAACACCATTGATTTTATATCGAATATCTTGAAAAAGGTAAGATATTGGATTGTTGGTAAACTTAACACTTTTTTTGGTTAGTTTTGCAGTTAGATCCTTTGAAGTCACATCAGCACGGCCCTAGATGTAAATGTAACTTGCAGATGGTAGCACGTAAATGTCTTGCTGATGAATAGGTTTTCTCATCTCGTCATTTTCATTAAAACTATTGCTATATGGATTGAAACATGAGTTTCATAACTTACTATCGAATTATTACTATGAGGTGAATCAGTAATGTGAAGAAAATTCATAATTTAAAACCCAGACTTTGCATTAACAATTTATTAGCTTTTGTGAGTTTTTTCGTTTTCTGTTTTTTCGTCTTTTGATTGTTGGTGAAGGATTGATTTTATTTTGAATAGTATTTGATTTTATATTGTAAACAGTCATTGTGTTTGTAACAAATTATCACTCACATTCAATTACTACGGTAGCCACGAATAGACTGTTCTGTTTGTCTGTAGCACTGGGAATTTAAGTTTCCGATCTTCTAGATTTTTTACATATAATTATGTTGTTTCCAAAATTCTTGAAAGAATTTTATACATAAGTAACCACAGATGAATAAATTATTTTTCTGTATATTATTACAATTATATTTAATATTTGAACCTACGTAACTAATAAACTCGATGGGTGGTTTTAAATTTCCATTACTATCAAAATATTCAATATATTTATTTAATTTAGCATAGGCTACCTAATGCGTACCAGCGTTCTTAGAATCATCTAAATTTATGCTTCCACATTCATTTGAAAATGGAACTTTTGGTAACTTATCACTCATAAATACGCCACGAAAGTTTGGTACCTTACTTGAATATTTTATAATATCTATATTAGTAAGAGGGCGATTAGGTAGCCATCAATTTAGTTTTTTTTCCTTTTGTTGAGAAATATTCCTAATCCACCTTTGTATCGATCTAACTGTAGTCCATTCCCAATATTAACAGCTTTTAACTGTTTATTATGTCGTTGTAGTTCTTTCAGGTGTTTTTTTGCTGCTTTGTATTCATTAATTGTTTTAATAATTCCTGTAATTCCACCTGCTAAGCTTCCAGCCGCAGATAAACCAGCAAATATAGGAATCAACGATAAAACACAACCCGATTTAGGCATGGGTATGATACGAGGGAGCTTCATCCTAGCATCAGAAGTCAACTCCTTGGCTGCATGATAAGCTAGTTCTATTAGTTTTTTCTTACACTTTGGTTTATTTTTTTTATGAACTTTTTTGCGTGAGATACGATATGCTTAAATTCTTTTTTAAGGCCAGCTCTGATACTAATTTTGGCTAACATTACATTATTCACCAAATTGGCAGCAATTGTTTCTCCACTACTTGCATTAGAAGCCATAGCACGTTTATTTTCCATTTTCATTAAAATTAGATCTGCGTTATGACGATCCTTTAGGTTGTTAGACTTATTGTATTAAATATCATGATCTTTACAATTCTCGTCTAGTTTATTTATACCCTTCTCACCTCGAGCAAGCCTTTCGCTTAACCTTGTTCCTGGTCCACAATAGTTATAACCTGGTAGGTGGAACTCAAATGGTAAGTTATTTACCAAACAATTCATAAGTCTTTCTCCTTTCATTTATGCGCGTTTAATGAACACATTATCAGAAACATGATTTATATTTACTTTTTACCTTTACACAACATTCGTTTTATGAATCCAGCAATTGTCATTTGATGGTAACCCCAACCACTTTACTAAAACTTTATGACTTTTTCGTTTAATAACTTTTTCAACCAGGTAAATATGTGGATGTTTAGTTTTCTGAAGTTTTTGAGCGTAAAATGCTCCCATTATAGGTAGGTTGTTGTTTAGCATCTTCTAATAAGTAAGTATCAAGGCATGTGTTTCGAACGGTTTTAATCCGAAATAGTTTGGTAGACCAGTTTAAAATATACCCTTTTTCAAAACAACTCTTATGCTTGCTTATTCGTACATAATTTGAACCTATTTTGAACTTTAGACGCTTACATTTTGAATTCACTTCACTTTCTTTTTTGTATTTATTTAATAATATTGTCTTATTTGTATTATTAACACTAACTGGTGACATTCCAATTGTTCTGTGTTTTGTATGATTGTATTTGTCAATTATGCTGTCAAGGGTACCATCAACCCATTTATAATTTCCTTTAAAATTAAATTCTTTATAAAGGTTATTTTTAATTGTCCTGATGAGCCTTTCTACGATAGAAGCTTTTTTTGTAGTAAATGTAGAATAGTGATTTATTGAATATTTATTGAATATTTTCTTAAATTTATCATTGTATAATTCTGTTCCTAAATCTGTCTGCCAATTTTTGGGCCAGCGGTGTTGCTTGCTTAGTAAGTAACCAAAAGCATTAGACACGTTTATTTTATCTTTCTTTCCTAATGGAAAAGCCCAAGCAAACTTTAAAAAGGTATCGATTACATCTAATACATATTTGTGTTTATTATTATGTGTAGATATGTTTTGCATATCTATTAAATCGGCTTGCCATAAATCATCTTTGTCTTTTTGTACAACATGTCTTCTTGGAAAGTTTGTCCTTGCATTTTTATGAATTTCATTTACAGTGTCTCTTTTCACTTTACTCATGGTAACTTGTCGTTTCGTACAATAATATAAATTAAACTAACATTAGTATTTGATACAAAAGCTTTTTATCCTTTTATGATCCCACTCTCCTTTAATTCTTCAATTATTGACAAAATTTCATTATCTAGGTTAGTATTGCCAGCAGTTTTAGATTCTATTAAAAGTTTGAGTCTTTCCACTAGCTCATTAGGGTCATCCCAATAAACTAATTTAGTGTTTTTATAGTATTTTTTCAGTTTCGGTAACCCTGCACCTTTTTTTTCAGCTGAGTGAGTTTCTTTGAGATCTCGTAAAATATTGCAAGATTAAAATAATGGTTTGATTATTTGACGATACTTTGATCCTTTATCACCCCTAATTTGTGCAGACGAATCATAATCCCTCTTACGTTAAGATTATTACCTCGATTGATTACTTTTAAATCTGGTTTCTTACGTAATAATATTTTTTTCAAACCAGAAGACAATTCGTATCTGTTATTAGCAACGGTTATGAAATAGGTTTTTTCACCAAAATTTGCAGATGAGGAGATTTTAACTGTATTTCCTATCATCAACTTGTTATTTTCACTACGTTTACCAAAAGAGATATTCATGTCCTCATATATTTCAATTAGGTCTTCTTTATTTAGAACGTCATTAGTATCTTCAGCACCAGATTCATGTAATCCGAGTAAATCTGATGAATTAAGCGTAGTATCTGAGTTAGGCTTTTTAATATCGGAATATTTCTCACTCATTAAAACATTAGGAACATTTTGCAGATTATTGAATTGATCAATTTCGTCATGTTTTAGGGCAGGTGCATGTTTATTGGTTGTTAACATTACATTTAGGGGACCTGCGATCGGTTTAAAAAAATAATTAAGACGGGTGCTTGCATCAAACTCGTCATCTTTCATTTGCTTTACTTTGCTTTTGATGACATCCACAGATTTCACCAACTGGTTTGTAATGCTGTGTTCCATGGTACGACTTATGTGGAGACGTATGTAGAAATGAATAACTTGCCAATAACATCACATTATATAACTACTCGAGTGTTATATAGTTGTGCAATGACTGTCTATATCTTTCTTTGTTTAGTTCGCAATCCTTGTTAATTGTTACGAAATCATAAGGCTTCATCCAAATATTTGAACATAGTTCTTTAAATTTAGACCATTCCATATCGGAACAGACATGGTCATCATAAATATGTTTAAGATTAGTACTATCTTGCTTGTAAATAATTAGGAAATTTGCATTATCACGTAACAGCTGCTTCGAGACTTTCGAATATGTTTGTGATAAATAAAAATAATCTATTTCTTTATGTCTTCCCATCGTATAGTAGTTACGTATATTTGACTGTTTTTCACCAACAATATCATCAAAAATTATAACAGAATTTGGTAACGCATCTTTAGGATGAATAACATCTTCATCAGAATGAAAAATAAAAAAATTTACTTCTGGAACACATTGTAACAATTGTTTGAAATACCAATATTTTAGTTGAAAACTAGTTTTGGAATATAAGTACACGTTTTTAAACTTTATACCATTTTCATGAACTAACAGACTGATCATAGCATTTGTTTTACTACAATTAGAAGGACCACATATAATACATCGAATGCTGTTAGGAAACAAGATACTATGTTTTATATACGTGGCGTTCTCTTTTATTGCAATGTCTTCTACTTCTAAAGATACTGATTGCTTTATCGCCTTCATGTTGAAAACTGTCACGAAAAGGTAATCGTTCTTGTATTTATATAAGTTTGCATTTCACTCGTTTTCTGTGTTCGTGAATGTTTCTACCACTATAGAACCATTAGTTAGTTAGAACATTGTGATGACAGGATTAGCCAGCAAAACTATAAAGAAACAGTCTAACTGCCTAGGGTGCACCGGACGTATTTATAATCATATCGATTGATTTGCTTACGGCACTCGGGGAGGCTCCTGTGTATTATGCACCCCATACATTTGTTTGTATTTTCATATCATAAACTAGTCATAAATATATTCAAATGGTTGCGCTAATTCACATTTCTAATTACATGAGTATTTAATTTTTAAATAATCCCGTACTACATGCATGCATTATTATGAAATAGCCTAAATGTGATCTTGTTATAATTACATAACAATGGAAATAAATAAAACACGTATTCACCATAAATCATTTATTTCATATTTACACATTATAATTTAATTAGGTTAGATACTACAATTTAAGTTCTTAGATGTAATCTTTTCCACATAACAATTATAATATTTGGTGTACAGAACTGTAGTGAAAGTTTCTATCTGATTAAAAAGTATTTGCCGTTTGTCATCATTTCTGTTTAGCACAAGTTTATTTAACTGTTGTGAATACAATCTGTGTTTGATTGATTTGATCATATTCATTTTACATGTCAAGTTTTTAATATAATATAATGTCTCTGCATACTGTGACTATTTTAATCTTGATGTTACAGATTTAGATACTCCTTTAGCTTTCATTAATTTTGTTTTTACGGAATGTAAACAGTATAGCTCTTAAACCAATAAACTCTGTAATAACATCACCACCAAGTTCATCTTTAAATAAGCCTGGTACTTTCGCATTAACATTAGGCATCGCATAAGAATTATCTTCAGAAAAATTACTAGTATCATACTTAGCAATATCGTCTTTCATATCTGAGTAAAAATCATCAGTCTGTACTAAATAAAGAAGACTATCAGTATCTGTATCGCACAATTTAATTTTATCACCATACTTCTTTTTCATAAAGTCGTAGTGAAATTGATACAAATGTTGTTTAGCATATTCCAATACAGTGAAACCGATGTATATTGGTCTATCAACAACAATCTTTTCGCAGTTTAACTGGACAGCAATGAAATTTTCATTAAAAATGGAAATGATTTTTAAATTTGGTTTCGTAATCAATTTTTCAGCGCTTAGATGCTTATTTGTTCTGTTAGTATTATAATTCCAGCAACTTATCAACTTTATATCGACTTGTTTTCGTCTGTTTTCAATAGTTTTTTCCAAATATAGCATTAAAAGCTTGAAAAAATCTTTTTGGAATGCTGATGTTGACTGTTGACGTAACTGAGTATTTAAATCGATATAATTTTGTAAGAAATTATCTTGTCGAAACATTAATACTCGATGTGTTTTCAACAGCACAAGCCCATTTTTTAAGCATTCTTTTAAATTAACATAATGTATAACATAATTGTTTTTATCAAGTTTGCTACGAGTTTATGCTTTTATCAAGTTTGCTACGAGTTTATGCTTTTATTAAGTTTGCTACGAGTTTTGGTGTTCTTCCTCCAGGAGGAATCAGTTTTTGAGCAGCAAAGGGCAAATCACTGTGTAAATCATGCAAGTGATCAGGATAAGCTAAATCAACTTCCAAAATGTATCCGTAATATGCATTATCTGATATGCTCATCACATTAAAACGATTCATTTCATCCGCTGACATAAACTTGAAATCAGAAATGGGCATTTTTTGACATTGCGTGACCATAAAGATTATTACAATCAAGATATATCAAATACTGCGACGGTTTTGTGTCATCATAAGCAGGTACATATCCTTAGCATGTCGTATTGTACATTGTGCTAAGCCCCCACCCACGTATGCCTTTTTCCAACATTTCATAAATTTTTAAATCGTGAATCAATTCTAGTTCTACGCCTGTATAAAGCAGCATTGCATCTCAACTCAAACTAGGTGATGTTATGTAATACGCACAGTCGAGATTGTAATATTGTATACATAATTTTCTAAAGTTTTACAACATCACATTTCACGTATAAATCGGTATATTCTCCAAGTGTATGAATATTAAAACATTTCCATACAGTTTTTGCACGAGCATAGTCACCGTTGAAAATGTTTGTCATTTTCAAACTACTATAAAAATTTTCTTTAGATGGAAGCTGTGATTCATCATACTTTGACCAAGAATCCATGTATTCGTATGGATAAATACCCTTTTTTCGCAATAAGTCACATTTAAGTTAACTAACAAATTCTGATTTCAAATATACAAAATCTTTGTCACCTAAATTATTACTCAACGTGTCCAGACTTGTACTTAAAAATTGAAATGAATCAATAAACTTTATCTGTATTGGACGTGTACCATCACTTGTTTTAATCACTTTTGTGAAAGTTAGGTACGTCTCTTTAGTTTTTGGTATAACTGTAATTGCTCCTGCACTTTTAGCCAACTCGGTGATAAATATTTGTGAATCATGATCACGGGTAAAATGATCAGTTTACCCGTGATCATGGCGCATGCAACTGCGCCGAAATATCGGGATACTCAAATACTCACAAATCATGGTAAATATCCCGTTTTTAGTATTAATAACTTCGTATTTAGTATTAAATGATTTCAGTTGTTGCTCATTTGATTTAAACAATACAAAATAAGCAAACAATTCACAATTCATTTTAAAACAACGATTTTTCATTAAAGATTCATTGATCAGTTTTGTAATGACTCGTTTATTATCCTGTAGGAACGCCTCAGCTGAGAGGTACTCGACTTCCTGCGAGTCATTCAAACGATATGTCATTATTCGATTTTTGAATGCTGTAGCAACTATATCAATATTTTCATAGTCAGACTTGAGCAAGCAATTTGATTTGTGCATATTAGTTCTGACATGATATCGATAATAATTACTCGGTAATTAAATATAACATTGTTTACAGTGTGCGACTCCATTTGAAATTGGGACTGAAAAGAAACAAAAATAATAATGATACAATAGAACATTTTATTAGATGAACACTATTTCCTATGATTATATATGGAATTACTAATTCTATGATTACAAAGGTACTACTAACAATAATAATAATGGAATAAGTGATTAAACATTGATTAACATAAGTATTCTGTTATAGGTATACTGTAGGTTTTGATAAAAATATATTATACTGACTAATAAATGTAGGTGGGCACTTCTTAAAATCTTTTCGTGTAGCAGCTATGAGTTCTCCCAATACTCTCCACGTATCGCTCCCCTCATCTACCTGATTTTTTATAGTTATAATTGAGTGCCACCACCTATTCACCGGCAAAATGTTCTCTATTTCGTTAGTTTTGTATATTTTAACCTACATACACTTGAGAGCAATAAAATCGCACATCCGCACATTTTTACTTAAAAGTTAATTTTTTTTTTATTTGGAGCTTACAGCAAATTAAAATCAAATTAAATTAAAGTGCATAATCTAGGCATTCGCACAACTGATAAAGGGTTGACATTTACCTTTAAAAACAACTCATTAGCAACAAAACAATAGACCCCCTTATGTCGCTCGATCCAGGTAAGGCCGGCGGCGGGATTTATCGCAGGTATAAAAGAGTGCATATTGAGGGAATGGTCATCATTTCGGTTAAGCTGTCTTTTCGGTTAAGCTGTCACGGCCTCAGAGGCCAACAGCGAGATTAGTCCATTCGAAAAAAAAAAAAAAAATGGTCATCATTTGCATACCAACGTACAGTGTGAAAGGTTCTCTATTGATATTGGCTTCAAACGGAACACGAAAATGGATACTACACCAGAAGTAGCCGCTCAAGTGGTTGCCCTTGTTGAATCGGGGCTTAAGCAAAGTCAAGTGGCTCGACAATTGAGTTTGAGCCGATTTACCGTTCGGCGTGTATACCAGAGGTATCAAGAGACTGGTGGCTACCAACGGCGACAAGGATCGGGCCGTCCCCGTGCTACAACAGAGCGTGATAACCGCTTTCTTATAACGACATCTTTAAGAAATCGTCGTTTGAACGCAGTTCAACTGGGCCAACGACTTCAAGAAGTTCGTGAAGTAGAAGTTAGCCGGTGGACAGTCAGAAGACGATTGAGAGAAGGTAGCCTGACTGCACACAGGCCAGCAAACGGGCCGAAATTGACCCCAGCCCACCGAGAAGCCCGCCTTCAGTTCGCTCGAGACCATTTGAATTGGACCGAAGAGCAGTGGAGTGCAGTCCTGTTCTCTGATGAGTGCAGGATGTGCTTGCATGGCAACGACGGACGGGGGAAGGTGTATAGAAGATCGGGAGAGCGATTTGCCCAATGCTGCATAACAGAACGTGTCGCCTATGGCGGTGGATCAATCATGTTTTGGGGAGGCATGTCTATGGAAGCAAAAACCGAGCTTGCCTTTATCACCGGACCGAATACTGGTCGCCAATCAAGAGGATTGACTTCCATACGATACATTGAGGAAGTACTCGAGAGCCACGTCGTACCTTATGCTGGGTTTATCGGCGAAAACTTTCTGTTTATGCAAGATAATGCAAGACCGCATACTGCTGGCATAGTGATCGAGTACCTTCAAGAGGTGGATGTGACCGTTATGGAGTGGCCAGCTCGAAGCCCAGACCTCAATCCCATCGAACATCTATGGGACGAGCTGAAAAGAAGAGTTCGAGGCCGAGATGCTCCTCCATCGACTCTACAGGAGCTGCAACAGGCGATCGCAGAGGAATGGGAGGCTATTCCTCAAGACTTTATCAAAAGTCTAGTAACATCAATGAAAACACGGATGGAGTCAGTGATTCAGGCTAGGGGAGGGAACACTCGGTATTAATAACAAACTTTTAATTAATTTTATCTTTTAATTTCATAACTTTGACACCAATACTTGAATAAAGAATTTTTTACTAAACATGCATTTTTGTTATTGATCCACAAAAGCATTTTTATGTAATGATTGAAAGACAAATCAGATACCACTGGATAGGTATTAAAATAAACTATGAATCTGCATTACAGAAACATAATATTTTTTGTTTTTTTTTTAGTTATGTCAAAAAATCATGAATGTGCGATTTTTTTGCTCTCAAGTTTATAATGAGAACCGCTTTTAGTTTCATTACTCTGGCGTGAATAACCGTTCGCCAACCTTCTCGTGAAATAAGAATACACAGGAGCCGCCTTTTTACCTTTCTTAACTGATTCAGGCGCCACCTGCTCCTCCTCACTGTCCGACCCGAACAAGTCGTGAGCAGTGGGCTTGTTGATAGTGACCGGGCTGATTTTCAGCTTTTTTGCCTTCTTCGACGACCCCGGTTCAGGTACCGCAGCTAATGATCGCTTCTTCGGCTTATCGGCTTTTCGAATTTCTACGTCTGAGCAGCCACTAGCAGATTCATCTTCTGACGGGAACAGGGCGTCCGCGGTAGTGTGGCACGGTTGCTTGGACCTGTCAAAAAAATAATTGATTAGTATAGGTACCTGGGCATATATATTTAATACTAGTGGAATAGTGAAATAAGTATTGAAAGATTTGATTCAACTTTATTCTTTGAGTAAATGAATTGAATAATGATTGGATTATGCATCAATTGAATGATTACTATTGAATTATATAAATTGAGGATTGTCTGAATCTAGCGAATGAATGTGTGAATTAAAATTGAATTGAATCCGGGTTCGAACGATTACTTTAAATGTTAGGGTAGGTAGGTACTTACATTTTTATTTGATTATCAGCTCGCACGGTAATGACTGATGATGAAGAGGTGTTGCGTATCATCCAGGAAAGTGGTATGTGTTTTGATCAAGAAATAGGGAACTTTTATAGTATCCTATTCATGTGACACTTGCCCATTTATGGTGCACACAGATACACACTAAGAAAAATGCTTATTGAGATATTGCACACAATCAATTAAACGTTATCAACTTACAAATCTCTGCAGTCTAATTCGTCTTAGTAACAGTAATACAATCTCATTATCATAACTTTGCTTGCTTGTTTTACTAACATCAAAAGTAATAAATGTATCAACAGACAGACAAATACTGCTTATAGATTTGATATTTCGACAGCCTCGGTGGCTCAGTGGGCGGATCACTTAAACATGGCTCGCAGCGGGAATCAAACCCGCACCTCTTGCATCTCAGCTGCCTATTTACTCACCACGCCTTAGAGACCATGTCACTATTATAACATTAAACGTGGACACAAGTAATTAAACGTTATCAACTTACAAACCTCAAGTCGTCTTAGTAACAATAATATAATCTTGTTACAATGACTTTGCTTGCTTGTTTTACTAACATGGAAAGTAATAAATGTATCAACAGACAGACAAATACTGTTTATAGGTTTGATATTTCGACGACCTCAGTGACTCAGTGGACGGATCACACAAACATGGCCTGCAGCGGGAATCGAACCCGCACCTGTTGCTTCTCAGTCGGCTATTTACTCACCACGCCATAGAGACCATCTCAGTATTATAACATTAAACTTTCTTGCTGAGGCATAGGTACCTGTTTATTTAGGTAGTTATTTGATTAATTGGACCATAGCCCGCTTGGCTCGGTTACGTAAATGATTTCGATGAAATTTAGAACAGATCGTTATAAACGGGTGCAGTTAAATAATGCACCATGTCCCTAGGTAGGTACTGAGAGCGACGAGAGCACGTGCATGTATGTCAGGAATGTGGTAAGGCGGTGTCAATGTTACTTTTATGGTAGGGAAGTGTGTACCTACCTACTTAGTTCAGCATTAACATGCATTTTTTTGAATTGTTATATGATTTCAAATCTTATGCTGAAGAATTAGTAAACTTCGAAAAAAGTATAAATTAAGAATTAAAAATATTCTACGTTCACTTTGCGTTTGGAAAGTATGCATCTCCGTCCTCTCCAAATAAATTAACTGAAAGACATCTCGGTAAGTACCTATTAAATAAATTATTTTAATATGTATGGTAATCAGTCAAATCGATTGTGTGAATGTCCCTACCTACCTAAATTCATAACTAAAAGGTATTATTTTTTGTTTCAGGATTCGAAGACTTATTCAACTTTGTTGTCGACGACTCTGCTATGAACAGAAATGCAACAGAGCAGCGTAAGAGAGTTATTAATGAGGGCTTCATTACCAGCAACTATTTATTTGCAAAGAAACCAGCATATGGATACAAAATCATACGTATTGAAGTTCATGATGCAAGAAATTTTGAAAACACAGAAGATACCTTTTGTAAATGCAAAGCTGAGATATGCGCTCAACACGTCGTCAGAGGTGTACTATTCGATGAAATTTACACCAGCACAAGGGAAATTATTTAAAAAATACAGCATTCAATATCAAATAATGCCTTTTCATCTAGTGTGTGAAATATTTTATAAATAATATCTACCTAAGTCATAATTTAAATGATTGTTTGAATTGAACTTCGACTTAAATGTAATTTCTAGATGTATCTTTAATTTCTGTGTCTAGGCATCAACCTTTGTAAATTTCTTAAGAAAAATAAATGATTATGATTACGAACTTCGAATAAAGTAAGCTATTTAATATTTAAACATAACTTGGTTTTTCATTTCATTACTGAGTACTCCAAGTAGGTAGGTATGTAAAACACTAGTGAATAGACTAGACTAGTGAGTACGACACCAGTCGTATCTACCTGGTTCAGTGAATTTTGATTCTATTTAAAAAAAGAGTAGGCAAATACTCGATTATTGATGATTCAAAAAAATTTTTTTTTTTCAAATATTACCAAAATTTTAATTGATGAGAGAAAAATATAATAAGATGAATGAACCATCATTCATAATATAATAATTGAATATACCAACCAATTTTCAATGGAATGATTGAATATATCCATATTCAATGAAACGATTGAATATACCAATATTTAATGGAATGATTGAATATACCAATATTCAATTGAATATACCAATATTCAATTGAATAATTGAATATACCAATATTCAATTGAATGATTGAATATACCAATATTCAATGGAATAATTAAGAATTCTGGCAAAAGGTCTATTCACGTGAATGACCTTGTGCCAGAATTCTTAATTATTACCTATTCCCGGGTGTTGCCGGTGTCAATAGGCGACGGTGACCGCTTACCATCAGGTGGGCCGTAAGCCTGTTTCCCCACAAATAACATAAAAAAACCTGTAATTTGAATGAAACTGTGGGTCAAGTTATATGGTTATATTTCGTGACTATATTTATAAATTTTTTTTTTGTTTTTATGGGAGACTCGCGAGATCTTAGTTCGGGGCGAACCACTAGTTAAACTTTTATTTTACGGTAACTCTTTTGGGAAAACACCATGCAAGTCCTGCAACACAGTAAAAATGAACGCAGGGAACAGTGACTCACTTTGTATTAATGTAATTTTGGTTGAACAATTATGTTTTTATATTGTATTATTGCAGGTTCTCCTACACTACTTCCGCTTATTGTCGAAACAGGGCCCAACCAGTACTTGTATACAAGCAAACAATGTATACACAAACATCCGTTCATGATCATTCACAATGTGAATTGTGTAAACAATGTAACTGATTTATGTTCCACGTATTTATTAAAAGCTTAACAAACTTTAGGTCTCAGAAAAACTAATATATATAAAACTAGTGTCTCTGAGCGAAATTTTTCAATATAAAGTGTAACTTGAAGTTATCATCACATTCCATTCCATTTTTATCTCATGAGAACTGATTTATGGGATAAATGATAGCCTATGTGGTGATACAGGTTATAATCTACGTATATACCAAATTTTATCGAAATCGGTTCAGCCGTTACGGCGTGATTAAGTAACAAACAAACAAACAAATAACCAAACAAACATCCAAACTTTTGCATATATAATATTAGTGTGATTCTCGTGTCACAGTGTTTTTAACAAAACTCCTCCGAAACGACTTGACCGATTCTAATGAATTTTTTGTGTATATTCGGTAAGTCTGAGAATAGGACGTGAGTTTCCACCCCAATTTTTTTTTTATTTTTTGGACAAAATTGTTGTGTATAGATTGCCGAGGGTTAGTGTCTACGTAGTCCCGTATTTGCGAACGAGAAAATAAAAAAACACCAGTCTTGATCAAATAGGTAGCGAGGCGGCGAGGCAGATTTTCTTCCTATTCTTCTTTCTTCCTGTTGCTTCCTTTTCCGATGTTGCCCGAGCACTGAATTGCTGACGGCCAATACTATTCCGTACGTATATACGTATATACTAATATACGTTTTTTATACTATTCCTCGCAATTTTCTAGAACATTCACTGCCTCACCCCCTCTAGCCTTTATTTATTACTTTTTCATACTTTACATACTGTTTGTTATATATTACTATATTTATCTTATAGACTATGATTATTACTTATGAATAATACATGCGTCTTCACCCGGCTCCGCTCGGTTTAGAAATGGCGGCGCTTTTTCGGTGCGGCGCTATAAATACTACCCTGTCCCCCGCTTCACTACTATATATACTCGCCCTAAGTGGCGGCCGCGCGTTATTTCCAATTCGAGCGTCGGAACGGGCGTATGCGCACTCATTTCTACTCTTATTACATAAAAATGTGTTACCTCCTACCTACATTTACCCATTTTATAGTAAAACAACAAATATACGTAACTTTACTTGCATCATAACTGAAGAATATTATTCTTATCTAATTATTCCTATTATAATACTTCCAAACATTTATTCTTATCTTTTAGATATCTATTCTTACTATCTATTTACAAACAAGATTATTCTTAAAGTACATTGATTAATATCTAAACGAGGTAAAATAACAATTTTCATACTATGGTCATGGGTCGCGACGGTCACTACTTGCACCCCTCTCGCCGCATGTAATCCTTATGATGCTGTCGTGCACAAAAATTATTATTTTTATTTTGTTATGATTTGGCAATAAAAAATAAATACAACGAAAAATTTTCACCCTTCTACCACCAAACCATATTTTATAATAACGATATTAGTACATTAATAATTTTCTATTTTGAATATAGAGATAGTTGATTATTAGTGGGTACGTGCACAGAGAAGGACATTGAAAAAAAAACCGGCCAAGTGCGAGTCGGACTCGTTCACGTACCATTATCTATAAAAACGGCAAAAAAATCCGTTTGTTGTTTGGGAGCCCCCTTAAATAATTGTTTTATTTTAATTTAATTATTTATTTTTGAAGTGAATATAACTTTTCCGTGAATAATTCTGTGAATATTTCAAACGTCTACCTATTACCGTCATCAATATCGAGCTAAAACGAGCAAAAAAAAACACGTTTGTTGTATGGGAGGCCCCCTTAACTATTTATTTTAATCTTGTTATAGCGGCAACAGAAACTCATCGTCTGTGAAAATTTCAACTGTCTAACTATCACATGAGATACAGCCTGGTGATAGACGGACAGACAGCGGAGCCTTAGTAATAGGGTGCCGTTTTACCCTTTGGGTACGGAACCCTAAAAATAAATTTAACTCAGCTTAGCAACACAAAATGTATTGATTCTAAGGCGGTACTAAGTTCGTGGGGTCAGCTAGTCTATAAAAATATTGTGTCAAAGGTGAGTGATTTCTTAGTGAGTTGGTCTGGTTCTCGTGTTTTTGATAGTTCCATAATCTTCCTTTTTAGTATTTTATACATACGAATATTATAATTCGAAAGTAACTCTGTCTCTCTGTCTGTCTGTTTGTTACGTTTTGACGACTAAACGGCTGGACTGATTTTGATGAAACTTAGCAAGGAAATACTATGTACTTATCAAGAGAAAGGACAAAGGATACCTAGTTATGTTTTTGGAAAAATACCTCGTTTTCTGTGCTTGTTAATGTATTTTCTTCTGTACAATATAAAATATAAAAAGTTTTTTAGCAATACAATTTTAAAATCAAAGCATGGACTGGACCACAGATAAAAAAATATGAGTTAAGATTTCCAAACTGTTTGGTCGCGACGAACCAGAGAGTTCAGAATTGGCGCTGTTAATTCAGACAATTTAAATCCACGCGAACGAAGTCGCGGGCACCACTCGTCTTTATTATTTTAACTGATGCGTGCTTTCCTTAGGGGTGACTACCCTGACTAGGGAGCTATTTCAATTGCTACGATTCTGACATGATAGAAATAAATAATCCATTTTCCTTATAAAAAGAGCCCCTTGGATTCAATTAAACAGGAAACACAATACTCATTAAAACACCTTCCCCGCGTCCACCAACGCAGTTTATTTCCAACTACCGAACAATGACATAAAAAGAAATCAAAAGGAAAAAGTGTATTTTCTCGCAAAACAAGCTGAATCGCCGGAAGCTACAGGGACAACTGCTTCCGATTTAGAAAACAATATAAAGCTGACGATGCTTTTCTAACCAATATTTCTCCGATAATGATGTTTATATAACTTTACAGACACTCTGTTACTTGTAAGCGACCTTTTATGACGCCCTTATATCCGTTTGTCATCATAGGGGACGTTTGCTGTAGTTTATGATGCGGGACTCACCTCAATAAGGATCGGATAATTTAAAAAAAAATTACATTTACTCGAGAAGAAACAGACAGGGCCGTTGGAGACACTGGTTGAGTAGATACCATTCTTTAACCCTAACGCGACACAAGTGGTGTTATAAGTTTAACGCCTATGTCTGTCTGAGGCATCGTAGTTCCTAGTTCCGGATGGACCGATTAGGATGCAGTTTTGTTAAATCAAAAGCTAGTTTAACTGGGGAAGGGGGGGGGGGGGGGGTTGTTAGCTATATCACTTTTATGTGGTTTTAAGGGGTTTTTATTTAATTTGTGTAAATGTGTCCTGTTCATTCTTACTTACGGTTCCGAGACATGGCCGCTCACAAAGGAATACATACATAAGATTAGAGTAGCTCAACGGGCAATGGAGCGTGCTATGCTCGGTATATTACTCTTGGAGCACATTTCCAATGTAGAAATCCGACGTCGCACAAAGGTTCTGAACGTGGGTATGAGGATCGCAGGACTTAAGTGGAGATGGGCTGGACACTTGGCTACGAGGGATGACGGTCGTTGGACGAAGGCGATTACAGAGTGGTGGCCAAGGGATTCTCGTAGACCAAGAGGGCATACCACCCGCCCGATGGTCGAATGACATTGAAAGCGTAGCTGGTTGTCAATGGATGAGACTCGCAAGGAACCGGAAAGAATGGCGTAATAAAGAGGAGCCATTTATCCAACAGTGGGTGCAGACGGGCTGAGATGAATGAATTAATGAATTTGTGTAACCCCATCTTGAGGGCATCGTTTCTTATGTATGAGGGTTCGTCTAAAATAGTATAAGGTTTGATGAACATATTTTAGACAATAGAATCCATTAACGAAATATAAGCTTCAAAGTGGTTATTTTTGTAATAATCCCCCCCCCCCCCCCCCATCCACCCCAATTTACAACTACAGTAACAAATAAACTGAAGTTGTTAAAAATATAGACTGCTAGTGTACGAGCCGTAATCAACCCACTTTTGGCTGTAGTTCGTTGGTAAATAGTTCATATTAGTGTTCACAACATGTATTCCTCTTCCAAATTTATCAAATATCAAGACCCATCAAGGCCGGCGGAAATGGTTACTGTATAAAGTAACTCTTTCCTAGACCCATATTCCATCCGCAAAATCGTTTCCTTTTTACCGTGCGCTTTTTCATGCTGGGGGCGCCACTGAGAAGAACAGACAATTAGCTGGTCAGAACTATGGATATTTGTTCGCGATCGCTGTGAAACCCGCTAAAACCACCGTTGTACCACAAACCGCTGAATTCAGCTGTTTTTATACTAATACTAGTAATTGTTTTACCAAAAGCCTGAGACTTCATATTATATGACCTGCTATATAATACCGCGACCCTGGTGATTTCGCAAAGTGTGCACGAAAAGGACTATCATTAAGGCAGTTCCATGATTCAAGAGGTCAGTGCGCATATTCCTTTATCCTCAATTTCCTCCAGGGTTACTTTATGAGCTCCCACGAACTATCGAAGGCGTAAGGTTCTGAGAAAAGAGCGCCATCATAACGTTTTCGTGTTACAAGCTGCATGCTGCATACAGCTCAGGTAAGTCATACTTTTGGAGATAATATCCGAGTATCAAACATTTAGGCCAACATTTTCTATTCTGTGCCACAAAGTTATCCATATTTTTTGTATAATATAATTTTCTTGAATAACATAAAATCACCTGAACAAGTCATGTTTGCCTCAGGCCTAAAAGCGAAAAAGCTTTGAAGTTTACCATCTCTTTGGATAAAATATTTTTTCCATTCCAAAACAAAGGTTTCATTATAATTCTTAATGTGATACATGTATTCTACTACCAAGGAACCTACTAATATCGATTGCAATATTGAATTAAATACAAATGGATTTTTTTAATCATATCCGCGTTTTAGTTATTATCAGTTTTTATTCATGTTAAACGTGTAGGTATGTACATTATACCTACTACACTGTTTACTTGGATCAGATGTTACTGTATTTTTATCTCAAAAAATTTATTGCATTTTTATGGTTACAGACCATAATGATAAAAATGTAAAAAATTGTGCGACTTTGTCCATTTATCCGTCTTACTGTAAAAGAACAGTCGGACGACCATTCGTCTGTCACAGCTTTTTAGCAAAATTTCTAAAATTCTTAATTACTGTTTCTAAATATAGGATGTTATATAAAAGAGCTCATTTTGCATATTCCTTAATACTATATGAGCGATCTTCCGGACAAGCTTAGAGTGGATTGGATTTACAGTATGATGGCAAACCATTCAATACTAGAAATAGATCTATCAAATGATTAAGTGTAAGAGAAAGATGATTATTATTACTCCAAGATTTCCTCTCGTGATTTCCACATAGCGCTTTCAGAGGCAATAACAACCTAAGTCACTCAGAAAGAACATTGTCAAGCTCAACTACTAAGCTGCACTAGGTGCACTTAAAACTTGCATTTCCCACGGCCATTTACCTTCATAATGCATGTGAATAGGTGTCTTGCGGCAACAATACAAAGACGTGGTTATGATGAAGTAAAGCACTAAATGTTGCAAGGTATGGCGTTGTGGGACGTTGTCATGAGTTAGCTTATAATGGTACTGTATAGAAACGCAACTCAACTTAATTATTCTTCGAAAAAATTGCAGCAAAATGAAGAGATAAGAGACCAGAAGACGGCGAAGAAGAATTTACGAGATTGTGTTTCCGCTGTTCCGTGCCACGATATAACAACGTTTATAATGATGACGTTGAGTGGTAGTTGTTTATAGCCCTTACATACATAACAAAATGGCGGAGACTTATAACCTTAAATATTTTTGTCTTTTGGCTTCTATAATGTGGGAAGAAGTATTTAATCCATGAAAAACACGGGACGCGGGCATGCCATTTCTATACATTTTGTATGAAAGAGGTGCCATGTCTTCACTACGTCCTCGTCTTACGTTTTTTCTATCTGGCATACACCCAAACTACATAATCCAACTGCAAAATCATAGGCTCATCACTTGTTTTTCATTAAATATTCAACTCGGCGTTCGCAGTCGGTTAGAACCTGGCTCTGAGGGCTTAGCCAAGTTACATTCGATTAGCGATGACGCTAGTCGATAAGTCCGAAAATGTATGGATGGAATTTGACACATGCTATGGAAATATCTCGTGATATATCGGCAACAAACCTATGTAGAAAATGAATCGATTCGTAGCGAATCTAACTTGGCTGCGGGCCCTGGTTTATATTTCTCGATACATAAATAATAAATAGATATTTATTGACGACCTCCGTGGCGTAGTGGCCGAAAAGCCGGCTGAGACGCAGGAGGTAGCGGGTTCGATTCCCGCCGTGGAACAAATGTTTGCATGATCTACAGATATTTGTTCCGGGTCTAGTTGTTTCTTTATCTATTTTAAGTATGTATTTACAAAAAAAATGTATCTATGTATTGTATCAGTTATCTGGTTCCCATAGTACAAGCTCTGCTTAGTTTGGGGCTGCTTAGGTTAGCGCTGTGTGAAATGTCCAGCAATATTTATTATTTATTTATTTATTATATCAGAAGAGATTGATAAGTACGCATTAAAATATAATTTAGCCATCGAACATAAAAAAGGAGGTACAAAGAGAGAAATACAAATCTACACACATCCTTTTTGTTCTTGGACGTAGGTATACGGAATATCACATCTCTGTTTTACCTATTTAAGGTAAGTATGGCATTGTGGGTCGTTGTGGTAAAGTAGCGCCCTCTATATTACCCGGGCGAGTAGTTGGCTATTAGAGTCTACCCGCAAACCACGGCCGTACCTCAAAAGCTTTGTTTTAGAAACATCTTACTGGATGGTACTAGTCATTCATTTAAGAGATTAGTCTTAATTGTCATTAATATAGCTTGGGAGTTCGTGATGTATTTCTTGTGATAGTTAGGAATAAATAACAATCATCATTTTTCATAACTTAGAGCTTTTTAGAAGCTTGGGACGTAATCTATCAGAGGAAAGAGTACGCTTTCATGGTATTACCCGAAATAGCATTTTCCTTTCGAGTTAGCAAACATATTCCGAAACACACTGTATTTTAATAATTGTCTGTATCGCTTGCGACCATTGCAACTGCGAGTTTTTTTTTTACACATGATAGAACTTCGTTTGACCACAATCTCACCTGATGGTAAGCGATGATGTGGTCTAAGATGTAACACGAAGATCTAGAAGAAACTTATTCACTCTTACTTTAAAGAGGCCCGGATCGTATTTATTAGGAAAAACAGACGACAGTAAAGTGTTCCATACCTCAACTGTGCGATCAAGAACGTAGAACCAAAACGGTGTGTGCGAATGGGTTTTATATCAACCAGGTACGGATGGTACTGAGCCGTGCGCCTGCTTGTTCTTTGATGGAAGGGGGATGGTGGGATCAGATCGTATAGTTGCTGAGAACATTCCCCAAAATGTATTCTGTAAAAGATCGATAGGCTTGCAACTTTACAGCGGTGTTCAAGACTTTGGGTCTTAGTCTCTGCCATATGTTGCTCACCTATAAGCCTAATAGCCCTACGTTTTATCGAGTCTAAGGTAGCGAGCTGGTATTTGGTCGAACCATCCCAAAGGTGGCAGCAGTTCTCCATACCAGACCGGATTTGAGCTTTGTAAAGACTAAGAAGCTGTCCTGGTGTGAAGTATCTCCTGACCTTGTTGAGGATGCCTAGCTTCATGGCAGCTATTTTAGCCTTAGACTCGATGTATGAGCTAAAGTTGAGAGTAGGCGTGAGCGAAACCCCTAGGACTCGAGGTGACCTTTTACAGATACCGGTACATCTCGGAAAATGGGAACTTGGGAAAACTGACACTTTTTCGCCGAGAAGAGACATGCTTGCGTTTTTAAAGCGTTGAATTTGACGAGATTGGCATTGCCCCAGTCAGAGACGGCCTTAAGTGTCAAATTCAAACGCTGCAGCATCTCGTCTCTCTACTTCTGAATTTCAGCTCTGCTGGCTCGAGCGTTAGAGGTATACCTCTCCACAACTGTACTGTCGTCTGCGTACCCAATGATACTGGACATAAGCAGATCATTGATATGCAGCAGAAACAGTGTGGCAGAGAGTACTGACCCCTGAGGTACCCCGGCGTTAATAGCCAATTGATCAAACGAGCGGCCATCAATGACTACTCGAATGGACGTTCCCTCAGAAAGTCTGCAAGTCAAGAGCA
The DNA here is from genome assembly GCA_918857605.2 of Philereme vetulata. NCBI lineage: Eukaryota > Metazoa > Arthropoda > Insecta > Lepidoptera > Geometridae > Philereme > Philereme vetulata. The sequence continues at coordinate 7,540,653 of OU975464.1, forward strand.
GAACAGTGCTGCAAGTCCGTATGAAGGAAGCTTGCCAATAAGGTTGGCATGCCAAACCCTGTCAAAAGCCTTCGAGATATCTAGTCAAACAGCCAGTGCTTCACCATACTTCTCGATGGCTTCACTCCAGATATGTGTAGCATACGCAAGAAGATCCCCAGTATACCGTTTCTGGCGAAACCCATATTGTTGGTCACTAAGGAGGTCATTGTCTTCAAGGTATGCGAGGAGTTTCCTATTCCGCACAAGTTCCATACATTTACATAGTAAGGGTGTAACCGAGATAGGGCGGTAGTTTGACGGGTCGGCACGACTACCTTTTTTGGGCACTTGCTGCACGTTAGTTAGCTTCCATGACTTGGGGACTAAACAAGTTTTCAAAGACAGGCGGAAAAGTCTTGTCAGTATTGGAGACAACTCAGGGGAACAATTTTTTAACACTATGGCTGATATTCCGTCCGGACCACTAGCTTTATTCACGTCAAGACTACGCAGCGTTTTGAGCACTTCTTTTTGCTGAATGCGAATTTCATGCATAGACACTTTGCATCGAGAAAGGCCACCTAGCCTTTCTCGATGCAAAGTGTCTATGTCTATGTTTCGCCAGAGATGTCAAGACGTGAAGCTTCCGCAAATTGAGTTGCAAACAAATTTGCTTTCTCAATAGCAGTATGGGCTAGGGAACCATCCGGTTTCAGTAGTGCAGGGAATGAAGGGCGGTTGAAATTCGCTTCCACCGACTTAGCCAGAGACCAGAAAGCTTTACTTCCTGCGGGGTACGCGGCAAGCTTAGACCCCATGTGGCCAATCCGATCAAAGCGAGCTTTCCGTATCACCTTCTTGCTAGACTTGGTGGCTTTATTGAAGGCTTTCTTCTTTGACCGCACATCCGAGGCTTTACTATTTCGTGCGTCTCTCAGGCACGGTACGCCTCATGTTTTTGCGCTTCTGCGCTGGCACATGCGGGACTAAACCATGGGCGAGCTTTGCCTGAAGGTGAAGCGTCGGAGAATGGAATAAAATATTCCATTGCCTTTTTAATCACCTCCGTAACGGCATCAGCGCGTTGGGTCCAAAGAAGAAAAACAAGTTTGCCGCCAAGGATAAGACGCAAAGAAATGACGCATTTCATCCCAATCTGCTGACTTGTAGCGCCACACTCGCCTGCATCTTCTGGGAAAGAGATCGGGAGGCGAGTATGACTATACCTCACCACACAGTGATCTGAGCTGCCCAATGGAGGTAGCACTGACACTGAGTGGCGATCCGGTTCATTTGTCAGCAGAAGATCCAGGCAATTGGCTGTGTGGCCCTCGACATCTGGTATCCTGGTGGCTTCGCCAACCAGCTGGGTTAGATTAAGTGAGAGTGCAAGTTTGCAGGCTTCTCTTCCAACATGGTCACTGTTCTGGTAAGGAAACAATTACTCTTGGTGGTGGGCGTTGAAGTCCCCCAGAATCACCAGTTGGGCGTCAGGATATCGTCGTTGAGCCACATCCGCCACTTCACAGATGTAATTAAACAACCTAGTTGTCTCCTGGTTACCAGTGTGTGATCGATATAGACCGGCATAGATTATCTTATCTAAGCCGGTGTCCACCAGAATCCACATTACGGACCGGTTGGGCTCTTCAAGGTCACGCAGACATCAAATGTCCTCCCGAACAAACAAACAAATACCAGCTTTTGATTTAAATTTGTGCTCCAGTGCGTAGCCTGGGTTTGTGAGGTATGCTGTATCCGAAGGGCATTGTATCTGCGTCTCCGTGAGAAATAATAAGTGTGGCTTCGCGGTTTCGAGGTGGTGGTGGACCGGGTCGAGATTGGAGTGCAGTCCTCGAATGTTGGAGAGGTGCACTTGGAGCGAGAGGACGTGCTTCCGCTGTAAGTAGAACTTATTATATTTTTTTGTATTTTTCATTTTTGTAAGAGTGTTAGGTTGTATGGGAAGACGGCAGTTAAGCGAGGCACTGAACAGCGAGCCCAGAGACACGAATTAGGCGCCTGCGCGATTGAGGAATTAGACTGGAGACTGCGGGGATGCCCGAACCCCCCCAGCAATGGCCATCGGATCCTCTCGCCCGGTGGCCAACCGGCACATTCAGATGGAGCATTCTGGGATTTTTCGTGAGGTGGCGGCGCAGCCTTTCATGAGTGGCTAGCTCACTAGTTGGGCCCCCTACAACCTGCGGTTGGCCAGCGGAGAACCGTACTTCGGATCCCGCTACCCTCCATGTCCAATCACTCGGCACACTTGCACTACTGCGTTCTCCGTACCGCTCTGTCTGTATTCAGTGCAAGAACTGCTCAGACCCGTCACTTCCATAGTGGCTACTGGAGACATCAACCCGAAACACGGTTAATTCGCTTCACGGAGTGTCTTTGTCTTGAGGGTGGTGACAAGCCGCGGCCGAAGCCTACCACCAGATGAGTTGTTATCCATTTGGCATTACCCAGGGATCACGTGTAGGGTTTCGAGGGTAATATCCTACGTACGCGGATAACTTTGATTCCAAAGTCCCAAAGAGTCGGACTCGCGCACCATTATCTATAATATTTTTTTAGGCATTTCAAAAAATCATGTCTGTTTTATGGGAGCCCCCCCCCCTCCCCCCCCCTCTCCCCCCCCCCCCATATTTGTTTTTTTTTTATTTCAAGCGTATATCTGTTGCCGTTATCAATATCGAGCTAAAACAAGCAAAAAATCACGTTTATTATATGAGAGCCTCCTTAAATATTTATTTTATTCTGTTTTTAGTGTTATAGCGGCAATATAAATACATCATCTTTGAAAATTTCAACTATCTAACTATCACGGTTCATGAGATACAACCTGGTGACAGACGGACAGACAGCGGAGCCTAAGTAATAGGGTGCCGTTTTACCCTTTGGGTACGGAACCCTAAAAACTAAGGTACACTACCTACACTAAGTTGTTTCCAATAAGGAAGCGTTACAGAAAACGGTTAATTTTAATTTTATTGTTATACAGCGCATAAATCATCATAATTTAAGATCCTTTCTTGCTATTATTAATTTTGCGTCTGATCCTCTCCGTATAAGCAGTCACTATATTCAACAGAAGTGGAAGAGAGAATGACTTCTCATATCGAAGGTAGGACGTCCACTCATGAGCATAGGCCCAGCCAAGCTAGAAAACGACAACCAACAGGGAGCAGTTGGAAGTATGTCGCACAAGATCGGTCAATCTGTAAATCTATGGGGGAGGCCTACCTCATGATGTACGAAAATCATCACCATCTCTTCTGCGGCGTAAGGCGTAAGATAGTAGGCAGGGTTCGTACCCGCATAGAGTTGCGAGTTAATTAAGGGACCTATTGGCATTAAGGCAAAGGATTGAGACCTAAAGGGACCTTTATTAGAACAGTAATCAAGAGGGTATTGTATATTGTACCTACACTATTGTCAGGTAATTTATGAATAAGCCCAATTAACATTTGACTTGTACTTGAGAAGCATAAGGTTAGGTATTTATTTCAGGATGTAGGTATCTATCTAAAATGACTGTTATAGATACAGACGTTGTTTTATTTTTCCTGCAATAATTATATCAGATTTTTCGCTTTGCAAACTTTGGAGATGCGGAGACAAACTACTTTATTCATTATACCCAAAAACTATACGATAAAAAAGCTGTTTTGGAATGTGTACGAGTAGAACGACGAAGTAGTCCTGCTTTGAAATTTTGGCTTCCAACCGTTTTGACCTCTTTGGCAATCAAATTGAAAATACGTATATATGACCTATCTTGGCTCGATGTTTCGTCTCGAAGCACACTTTACGAACTTGCTGCTCTTCTTGCCAATTACAGAGACATTTACCTGCAGAAATTGTGGTTGAAGCTGTCACTCCCGTGCAGATATTATAGCTATAAGCCGTGAACGCTAGTGCCTACTTACCTAACAACTGAAGTTGTTTATTTATATCTCGTGGATGTTATAGGCCAATGATGATGATAAAATCTATACTAATATTATAAAATCGAATGTAACACTGTCTATCTGTCTGTCTGTTAGTTACGTTTTCACGGCAAAAAAGCCTGGAACGATTTGAATGAAATTTGGTATCTAACATAGATAGATAGATACATTGAAGCTTGTACAAAATAAAATATAGTTTTTGTCAAGCATTCGCGATTACTGTACATAATTATTGATTAAAATGGGTATTTATCCGGGTCCACGGTTGACACGGGTCAACCCTTGACCACGACTGTTGCAACACAGCCGAAACGTAGGGATAACAATTAAAAAATAGACATACGCGATAAATACCCGTTATAATCAATAATTAAATATAAAAAATATCATAAACTGATTGTGTCTTTTCGTGACAAATATTATTTAAGATTATATATTACTTATAAGAGAAATGTAAAACGGTTTCTACAGGATAGGGAATACATGGACAATGGTGTTGCCGGTGTCAATAGACGACGGACGGTGACCGCTCATCGGGTGGGCTGTAAGTCTGTTTCCCCACAAATAACATAAAATAAAATTATACAAATGTGTTCCCCTAACTTTACCCCGTATATGTAACCGCAAAATATTGTCAGTGTATGCTATGTTGATGATTCCTATTAATACAAAAATATATATTCAAGATTCACTATGTGTAACTATTTCATTTAGTTATGATATTATCAAATCAATGCGATCGATATGCAACAAACATTCAAAAATGCATCAAAAATGCATCTTAAAAGCCATCAAATGATGCGTTTCCATGAAACCTAAACAAATATGACACGTATTGGTTTCCGTCTCGAAAGCCCTTCCTTTTCATCGCGTTTCAAACGTAGGGCGTATCCGACGCACAACACATCCGATAGTGTTCTTTGCGCACAGAAGAAGCTAATTTTGCTTAAGTGGGCTACTGCGCTCGAAGGGCGGGTCTCCCTTGCGTGCCTTGTGTTTGACTCCAGAGGGGATAAAATGACGCTGATAACTATTTGATGACGGCAAATTGGAAGAACTATGATATATTCTGCCGATGAGGATATCTGGGGGCTGAGATAACTTAATATAGTAAAATTCGGGTATATATCTAGTTTGTCCTAAACGGTATTCACGTAACTGACAATACTGAGTATGAGTTGACTGGCATGCGATTTTAGACTTTATTTGTATCAAGCTAATATTGTAATATTAATTGAGCAGAATGGCAAAATATACTCAATTCAAAATCCAATCTCATTTGAGTCAACTTTTGTTATGTTGTAAATGTGTAGGTATTCGTAGCTCCTGATACCCATTATACTGTAGGTATGTGATTGTTGGGGATTAATAATGTAATTTTAGAGAGACCAAGAACGTTTTAAATTTTTACTAGGGTTTTTTAGTTAGTCAGGACTTTTAAGATTCAGAAAGTATTAAACATAGATTCTTTTATTTACTGCTTAAACACACAATAATATAACATTTAGGAACATAAAAGATACAATAAAAAGCGGAAAAGCGAAAAATATCACACTAATATTATAAATGTGAAAGTTTGGATGTTTGTTTATTTATTTGTTGATTTTGATGAAATTTGGTATATACATAGATTATAACCTGGATTACCACATAGGCTACCTTTTATACCATAAATCAGTTCCCATGGAATAAAAAGGGGGTGTCAAGTCAAGTTGCAAAAGCGAGTTTAGCTTTATTTCTAGGTTACTTTCATATTTAGAAGTGTAACACGTACGAAGTCGCGGGCAACAGCTAGTAACATATAAAACTGTTCAGTATTTTAGAGAATAACGCAAGGAAACATTGCAAATCACTTGTACTCGTTTAATGGCTGACAACCAACTGCCAAACAAGTCTACCCACAAATAGAAATAAGTATGTATGTATATCGATACACCACATCCCTCCACCACTATTAACAAAATACTTACAAACTAAAACTTATAATTTAATTGATTCCGAGTTTTTCGAATCGGATATCGGCGGACAAGCTGAGGATTTTGATTTGCATTATCACTTTCATTAGAATGATGCGAATGATCGTCATTTCGTACGTTAGGGGCAGCATCAGGAAAAACTGCATCTAAACACTCATCATCCGAGTCAGCTCGTATTTCCTCCCCTTCATCCATCTCATCACGCGCAGGACACGTAGATGAAGCATAGTCAGATACCAAGTCAGCATTCAGTTCACTAGGTTGACCCGTGAATTTAGGCAAATTATCTGCGAAAACACTTACATCGTCATCCTGATCTAACGATGAGTTGATACCTTTGCACGCCAATAACTGATCTATGTGTTTTTTTACATTTACATTTTCGCCGGAAATGTTAACTATAAACATTCGAGAGCCTAGGCATTTCTTAACAATACCCTGTTTCCAAATATGTTTAGTAACATTATTAAAGTAATGTTTGATCAAAACTCTGTCGCCTACTGAAAAATTTACATTCCTATTACCTCCAAACTGTTTACATTGGTTCAATTGCGCTTTGATTACATTATCTTTAGCAGCGGATGACGAGGACGGTAAAGAGTCTACTTGCAACGGCCTTAACAAATCGAGTCGACAACGTAAATGACGTCCGATCATCAATTGGGCTGGAGAAAATCCCGCAGACGAATGGATTCAGTTCCTGTAGTCTAACAAAAACTTATTCAATATTTTTAATACATTTTTATTGTTCATGTTGTTATTAAAAATCGCTTTTAAACCATTTTTTACAGTTTTGACACTATTTTCTGCTTGTCCGTTTGACATTGCATGATACGGCGCACCGGTCAAATGCTGGATTCCGTTTAATTGACAAAACGTTTCAAATTCATTGGAACAAAAATTGGTAGCATTGACAGTAACCAAGGTACACACTAAACCAAACCTGCTAAACATTTCACATAGTTTACTAATTACAGCTTCAGTATCTGTCTTTTGCATTGAAAAACATTCGACCCATTCAGAAAGAAGCCACGTCCATTGTTTTTGCGATTAAAAAGTTTAATCATTATTTGTATGGCCGTACTGTACCATTTATATTGCGTACGGACCATAAACCACTTTTGGTTATTTTTGGTAAAGAAAAAGGTGTGCCCGTTTTGGCCGCGAATAGATTACAAAGGTATGCTTTGTTTTTATCTGCATATAATTTCCGCATTGAATATGTTAAAAGTGATGATAACGTGGCCGATTTCTTGTCAAGATCAGTTTCTTTATTGAATGTAGTAGAAGATATAGATCAAACGTTGTATATCAATTTCATTGGTGAATCAGTCCTACCACCTGTAGAGAAAGTCTTTTCAAAAAACATTGAGGAACATTGTTATAATGGCATGTAGGTACTCTTTATACAATCCTTGTGCTATTTACTTTAGCTTTAATATAATACTAGCTGTTGCCAGCGGCTTCGCACGCGTGGTTTGCCAATAAAAAGTAGCCTATGTGTTAATCCAGGTTATTATCTACGTAACTACCAAATTTCATCGCAATCGGTTTAGCCGTTCCGGCGTGAAAGAGTAACAAACATCCATACATCCATACATACAAACTTTCGCGTTTATAATATTAGTAGGATTCACTGCGTGTTTAAAATGGTGTTTTTTGACATTTTCTAAGAACATTCTTATATTTAAAGCACTGTTCTAAAATTTATTTAATTCCAGAAAATTTTCTAACTCAATAACTAACCTTTACTATTTATTCTAAAAATATTGATTTGAGGGAGTAGGTAACAGTTTGAATTAATTAATTAGCGAATGAAAATTCTTTAATGCTCAATAACTGGTGCTTCGCCCCGAACTGAAATCTCGCGAGTCTCCCAAAACAAAAAAAAAATTCAACGATGCCTAAGCGTATTTAGTTGCTAAATATAATTTAAGGAGTTGCCAAATCAGACAAATACGTACAGTTTAAACATGTTTAGACGCTAAATACGTTTAGGGATAGTTGTGCAAGCCGGCCTTAATCTTTGACTAATAAAATAGTACCACGAAATGCGGATCCAAACACTTAACCTACACTTTCATTGAAATTACAGGTAACTGGAGTTCATGTACCTTGGTTACTCTTTTTTGGGGTACAAATTGCAGTTATTCCGGATTTCAGACTTTTTCCTATATTTGTGTTTCTAAAGCTACACGTATACCAAATTTCAGCACTGTGGGTCACTGTGAATTTTGTCAAAGTTCAGTTTTTATTATGGCTAATAACTTAAAAACTACAAAGTTAAACTATAAATAAAAATGGGGTCGAAATGAACACACAAATACCTGTTATTAGACATGCCACTTAATTGTATAGTCTCATTTTGTTTTTTTTTACCCCTCTTTCAACAACCCCCTCACCCCATATTTTTAGCTCATTTAGTCACAATAAAATTGTGCCAGCGCTTCCTATATATATACCTAGTCAGGTCATAAATTCTGTCACATGTTTAATATAAAATAATTGAAACAAGTTATTAAATTTATTCATTATGTAACCGTTCATTATGTAACATTATGTAATTCATATACCAAAATGAACTTAACAAAACATAGATTCTTATGACACTAAAGTTTATTCAAAATGACCTCCGTGATTTTGAATACAGGCCTTCAATCTGCGTCAACGAACGAGGTCCATGTCAATATCGGCGGCTGCCTTAATCAAGGATGTCTTGAGTGACTCCAAATTGGGATGAGGCTTTGAGCACGCCTTTTTCTCCAAGTGTTGCCATATTTTGTAATCTAACGGATTCAAATCTGGAGGAGGGCCAGTCTTCGTGCCGGATGAAGTCGAATTCACGCGCCACCAGCCAGTCTTGTGTGCTCGTCGCTCTATGAGCTGGCGCCGAATCTTGTTGGAATACCCAGTGCCTGTTATTGAACATGGTATGAGAAACAGGTTCCACAAGGTTCGTCAGGACTGTATTTTGATACACAACTGCATTCGTTTTTACACCTTTCTCACAAAAATGTACCTCTGTTAAGCCCCAATAAGAAACTCCCAACCATACCATGAGCGAGGATGGAAAATGACCTCGTTGGACACGCGGAATACGGTTGCTCGCTTCTTCACTACTGTGTGCGTACACCTTATCATTTTGTTTGTTGTAGCTCTCTTCTACGGTAAAAAATTTTTCATCCGAAAAAAGAATTTCCCGATATTTTATTCCCGCGTACCGCTTCAACAAAGCGCGGCATCTCTTCAGTCTCAGGTCCATTAGACGAGTATTCAAACGATGTCCTGTTTTTCTTCGATATACCCGAAGCCCTAAGTCTTCATTTAACACCCTTTTCACCGTGGTTCTGCTTAATCCCATCTGAAGGGCCAACAGTTTCTGCTTACGTTTGGGATTTCTTTGAATTCGCGCCTTCACAGCTTTTATCATGCTGGAGTCCTAACAGACCGAGGGCGACCACTTCTTGACCTGTCATCTACACTAGAGTCTTCATTGTATCGTTTGATGGTGCGATAAACGAATCTCTTGGTTATATTCAAATTTTTCAGTCAAAAATTTTAATTGGCGCGTAACCGCAACGATGCAACGCAATAACTGCAACACGGTCTGCTTTAAGCGTCCACTCCATATTTAAAAATGAGTTAAATTCTAAAAAGTATACATTTTTATTTTTATGAAAAATTGGAAATTCGAATTCTATAAACTTTTTTGTGGTCAGCATTCTAAAAGAAAAGTTTTTACTGTGTGACAATACTTATGACCTTACTAGGTGTATACCAAATTTCACGATGATTGAATAAACGCTTCGAAAGTTATCCTCGGACAAACAATCATACATACATACATACAACGCCGATTTGCCCAAGTTGATTTAGAGATCTCGCTTCGCTCGACCAAAAATAATCTGCTAATAGGCGAATTTAATGGTAGATTGCATTAGTTATTTAGATTTTCTTTTATGAATGTCTGGTTCACGAAAGCTAGCAGTTTCTATGTGAGAATATCTAGGCAAGAGAAACCTAAGATCACTTTTCAAAAACATTGTGTAGTTATTCGTTCCGGCGTCATATTACTGGCTTTAACACTTGAGCTGGTTGCGATGACGCGCATTGTTTAGTTGTGAGCACGCATGTACTCTTTGTTCTATGCAATACTTATGAATTTCCTAGGGGAAACTTTTATTGTGATGCAACGTACGATAACAACTTAGCACATGAATTCAGTGCCCAATCTACATACGATCGAACAAAGGGTTATTGATTACCTGACTCTTTCCCCCACTTTGTGTGTTTTGCTCGTAGTTTAGTTATTTACCGACTTGAAGTTGAAAGGGGTCACAAAGGGCAGTTGACGGCAAGCGTACCTACAAGAAAACGTGCTTAGGTAATAAAATATTTGGAATATCACACACTGCATTGACAAAGTCTCTAAAATGTGGTGCTGGAGAAGAATGCTTGGGCTATCATGGACAGAACTCCGTACCAACCACTCTATACTTCAAGAACTCGGCATTAAGCAGCATCTTTCTTCTACCGCATCCTTACGTTCTTAGGGCACGTGTCGCGGCGTGGAGAGGTGTCCATTGAGCGCCTTGTGGTGCAGGGGAAAGTTGAGGTAAGCGACCACTCAATACGACGACAGTAGATGGACGGACCAAATCAAAGTAGCTCCTAACGGTCCCCTACACGAGTGCACCAGAAAAGCAGCAATACGAGAGGTTTGGCAAGGATTGTAAAACGCGCCACTACTCCCGAAGTGACAACCACGACTACTCTTCCAAGAGTGTAACGACTGAGAAGAAGGTAATATAATATTGTACTAACTATATCATTCTTGTATATTAAAATGCGTTTATAACGCATGTTGAGCAAACAAGGTGGCACACACACACACACACACACACCCAGCCAGAGAGAGAGAGAAACAGACATAAAATAACCAAAACTAGATTAGCGCGAATCAGAAAAGACTTGAGAGCTTATCTATCACTGCTAAAATAAATACACTTACACATATTGTTCGATGTGGGAAAATGTGATTTTACCTACAAAACACTTATAAATAAATGCATCTATATAGGTACTATTGTGTCAGTATTTCTCGATTATCTAAAGAACGATTACATTACCCGAGATAGTGGCTCTATTTGGAATTTATTACGCCGTTATGGTGGTGACGGTGAGTGCATCTAGACATTGTGCAGCTTTCTTGTGAAGGTTTTCTTATTCGATTCAAAATGCTTCCATAATCAATCGGTAAGTGCACTTTTGAAGGACGAAAAAACAAGCGTTGTAACATTTCATAGAATTTAAATATTTATTATAGTTTATTCACTTATAATTTGGTTGTTTTATGTCATCATCATCATCAGCCGGAAGACGTCCGCTGCTGAACATAGACCTCCCCCTTAGATCGCCACATCGAGCGGTTGGTAGCCGTTTGCGCCCAACGGCTCCCCGCGATTCTTACTAGATCGTCGGTCCACCTTGTGGGAGGACGGCCTACGCTGCGTCTTCCAGTCCGTGGTCTCCACTCGAGAAGCTTTCTTCCCCAACGGTTATCGGTTCTACTTGCGATGGGGCCTGCCCATTGCCATTTAACTTGCTAATTTTGAGAGCTATGTGTATGTATTCGGTAAAAACGTTAAATTTAATTTGTATTGTTTTAATTATTTATATAATTTTTATTAATAATATTATTTTAGGTACGCGGTGTCCGGTTTCATGTGGTTCAAACGAAAACCATCAATTGAGAGACCCATGGGCTACTCGAATCACACCCATGTACGTTCTACGATTTTTATAGTTCAGCAGCTAAAGATATTTGTTTTCAATAATTTCCTAAGGAAAATTTTTTTACGTAAGAGTACATTTTTTTGGTGACGCCATTAAGTATACGCAGGCGGCGTACAGCGCACTCCGCGTCCAATATAACAATGCACTCAGGGCGATGCTGGGGCTGCCCCGCTACTGCAGTGCATCAGGGATGTTCGCGGCGGCGCGGGTCGACTGCTTCCATACCGTCATGCGCAAGCGAGCCGCGTCCCTGGTGCACAGGCTGCGGGCCAGCGCCAACACCGTCTTGGCAATGATAGCCGGCAGAGTAGACTGCCCGTACACCAGACATTGCTGTCACAGGCATGCTCTCAAAAACCCTGTATAAACATTGGTTTACTTATTGTGTTGTGCGCTTTCCTATATGAGTTACATAATTGCTTGAAATAAATGTACTTTATTTTATTGTATTGGAATAACTTGATAAAGTAGAGAATATTAAGGCTAAGCTAAACAAATAAACAATAAGAACATCTTATCAAAAAAATCTTATGCCGCCGTCCTTATTTGTTCATATAGATCCTGTCCATCCAAAGGTTGCCTGGAAGAGATCGCTTTTAGCGATAAGGCCGCCCATTGTACCTATGATTTAAAATTGTATTTTCTTTTATATGTTTGTATTTAATGGTGTGCAATAAAGAAGTTATCTAATCTAATCTAATCTAAGAACACTACAAGAATACGTATTTACTCGTATGATTGGAAATAGGTTTCATAACAAACCAGAAAACATTTTCTCTTCTAAAACAATTTTGGTATGTCAATAAAATCGCTAGATTTTTCTGAATAATATCAGTCAACATAGGATGACAATGTGAGAATATTTGCTCATAAGGTTGTCGGGAAGGCACATTTTTTCATATCCACTTTCAGCGTGACCTTGTAATCAGCACTGAATTCAGTTAAAGTAACGCGACAGGCATTCCTTGGAGCTCGGGACTCGCGACTCGGCCCTGACACGAAATTGATTCAGTGCGAGACGTGAGCTGACTGCCAGTGCCATGCTTCAACTGTAAGCCGGCAATGAAAGTTTATGTTGACGTATACAGGATGACTTGTAATACGACCTTATTCCTTAGGACTTAGACTTTGGTTAGTTTACTAAAATTTTGACCAATAAAATGTTTATTATTATTAGCATTATTTTTATTATTTTCAGCCCTCTGTGTCCCACTGCTGGGCAAAGGGCACCCCCTTCTTCAAAAACACTTCAGGGCAAACACACTTCTTTGAAGCGCGAATATGGTCCAATCCACTCGAAGTTTGTGAGCTTTTCATTGGTCTGCCGCGATGTCTTCGGTTTGTGTCTGGGTTCCACTCGGTGGTCAGCTTAGCCACTGATAACTCGACATACGGCAATTTATTAGGATTCCGTACCCAAAGGGTCAATCGGGACCCTATTACTAAGACTCCGCTGTCTGTCTGTCTCTCTGTCCGTCTGTCACTAGGCTGTATCTCATGAACCGTGATATTTAGACAGATAAAGTTTTCACAGATGATGTATTTCTGTTGCCGCTATAACAACAAATACTAAAAACAGATTAAAATACATATTTAAGGGGGCTCCCATACAACAAACGTGAGTTGTTTGTCTTTTTTATAGATAATGGTACGGAATTCTTTGTGCGCGAGTCCGACTCGCACTTGACCGGTTTTACTGGGGATATGAGGTCAATGATAATTGAGTTATCACAGTTTTATATTAGTTTTTCGCATTACGCAAAGTTTGGTGGAATGTCATGATTGGTGATTTTGGACCATTATGGAATCTGAGTGGAAATCAACAGTAGTAAGTATGGGCTCTTTTTATAACATACAGTATGTACTTATAAAGTCACCCTGTATTACCTACTGCAAATTTAATTAGGTACTATAAGTGCGAATGAATGGCTCTTGCTTGGAAGTCTTGACGGTGTTTATTCGTTTTTGATAACGATGCTTGAATTGTACGTATAATTAACAGCTGTTAGGTAACAATTACTGTCTTAATCCGTAATCAGAAATGTAATACATAATAATTGACTGTTGTTTACAAGTGCTAAATAATTTTGTTTTTTTTAGTTCTAAAGCAGTGTTAGCAATGGGATTATGTGCAATTTTTTACATACAATCAATCGGTAGAAACTGAGAGCAATTTACAAAGTATTATTGAAGTAACAACTGATTTAATCGACCAACTTTAAACGACCGTTTTTAGGTTTCCGTACCTCAAAAGGTAAAAACAAGAACCCTTATAAGATCACTCTCTTGTCCGTCCGTCTGTCCGTGTGTCACCAGTCACCACCAATTTTCTCATGAACGGGTGGACCTAGCAAGTTGCCATACACCTCCTGACTGAGGATTTACGTGCTGTCTCTTCTTGGTCACATACATTTGGACTACAGATCAGCACTAGTAATACCCAAGTGATGATTACTGGCAGCCGGGTCTTTATTTCTAAAATCTCTCCCTTATGTTACGTATAACGATGTCCCCTTAGCTTACTGCTCTGAAGTAAACAATCTTGGCCTACTTATCACTGAGAACTTATCATAGGAGCAGCTCATTACTGAAGTCAGCAGGAAGATGTATGGATCAATGCACGCTCTAAAGCGCATGCATAATTTCCTTTCTTTTTAGCTAAAATTACTCTTGTAAATTCTATCCTACTCCCTATCCTAGATTATGTAGATTTGTGTTATCCCGACGCTACTGAGGAGCAACTTAATAAACTGGAGCGGTTGTTAAACCTCTGCATCAGGTATGTATACGGGTTACGCAAGTACGACCACATCTTACAGTACCGCTCACAGTTAAAGTGGCTCAAAATCTGGTTTCTTCGGGATACTCATATACTCTGTCTTCTTTATAACATTCTTCAAAATCCTCTGTCTCCTTGCTATCTTAAAGAACGTTTTTCTCTTCTTTTTCCACCTGATCGTCCTTCTCGTTCTTCTCAACATCTTTTATTCAAGACGCCTGAGCATAAAACTTCTTTCTTCACTAACTCTTTCACTGTGACTGCTATCTGCTTGTGGAACTCTCTTCCAGTGAAAATCCGCAAGGCCGCCTCTATGGGAACCTTCAAATCCAAACTGTTTAAACACTTCATCTCTTTTCAAGATACCCAACAAAATTGAGCACTTTATATAGATATATTTGTGTATTTCGGTTATGTATGTGTATTAATATTATTTTTAATTTTTGCAAGTTTATTTCGAAGCTAAAGTTTGTTTAAATTTCCATTTTCTGGCACTACCACTTTCTCCACACTACACAAAGGTTAGCTGGTAGAAAATGCTAATTAGCATTATGTTCGCCTATGTATTATTTTATTAGTGCAATATAGAATTTTCTAATCTAATCTAATCAAATAAGGTAAGTAAATAAAATTGTGCTATTCAATAAAATAAATATTTAAGTGTAGCTCCCTTACAACAAACATATTTTTATTGCTGTTTTTATAGATAATGGTACGGAACTCTTCGTGCACGAGTCCGACTTGCAATTGGTTGTTTTTCAATAGGTTTTAAATTGAAACTGATTGCAACAAAAGTAATTACCTCACTAGCACAGTTGTGCTGTCTGTATGTCATTTGCATCATATCGTTTCACTTGTATTTTACAGTTAGATATGTATATACTCGTATTTGTGTGTTTTTTCTATTAATACATTTAGTTTTAAAAACATGATTTGGAAATCTAATTTCCCACTGCCATACCGGTAGATTTGCACTAATACACTTCAAAATTCAACTTGCAGCTCAAGGAAAATGACGAGGAATCTAAACATATTTTTATGAGCATACAAATAAATTAAATTGTGGCCAATCTCCTGTTCCGGGGAAACAAAGTGAGTAAGGAAAGACTGAGCGACGGTTTTTTTCACAATTTGTTTACGCGACATTATCTTTGCTTCGAGTTTTAGCAACGGGACGAGGAAAAACATAGAGTTTGAAAAGGGCTCAGATAAAGGAATACTTTTGACGGACGAAATGTTTCCGCTATTTTTTATTTCACATTTGAATAAACAAGGTTGAGTTTTAAGGCTTTAAATGTAAAATAATAACGCTGATTTCAGTGTTACATTACACGTTTTAAATCACTTTTTCATTAGGTTTATTGTTGATTCTAAAAGTCCTTTTAAAGTCAACATTTAAAAAACCTGTCTAGGTGCATATAACCTGTCAAGGATTACTCCAATACATTTTTGTATGGTTGTGGTGCCTGATCTTACCTGTGTAGTTCTTGCTATACCAGCTGTCTTTTAAATCATAAACCAGAGCATGTAGCCATGTTACATTCGCTTCGAATCGATTCGATTTCTACATAGGATTGTTGTCGATATATCACGTGATATTTCCATAGCAAGTGTCAAATCCTAAACATTTTCGGACTTATCGACTAGCGTCATCTCTAATCGAATATAACTTGGCTAAGCCCTCAGGTCAGCTGTACACATGTAGTCAGCGACCTATGTTATATAAACATTTGTGATTTTCATTTCCTGATACGATAAAGCTTAAGAATCTTATAATCGGGATTTATTGGGGATTAACAAGCTCAATTTGTTTATCAACGTATTGCGTAGGCTTAAGTCTAATAGGCAATACCATAAAATATTTGACATCCCATTTTACACAATCAATTTCGATACACGGGGTGTTTAAAGAAAAACACTGCCTTCCAACCTGACTTATTACGATAAAGTAACATTCAAAAACTTATGACAAAAACATTAAAACATTGAAGCATCAGCATCGGGACACATTCAATTTGCCTAAAACAACTAGAAATACTTTATAAAGGCTTTCGTTGTTTCTTGACGTTCAGCAAATCCACATTTATGGCGAGCGCCTGCGATTCAATTACTAGCAAAGTGCGGCGCGGTGCGTATTGCATCGTAAAATAAAGGCTATAAGACGTTATGACTACAGTTTTAGAGGAAATATAACACAGAGAACATCTGTGTACGAACAGTAAGCACGAACAAACTAGAGAACATCCCCTAGTTTGGATTTTATATTCCAGCGACCTTGACTAGACAGCCGTAATAAAGCTCTGAGCTTTCTTTTCAACAACGTTAAAATATTTTCTATTCTTGTTCTCATTTTTATTCATAATCTATTGTAATATTTAGGATTATATTCTATTATGATGAAAATAATCTCTGAGATCTGACAGCGACAGAAAGAGTCTTGTCAATATATGTAAAGAGCCTACAAAGCGTAGGCCTATTTATGAATAACGCACAAAATTTGACCCATAGGGACTGCACATAAAAATTTTAGACAGAAAAACGCGTTTGCAGTCAAAATGATCTTATAAGAACGACCGAAAATTCCGAGTGTCAAATAAAAAAAAAATGTTGCAGTATTGTAGAGGGTCTGGTCTACGAAGTTAGAGTTAGTTAGTTATTTGTTTGTTTGTTACTCAATAACGTCGTAACGGCTGAACCGATTTCGATTAAATGTAGTATGTACGTAGATTATAACCTGGATTAACACATAAGCTTCTTTTTATCCTATAAATCAGGTACCTTGGAATCCTTGGGGTGTCAATTCAAGTAGCAACACCGAGTTCAGCTTTGTTTCTAGGTTACCTACCTACACATTTAGTAGTGCAACGCGTACAAAGTCACGGGCAACAGCTAGTCATACATTATTAGAAAAATCCCATAGAATATAAGCATTAAGTGCTTATATTCTATGGGAGTTCTCTAATTATGTACATTTTCACGAAATTAACAAAAACCCTATCTGTTGTTTTTGCATCGGGATAAAAAACTGGCATAGCGAAGAACAAGCCCAGTTACAATAACGTTCTATTAAAAAAAACGGAATTCAAATCTGTCTATCCGTTTAGGAAACGCGATGCCACAGCCACATAGATACACAGACAGACATAGGCGTCAAACTTATAACCCCCTACTTTTTGCACCAACGCAACGGTTAAAAACATCAGCCTTGGCTTGATTTCAACTGCCACGTATACTCTACAGATCATTCGCCCTCTTAGGTTCCGGCTAAATAAAATCTAGTGGGTAGTAGGAAGGCCTCTAACTACCTCTGACCTGAATAATCGAAGTATCGATAAAATAAAATTGTGTTATAGGTTTATTCCTGACTAAATAAAAAGTTACATAGTTGAGTGGTTGATTAGGTCGTGCCTTCGCGAACGATTTTAATAACATTTTTAACTTATTCATAACGTCCAACTTGACAAGTCATTAGATGGTGTACTTAAGTGTATACTTTTCCAGAAAGTAAAGAGGACTTTTTGTAGGGTTTTCTAGTCAGTTTTTAAGAGATCTGGTATCGATATTTTTATGATGCTCGAATGTCTCCGACTTATTTAGCCGGGGCCATCTAGATGAAATGAAGCATCTTTATCATCAGAAACGCTGAGCTGGATATGACACTGATTTAAGTACTGTGTTATCTAAGATACGAACTTTGCGTATCTTAGCTGTCTTCCTAAGAAAGGTAAACTACGAGCGCTATAGAGCTTTAATAGTTCACAGCCGCCGTAATCTCTAGTAACTGCAGGCATTTAACCTACAATTAGAGGAATAGGTCACAAGTGGTAGCTTTATTTTATTAATCCCATATCTACGAGTAAGCAAAGTGCTTACATAGTTTGCAATAATAGGAGGTAGCTTCGTAAGGGGTGGCGTGTGACTTTTTAACATTCCCTGTGCCCCAGTTTTCATAGCCCTGATACAGTTTATTGTGTTGACACATGAATGTTGTGGCTTCACATAAAAATGTTTTAGTTTTTAACAGTTTTATTGAAGCTGTAAAAAGTTGGATTTCTTTAATAAAAGTTACACAATTGCGAATTTCAAAATTGCTTAATTTTAGTTGAGTATTTAATTAGTAGCATTGTTTAACGAGTTTCATAAATCCCATAACTTTTCCGTATTACGACTTCTAAGCTTATAATTAATAAAATAGGCGGAGACTGAGCCTAAGTTATGTTGGGAAAGTACTTTTACTTCTGCAATTACTGCGGTTTCATTTCTAATTTAAGCACTTTGCTTTGTTTAACCTCTTCAAACAACGAATTTTATTTGTTTTTAATTTAAAAATAATGTGATAAAATAAAGAGTTGTGCATTTTTGTCGTTCTTGTTCAGCTTTACAACCAAACTTTTACGAATGCTGTAAAACTCGTAAATACTCCATTCGCGAATTCGCTCGCTGATAAACCACATAACCACCCCACAGATGTATAACCATAAAGCAGCTCGTGCTGTAATTTTGTTTCTACAACTTTGCGGCCTCGCTACAAACTTCAGGCATTTGCTTGAACACCGACGATTCACATAAATTCATGGGCCACAAAATGAAATTTAATTCTTGCCATAACGTTCAGTCATTAGAACCTTGTCGAACTATGTTGCACATTATGATGAAAGTTTTCAAATTAAATCATTTGAAGTTAGACGCTTTACTACTTTGACTTCCGGTTTGTATTTAGGTTAGTAGGTTTAGTGACGTGTTGGACAAATATTTTAAAAAGGTATTGGAAACTTTACTAATCTTCATAAATCGGCTATAATACAGACAATTACAATAATATCATTACTATGTCACCCGGAGATAGTGTAGCTTCCCAACAGTGAAAGAATTTTTTAAATCGGTTCAGTAGTTTCGGAGCCTATTCAATACAAAGAAACAAACAAATCTTTCCGCTTTATAATATAACGAAGTTTTTTGCAGATATTGATATGTTCTTTATTATTGTAGAACATACTTTTGTTCTATCATCAATAGTTTCCGCAGCGCATGCGACGAAACACGTTTTTGGGCACTTTTTTACACTGTGGGTTACGTTACTCAAGTTTTAGTAAGGATCCTTATTTTTTTCTAGCAATAAATATAACCTATGTCACTCAAGGTGAATGTAGCTTTCCAATGGTGAAAGAGTTTTTGCAATCGGCACAGTAGTTTTTGAGTTTATTTATTACAAACATACACACAAAAATACAATTATTTCCTCTTTATAATATTAGTATAGATATAGAGTTTAATGTAAGTGCGATGTAGGTACAATAAAGTGGTATCTCTCTCTCTCTCTCTCTCCTTTGGGTGAAATAATGATGATGATCCCGTTTTAGCAGAAGTAAATTTAGTTGAGAAATGTTTTAAACAAAATAAGAAACTGTTACAAAATATGCGATCAAATAACTCTGTAAATTCAGAGCTCGATAACCAGTAGAGTTGAATAACTCAGCTACGTAATCCATCCGAACGGCTACCCGACGTCCGAAGTTTTAAATCGATTGAATAGTGGTATCTACGTGTGGAGTGGTAGCAATTCGTCAACGTCCCTGTATAATCTCCCCCTCAATGAGTTCTAAGCCCGCCTAGAGCGATGTCGCACCATCCATCACGGCAAGTGTACTTCCGCTGCGTCATCGATACCAACTATCCAGAAGTTAGATTGATATTTGATAAGGATTACGAGCGCTTCAGGGTATTATGGATAATATTGCAAGGAAAACTTCATGTATTCTGTGAGCTTTTATTCCTTTACTTCGGAGCGTTATAAATAACTCTAATAAACCAAAGTTACCAATAAATAAGTATGAATGAAATAAGTTACATCGCATTTTTGTAATTGTTAATAATTATTATGAACCATTAACTTAACAAATCGATACGCGATTATCGACTTTTTGAAGTAATTTTTCTTTACGCATGCTTGACTTGGGAGTAGACTGGTGAATGAGTGACGAGAGCGTTACGAGAGAGAGTTACGTTTCGTATATTACTGTAGGGGCAAGAGAGAGATGCGAGCGCACATTTTCTTTCTCTCTTTCTCTCATAGCCGGTTAAATTTCGTAATTCGTTTGCGAGTTTGCTAGCGTTACGTGAACGGTGATTTCTTAATTATTTTAGTTATAAAACATTTCCATTTCCAATATAAACATTGGGTCTATTATAACATGCTCTACCGAATTTAAACCCACGATCTGCGTATCAGATGGGAGGATTGCTTACTACATTTATAAGCTGCTAAGAAAGTTCATACGAGGTAGTGTCAATAACCATTATATTGGAGTTTTTCGGAGACCCGAAGAACTTATACAATTTATGTTTTTTGTTAGCCAGGATCAATATCGTATCGGCTCCTCCAA
The DNA here is from genome assembly GCA_918857605.2 of Philereme vetulata. Lineage (NCBI taxonomy): Eukaryota > Metazoa > Arthropoda > Insecta > Lepidoptera > Geometridae > Philereme > Philereme vetulata. The sequence continues at coordinate 7,561,528 of OU975464.1, forward strand.
AGCGAGGAACGCCCAGATAAAATTGTTACTAGCGTTAACACATCGAAGGCTTTAAAAGACTAATAAATCTACATCAGAGCACTTCAAGCTTTATACACAAAGTATATGAAGTAAGTATAATATAGATCGTAGCATTAACTAAGCACCAACTCATACAGACTAAAAACTAGAACAATGTTGCTAACAAGAAAAGTCGTTAGCATACTCAGTATAATGCTTTAAAAATGCTTGCGCACTCTGTGTTTTTACTTAGTTTCTAGTTGGATTAGTGGAGAAGAAAGTATGTCTGCTTACGTAAATGGGTATTTATGATCAAAGTTAATGTAAAAAGAGTATCTGTATCAGCAGGGTTAGTCGAAGGGCAGTGCAAATTAGTGCAAAAGGGGACTTAGGTTTAAATAATTCATACTCATTTATTGTAACCGTAGGGACACAATAGAACACTTGGTTACGTCAATAATACTTAAATAATTACATAGGCTTTTGGCTATCTTCCTAGACGCTTATTGCACCAGAATTTCGGAGGTGCTAGAAACAAACAAGCTTTTCATAAATAACATATGAACACTGATTAATGATTATATTTGCTGTAGATGTGCATTGTCAAAGAATGTATGTATATTACACTAAATAATGTATATTACATTTTTTTTTATCTAGCCTACGCTGTCCCACTGCTGGCCAAAGGCCTCCCTCTCATCTCTCCACTTTTCTCGATCTTGTACTAAATCCCGCCAATCCCTATAGAAAGCGTCCAAACCATCGCGCCACCGCTTCATAGGCCTTCCACGGTGTCGCTTTCCATCCACAGGGATCCATCCAGTTACGACCCTACCCCACCTATTTGGCTGCTTGCGGGATACATGACCCGCCCAATCCCACTTCAACTTGGCAGCCTTGATACCGACGTCAGCGATGCCAGTCCTTGAGCGCAGCGAGGTGTTCCGAATCCTGTCTATTCTCTTGACACCCAAAATGCTGCGCTCCATCGCTCTTTGGCAAACCCCGAGCCTGGACTTTTTTGATTCAGTCAGTGACCAAGACTGGGCACCGTAGGTTAGGACAGGCAGAATACACATGTCGATGAGCTGACGTTTTAGTGATAATGGAAGGTCGCCTTTCATGAATGTCTTCATGGACCAGTAGCTCTTCCAGGCATTGTCGATACGACGATCGATTTCTTTGTCCTGCTTGTTTTCGAAGGAAGCTAACTGGCCCAAGTAGATGTACTCATCGACATAGTGTAGGTATTTCTTGTCCGTCCACCACCACCCTACGTTTCGTGCTATTGGTCAAATTTTGAGTCTTTGATCGATTCATCATTAGTCCAACCTCGAGGCTCGCTGTGCTTAGTGCTTATAGCATATCTTGTTACTCGGATGCATTTGGGGCAAAAATAACTATGTCATCGGCGAACCGAAGGTTTGTAAGCCTCTGGCTGCCGACTTCAATACCTTTTCTTGCCCATGGGACTGCCAATGGTTTGAAAACTTCTTCCAACGTACATGTAAATAGTTTTGCTGAGAGTGGGTCGCCCTGCTTGATACTTTTTTTGATTAGAAAGTGTGGACCGGAGGACTCTATTTTTATACTGGCCTGACTTTTTCTGTAAATTATTTCAACTAAATCGATGTATGTTTTGTCTATCTGTTGTCGTTCTAAAGCTAAAAATATTGCTGAATGTTTGACACTGTCAAAGGCTTTTGTATAATCCACAAAAGCTAGATACAGTGGTTTGTGGTAATCGTTATGCTTCTCTATAATTTGATTTAGTGTTTGTATATGGTCAGTAGTGGAGAAACCTGCTCTAAAGCCCGCTTGTTCTGGAGGTTGGTGGTTATCCAGTATGCCACTAATGCGTTTCTGAACGACTTTGATGAATGCTTTTTAAAGATGTGACACTAAACTGATGGGTCGATAATTACTGATGTCACTCTTGTCTCCCTTTTTGTGAAGGAGAATTAAGTTTGAGTGACACATTTTTACAGGCAGCTCACCGGTCTCCAGAATGGCATTATAAAGATTTGTTATGTGGGGTAACAAAACGTGGGCTCCGACTTTTAAGACTTCCGTCGTGACGCCATCCTCTCCAGGGCTCCTTTCATAACGCATTGTTTTAAGGGCATCATGTACTTCGCGACTTGTTATAAAGGGGATGTTGTCAGAGCGGGAATAATTAAATTTTACGTTTGTTTTTGCTAAATCCGAATACAAATTTCTATAAAAATTAGTGATAATTTCTAAAATTGTTTGTCTGTCGTTATGCTTGGTGCTAGTGTTATCTTTTAAACTATTTATCCAGGTTTTGCCTTTTGATATTCCTTGTTTGGCTGTTTGGATGTGTTATTTTCTAGTGCAGCTTTAACCCTAAATGTGTTATATGTTCTTGAATTACGTCTGATACAACGTTTAACCTCCTTATAAAGTTTTCTATAATCCGATGAACCAATTTCTGTAACGAGCCTCTTCTCAATAAGCTGTAATGATGTAGATGTTAACTTAAATTTGCTTTTCTTCGTAGATTTTATCTTATTACTGCAAGTATGTACTGCTTTAACAATGTTTTCATATTGTACCTCTGCGTTATCTGACTCATCTGTATTATGGGCTTTGAAGTAGTTTGTTAGTTCTAAAATGAATTTGTCGGAATTATGCATAAGATTTTGTTTACTGTGTTTTACTATTTTATTTGTAAATAATGTTTTTCGGAGTATTTTGAATTCACATTTTAATTTTGCACGTACTGGTCTATGATCTGAGGCATATTTGATTTAATTGATGATGCTAATGTCTTTAAAGATGCGTTTATTAGATATTCATATATAATTAATTTTGTTTTTGGTATATGTATTGGGTGACACGCAAGTCCAACGCCTTTGCGGTTTCTTATCATAAAAGCTGTTGGCTATGAACATGTTTTGTCCAAAGGCGAATTGAATTAGGCAAGCTCCTTGCTCATAACGTGTTCTTATGCCAAATTTACCTAGAACTTCAGTTTCACCGTCTGATTCTAGACGCGACCCTACTTTAGCGTTAAAATCTCCTAGAATTAAGGTCCAGGATCCTCGGTTCTCATGGCATACTTTGTTTAAAAGGTCATAAAAGTCTTCAATTTCGTCATCTGTGTTCTGATGTTGGAGCATAGACTTGAATTAGAGATAATGTCTTCGTAGGTGTTAGACGAAATTTTAGGACTGCAATTCTTTCGGAGTAGCCATTGAACTCTATCATGTTATCCTTCCACTTCTTAGCAACCAAGAATCCAACACCATAAAGTCCTTGAGTTTCTCCGAAGTGGACGAATACATTGTCGTCCCGCTCCACTGTCTGTTCTCCTAACCTTCGGGTTTCTGCGGGACCAACAATATCCCAGTTTATTTTTTTTAAAGCGTGTTCGAGCTCAATGAGTCGCTCGTCTTTCATTAGCGTTCTTACATTATAAGTTAAAATGTTAAGCATATCGGTGTCCTTTACTTCGTAAGCCTGGGTCGTTTGACGGTAGGATTTCACCCGGATTCCTTCTTCTTTTTTTTTCTTCGCACCCCTGCCTCTAGGGCTGGCCTGGCACCCGTCAACGCCAGCGCAGCCACTGGAGTCACCGAGGCTCGTTTGTTGATCGGCAAGACGCACCGCTTGCAGGTGAGGATGACTTGGGACCCGAGAGATGTTGGTTGGCCCCCTTACGCCCCTATATTACATACCTAATTTAAATTCTAAATAGCTCTATTTGTCAATAGGTAACAAATTATAAACATTGAATTGAATTAGTCATTTATTACATAGTAGCTGACCCACCCGCGGTTTCACACGCGCGGGTTTTCAATAAAAGCCTTACCATCCTTTTGTGCAGTCGGGTAAAGAGTAGTCTATATCCTTCCCCAGGATAAAATCTATATCCTTGCCAAATTTAATTGCGATCCGTGCAGCCTTTTAGTCTTGTAACAAACAAACAGAGTTACTTTCGGATTTATAATATTAACATGGATTGAGGGATGTCAAAAATTATGAACTTTAATATATTTAGGTACCTAATTAGATTTTAGGGTGAGTTCTTTTATACATTTCTAATTAATCGACATTTTATATGACTTCTAAATACCCAAGTAGAGCACAATTAATCAGCATAACGAAAGGGTTGAAATTGTCAACTTAACTTTTTTTTTATTGATGATAGCCAAGCGCTCACCTGATGGTAAGTGAAAGTGTGATCGAAGATGGAGCACGCTTGCCTTGAAAGAACCTGTTCACTCTAGACTTGAAGACTCCAAGAGTATACTGGTTTGGAAAAACTTACGCCGGAAGTGAGTTCCACTCCTTACTTGTGTTAACAAGAAAAGTTGAAGCAAATCATTTCATTTTTCATTTATTTATTCATAAACAATTATATAATTGTGTTTGAAATCACATCCTAAATACAAGTTACAATATTTTAAAATTATCACATACATGTCAAAAATAATAAAATAGAACAAAACAAATGTCTACTTACCTATATATAAAGATGTCAAAAAAGTCAAGAAAAGTCAAATGGAAAATAGACATCAAAGAATATAAAATAAAAATGATTTAGAATAATATTACTAAGGAATTAATAATACAACATGTCACAAATTAATTAAATTGACCATTAACTCAAAATCTATATAAAAAAAAGAAAACGACTATTCAATATTATTACAGGTCATAAAATCATTAACTGAATAGAAACACCCTTTCAACAAAATCTCATTTAGTCTTGATTTGAATTTAAAAGGACTGTCGATAATTTTCATGTCAGTAGGCAGTGCGTTAAAATGTCTTACAGCTTGATACCGCAAGCCATGTTTGGCAACATTCAGCCTTGGACAAAGAGGTGTCTCAAGATCTTTTCTCCTTGTGTCTATTCTTTTTTTCCTTTGTTCAAAAGTTTCATATTTAAGCGGATTTTTAACTACATCCATTAAGACTACTAGAATGTATAGGCTGGGAACCGTCAGAATATTGAGGTTTTGAAAATGTTCTTTGCATGATTCCCACTGTGGAATGCGCACTATAGTTCTAATGGCTCGTTTTTGAATAATAAACGCTCTATTTATGTTGTAGTCATAATTACTTCCCCAAAACTTCACACTATATCTTAATCTTGACTCTACTAAGGCATAATATACTATTTTAAGCTGTGCGATCCCTACTTCTTCTCTAAGGCTTCTAAGAGCGTAACATGTTGAGCTGATAGCATTAACAATAGAATCCATCTCAGTTTTCCAGTTCAGGAACTGGTCGATATGAACTCCTAGTGACACTCTTTGCAAATTCAACCTCAAGCCCCTCACATGCTACATTAACCGATTCGTTAGTGCGCTTTGTTGTTTTAAACAGGATTTTGTGTCTTCTTAATGTTGAGTTTTAATTTATTGGCATGAAACCATTGATTGAAAACTACAAGTGCATTGGCAATCTTTATTTTAAGTTCTTGTAAGCAAGAGGCTGGTATGATTGCATTGGTATCATCCGCATATACGACTAGTTTCATATCGGGAATAGCATTGCTTACAAAATTGATAAGATCATTAAGGAAAATAATAAAAAATATCGGCCCTAATATAGAGCCCTGTGGAACTCCACGTCCGATGTTGCACACTTTCGACTTCGTCACCACTTCCTGTCCATTAATAATATTTTTTAATTCAATAAATTGCTTCCTGTTGTTCAGATACAGTTTTATAAGACACAACGCAGATCCTCTAACCCCATAATGTTCAAGCTTTGCAAGTAGAGTATTGTGGTCTACCAAGTCGAAGGCAGAGGTGAGATCAAGAAATAGTCCTGCTACTTTCTTTTTACTATTAAGATCACTAACAACTTCATTTATAAGCAGATCAACCGCATCTACAGTACCGATACACTTTTGGTATCCAAATTGTCTCTTATTTACTACGTACGTTGTTCTTATTTAAGTGTAACACTAATCTATCTTTAATATGTCTTTCATAGATTTTAGAGAAACATGGCAGTAACGAAATTGGTCTATAGTTTTTTGGGTCATTTTTTTTTCCTTTTTTATGGATCGGTAGAACTCTAGCTATTTTTAGTTGCTCAGGGAAAATGCCAGAACTCATACAGTTATTGAAAAAATTAGACAATGGCTCAGCAAGAAGATCAATATTGTCTTTGACAATTGTAATAGGTATTTCATCATATCCATATGATCGTTTTACCACCATCCTTTTAACTAAGATTTTAGTCTCATTTCTATTAGTGGTTCCCATTTCCATGTCAGTAAAAACTCTATTACAATTATTCATTAAAAATGTCAGTACTAAATTATTGTCATTATTATCTAAGTCATATGTACTGTAGTCAAATTGTTTTGCAAATATGTCAGCTATGTCTTGGGCATTGTCAAAAATTTCATTATTAATTTTAAGTTTATAAGTGTCCATGTTTCTTTTACTACATTTATTTCTATGTCTGTTAACTATATTCCATATTTGTTTCGATTTATTACCAGCTTTTTCTATTTCATCTTTAACTGCAACTTTTTTTGATGTAAATAATACCTTTTTATAAAGTTTTATGTATTTATTACGATATACGGTTAACGATTCATGACAGTTGCTTTTATTCATTGAGTTTAGAAATCTTTTCATTTTGCTCGACTGTCTGACACCCTTTGTTATCCAATTAATAGAATGTTTCACGTGTGTATTTACTTTAGTACATATTATACTAAAAGCTTTGTTTACTAGACGTTGAAAGCATGTTATAAAATTATTAATATTGCAATTCGCTAGGTCACACTCGATTAAACTCTGCCTAAAAGTACATTTATTTTTCTGTGAAAAAACTCTACGTTTCATCGTATAGAATTGTTGGGGTATTTTCTTAAAATTAGTGTTTTCTAGAGCTAGGCTGCAGAATAGACCTGCATGCCCATCTGCAAGCCTGTTGTGATCAATGTCGCTGCTCAAAATATAATCTACGGTAAGGTGGTATGCCGACCAGGTATGGATAATACTTCTCGGTACGTCTGCTTGTCCGGTGGTGGAAGGGGGAAGGAGGGATAAGGTCGTGAAGATCTTGCGCCCATTCATCAAAATGTATCTTGTAAAAAACTGAAAGTCTGGCAACTCGGCGTCTGTGCTCTAGACTTCTGTAAATTGGCTTCCACTAGTGAGTCATCACCAATGAGTCTAGGAGGACGTCGCTCAATCGAATCAAGGGCTTCAAGCTGATACTTGGCCAAGCCATCCCAGAGATGGCAGCAGTACTCCATACATGAGCAGACTTGTGCTTTGTAGAGACTGAGCAGCTGTCCCGGTGAGAAGTACCGCCGAACCTTAGCTAGGATGCCCAACTTCATAGCAGCAATTTTGACCCGAGATTCGATGTGCGAGCCGAAGTTCAGGTTGGACGTGAGCTCAACGGCCGACAAGCTCACACTTTCAGACATTACTTATTTCTTATTTACGCGATTTACATCCTATATTAAACTTTAGCTGTGTGGGATCAGTACTTCAACTTTTAACCGTGAGCAGTGACTGTAAATAATGCCATTTAGACTTCGTGTGCATTTTTTTTGTTTTTTTAATTAGAATTTTAACGTCAAATACAACGAAATTGTCATAATTAAACTGTTCAGCCGAGACATGCGTAAGTTTTTTGATACAAATTAAGTTACATAGGTTCTGAAGCATTCACATTTACAAGGTCACATATTCACATAGCACAATAAACACTATTTTTCAGTTAAGTTTTAAAAAAATTCCACCATCTGCAGCTAAGTACAACAAACCGTATTTCATTGACACAGATCCGCGGTCACGTTTCGACAATAAATTGATTCGGGGCCAGATGTGTCCCTGTACACTGGACCATATTTGTAAACTCTTACCCGCATATACAGTTGCGGTGGGTGAAATAAAACTTAATAATGAATTTATAGCCAAGACCGTGAACATCAGAAGGTATTCCAGTTCTCGTAATTTAAAATTTTGTTCGCATTACGATTTAAAAGCGGCCTTTCAGTTATGCCAAAACGTTTTTACGGATATCGAAAAGTGATCGAAACTTGAATTTGACTAGATTTTATTACAGAGATTGGAATTCAGGCTTTTATTCGTTTTCGGGAGGAATACTTTTGTATGCATAAGGCGGTTCGATTTCTATAGAAACGTTCAGTGGCGAATGACAAATGATTGCAAACAATACGATAACGTACGATTCCCTCACAAATATAGGAATCGTACGTGAAAAGAAAATAAGCAAATTTTGATGGAGCTCAGGCTCCGTGTTCTCCGTGTCATCCTGCAGAACTAAAACTTGCTTTGTTACTTATGGTATATATTTCAAATATGTATAACTTAGATAGATAGATAATTCCTTTATTCCACGCCATTAAATTTAAACATACTCGTATAACAGAAAACACACTTTTAAATCAAAGGTACAATGGGCGGCCTTATCGCTAAAAGCGATCTCTTCCAGGCAATCGATGGATGGACAGGATCTACATATGTGAACAAATAAGGATGGCGGCGTAAATCAGATATTATATAACAAGTATAAATTACAATTAAAAATTATAACTTACATCACGATGTAGCAAAATTAATAGGATACTGGTCGTTAAAAAACAGTTAACATGATCGGTCATACAAATGATTGCATTTGATTGTTTTGTTATGAATTAAAAGCTGCAGGTCAAAGATGCATGGGGATTTTAATGATTTTGTTGAATTTTAGCGTATTTTGTCGATCAAGAAGTTCCGCACTTGCACTGCAGTTCCAATAGAGCACATCTCTTTTTTTCGTCTCAGCGATAAAAGTTCTCAAAATTATTCAGAGATTTTACTTCAAATTTACTTTAACCTAATACAAATTTTATTTCCAATTCTTATAAAATGTATGATGAGAATAATGTTCCTCTAATATGATCTGCTGATAAAACATATGATGTGACCTGAAGTGACCAAATAGTGATGCTCTCAACTGCACAGATAAGTCAAAGGAAGAGTGCGGGACTATGTATGTAACTTTTGTATGTTGAGTTTATAATCAACACCCAAAACTTCTAAAACTTGTGAAGAGAAGCTTAGTTCGAAATAATTGCTATCGAAAGTCAAAAAAGATGAATGGAGTGCCACTTAATTGATAGCGAAGTACCGAAAGTACGCCAAACCGCACGTAAATATTTCACGCACACATTCACGTCAGTGCCGATCGATCCCACAATCCATCGGCACATGGCGACGTTTACTCAGCGTGACACACACGTCATTCGATAAATCATTCAGTTAGGGCATAATCACACTGGTTATTTTCGAGCGTATTTCTGTGGGTGCGTAACTCACGCTGCCTAGGCGCGGTGTTTTTCCTACAATACGACTGACTGAAGTGTAGCGCGTGAGCGCGTTGTATCTACGAGTATAAGTCGCGGTACGTAAGTCTAGCGCTGAACGATACGCGGAGGGGATAGCTGCGCATGGGTAATGTCGCGCAAGCAATACAATAGCCAATAGCCACTATTGGCTTGATTGGAGATGTTCCTTACCGTTGCAATTGACGTATTTGTAGACTCTGTTGTCCTTTTTTGAATTTTCCCTAAATCGCCATTTAATTTAATGTTTCCCGCCTTAATAATTTCGGCAGTTTGTTTTATCTAGCTCAAATTTACAGTGCTGCTGTCCGAATGACTGAGTAAAGTACTTGTAGCTTCATCAATCTCACTTTTAATTTGTTTCATAGAATCAATTAATTAATACTGTTACGCCGAGGCTGTTACAGAATAAGTAATAGTCGGTTTTTCTCGAAGTTATACCTACTGTGTCACAGAATACGTAATACTTGGTAAGTTATGACCGACATACCACGTTTTTACCTACTGTTGCACAGATTAAGAAATAGAAGACTATCGAAATACCTATACTTTTCTAGATACTAGTGGAAGGTTTTAGAAATAATGATCGGTATAAATAGTGCGTAGAGACGTCCGCAGAGTCAGTCTGGGTTTGGCTATACGTGCGAACATTTCGGTTACTTATAGTGGTTTATTGTGCGATAGTGTTGTAAATTAGTGGGTTGTATAAATTGTAGTTTGGTAGGTCGCTAGAGGGAAGGGTGTTATTGAAACCACCGTACAGTATTAAATTGAGCCTCTTTAACTCAAATCGTAACAACAACCTTAACCGAAATGCAAAACGCTTCGATAGCGCGATTCAGAAATCTGCACTTTTTAGCAGCGACATCTAGTTATGATTTTTGAACTACATACTATAATAATTGACTTTAACCTTCTGAACATACCGCCCGCGAAGGACAAACAGTGAAATGTCCTTAACTACTTATTCCTATACATTAATTTAACTACTAGATGTCGCTACTTCTTCTTGAATTCAACATACATACATTTTGATACATATAAAACGGAGTTACATTTTGCTATAATTAACTGGACTACTTTACATTTGACAACTTGTACTACAAAACTTAAATTGAACTGATTAACATATTCCTAAACATAATCTTCTTTAATAGCTTTACCTACTTATTTCTAAACTTGTTCTTATTTTAATTTTCTTAAATTATCAGAATATAGATTAATTGTTATTAGGCCTTTTGGCGCATATAAATCTACTTTTTAACCCTTTTTTTTATTAATTGACAGGTAAAATACATAGTTTTGATGTTGGCCTTTATATATACATTTTTGTTGGTTTTCAATGTAACCACGCGGGTTAAACCATCTGGGCCCTGATGCTTCTCCACTACACGACCAAGAAACCAGTGACCAGGTGGCTGGTCATCTTCCTTGATGAGGACTACATCATCCACGCGCGGTTCGGGAACCTGATCTGTCCATTTATAACGATGAACTAAACTTGTAAGATAGTCCTGAGACCATCGACGTCAGAAACTTTGGAACATCTTTTGAACTAATTACGTTTTAACTGTATTTCCTTTCAAAAACTCTCGTCCATATAGAAGCACTTCAAGACCTTTTCTGCTGCTAGCGGATATTTATCTCCTTCATCGTACGCGACTTGATGCATTGCTCGCACAGCCAAGTACGGAGCTAAAGCTGTTCCGAATGTTACTGTCATTAACTCATAATCTTGAATTGTATTTACAGGATCGTCTCTCCAAAGTATGCGCTGGTAGATGACATATTTTTCATCTACTCTCACCTGTCTATACATCTTGATAATATCTGCTACAAGCGCGATATAATGAACTCTCCAACGCAAAATGGTGTGACGAAGATCCGCTTGTAGGGTTGGACCTACCATGAGTGTATCATTGAGTGCCACTCCCTTGCTGACTGGATGCATACACTACACGCACCTTTGTGGTTCTTTATCGTTCCTGACTACTGCATGATGTGGTAAGTACACAGCTTCATTTTTTCTATTATCGCTTTCTTTAACCGAACGCATGTGGTTTGACCTTAAATATTCGTGAATGACATATTTGTATTGTTCTTTTAGTATTGTATCTTTTGATAATCTTTTTTCCAATGATATCAATCTTTTCACTGCTATATCCCTAGAGTGTCCATATTTGCATTGTGGTTTCTCGTCCTTAAATGGCAGCTTCACTACGTATCTACCATCTTCTCTCTTCGTTGTGCTTTTAAAAAAAGCTTCACTTGTTGCTCTTCTTCAGTAAATAACCGCCTTGTATTTGTCTCTTCTTCAATTTCCCAGAATCGTTTTAATAATTCATTCTCATTTTCATTGCAGGTGACATGCATGGCCAATATATCATCGTGTGTAGCCTTGGTGGATGTGACAACGCCAAAAAGGATCTAACCTAGACTCGTGTTCTGTGCAATCAGTTTTCCACTTGAACTCTTCTTCATTACTTGTTTGAGGACTTGGCTATAGACGTCCGCACCAAGCAGCATATCAATTCTACGAGGAGTAGCAAACTGCGGATCTGCTAACTGAATAGTTTCTATGTCTAGCCAATCTATTTTTTAAATGTGCCTTTCAGGTAGATAAGATGTTATGTGACCTAACACGTAAGCTTGAACCTCCATCTTGAACTCTGGATCCGTACACGACTGAATGATGGTATGTACTACATACTTTGCCTTAATTTTGATGCCATTGCCTAATCCTGTAATCGTTCCTTTCGCAGGTATCTTCTTCAAGCGTAGCAGTTGGACCGCCGCCTCGGTAATGAAGCAAGCTTGAGATCCCTGAACCATCAGGGCTCGGACAGTTTGATATTCACCTGTCAGCGTTCCTGCTTTAATCAAGGCTGTCGCCAACAGAACATGTTTGGTTAACGGTACATCGCTAGTGCAGAGACATGCTACGACCTTGTCGCTCGTGGATGGTGTTTCGCTATCAACTGCGGGCTTAGCTGCCACTGGCTTATTTGAATTGAACTCTTCGGATGTGAGTTGAAGCAGAGTGTGGTCTCTTACAAATACGATAGATTGTTGGTTTCTTGCAGCTATAGACATTATGGTTTCCGCCTAGACAATTGAAACACATCTTGTTCTTGCTAACGAACGCTCTTCTCTCACTGACCTCTTGTTTGGCAAATGCTTTACAGAAACTTAGTTTATGGTTATCTGAACTAAATTCGCAAGGCATAGACGTGGACGTCGCTACCATAGACCGACACGACGTTTGGGAACCGCTTCCATGCTGTACTACAGACCGCTTACTCGGTTCTACAAATTCTAAGGCACGAAAACGATTTTCTAGAAAGGTTTTGAACTGCGCAAAGGTTGGTAAATCATTGTTATCAACATTGGAACTTGAACCGTTAGAGATGTTAAGCTCCCACTGTTTCCACGTTTCTGGATCAAGTTTTGAACCTACAATGTGGATGATGATGATGTCTCACGTGCTTACATCAACCTTTAGGGCCTTTAACGCGCTTAAACAATCACACGTCGTATCGATCAATTATTTGATTGATTTAGCTGACTCGAGTTTCATGGATCCTTGTCCGAACAACTTATTTAGGATCGCATTTGACAAAAACCTTTTATTGCTGTATCTATTTTCTAACAATTCCCAACAGCATTCATAATTAGAATCAGCGATTGGCGTGTGCCTGATTAAAACTTCGGCTTCACCGGTGACGTGCCCTTTTAGATAGTGAAGTCTCTGAACATTATCTAGTGACTTGTTGTTATGGACTAAAGAAACAAACAAGTCCTTGAATGTAGTCCATTCCTCGTACTTTCCACTAAATGTTGGAATTGTGATTTTGGGCAACTTCGCCAGGGAACTCGAATTCTCGAATTCGAATGACCTTCCCTTGTACTAGCTACTACTGTTTGACTTGACTTTATTGTTGACTTAAAGTGTGATCTCACTATAAAATAACTCGTTTCCGTATTTGAGTAAATCTCATTTTTTACATAAACTGACTCCTGTATATCGCTAACCTTGCAAGACTCATACAATTTGGAATTGTTTGTACGAAACAATGCCCAGTCTTTATCTAAATTATCTATTTTAGCCTCTATGTAATCAACTGTACATCTGTCTATAGGACATTTTTTTAAATTAATCAAAGCTCTTTATATAGACTTTTGAAGATCTTTTTGTAAATTAATAAGAGAATCCATCATTAATTTTTAACCAGAAACTAAATTAAATACTCAATTCTTAAAAACGACAATAATAATTTTTTTTTTTACTCTAATTATATGCTCGCAATTGTTTAAATAAACTAAAATTAAAAGTCTTTATCAATAAATTTAACAACTAAAGTTTACGCAAATTCACCATTTTAAAACACAACATTCACTATACAGAGTCAACGAATAGAGTACTCACGGTTTTTTCACCACAATACAAACTCGTAACGATGCTGTAGCTGTGTAACTGCACCGCCACCGTTCTCCTGCTCTTCTGAGGCGCGGAGGATACTTCCGCCCGCCTTGGACTGCTGCTATGGGCTCTGTTTGCCCACTGTCTGGTCTGGTCTCCGGGGGGACGAGGGGCACCTTGGGACCCCTCACTCCTTGTACTAACTTCGGGGAGCGCTGGGTTCATGGAGTCCAAGCACCTTGATCTACTCTTCAGGGGGCGTGGGGTCATGGGCCTCACACGCCTTGTACTGAACTTGGGGGCACTGGGTTCTGCAAGCCCATGCCTTGTACTGCTCTTGAGGGGAGGCGTGGGGTTAGGGGCCCCACACTCCTTGGACTGCTTCTTTAAATGGGGATCGCAAAAGGAAAACGTAGCCTTTGCGACCTTGATCTCATAAACTGCGAGGAGGTAACAACTTTCACCACTCACATGCACTGTAGACTCACTGTACTCAGACACTACTGTAGACTCACTCATGTATTGTACTGCACTGCACTGTACTTCACTTCACTGCACTCTCGAGAGAACACAGGGTATGGTTTCACCACTGTGTCTCAACTGCACTTTATCCGCTGCGATCCACAGCGAGTACAGTTATTGCCCTACGCCTACCTATTACTGGTTAATTAGGTACCTAACATCTAGTACCAATCTGGCTTACGGAGGATCATGTATAAATTGTAGTTTGGTAGGTCGCTAGAGGGCAGGGTGTTATTGAAACCACCGTACAGTATTAAATTGAGCCTCTTCTATTCAAATCGTAACAACAACCTTAACCGAAATGCAAAACGCTTCGATAGTGCGATTCAGAAATCTGCACTTTTTAGCAGCGACATCTAGTTATGATTTTTGAACTACATACTATAATAATTGACTTTAACCTTCTGAACATGGGTAGTGCTTAAGATCGTGTATTTATTGTTGTAGTATGGAATAAAAGTGTTATTTTGGTTAGATTCATTTTAATTATTTTACTCCGAACCCTCAGCTCGTAACAATTTGGTGTCAGAAATGGGATAAAATAATGCCGGTTCTGCCAAAGGATAACGTGGACGGTGTAAGGACGAGAGGACAACGACAACAGGAAATACATGAAAGGCGGTTTGGAGAGTCTCCGGTTCAAGAAGTTCGGCAGAGTCGTCAGCCAATACAGATGGAATCGATCGCGCCGAATCATTTGGAGCTTCATCATCATCATCCATGGTTCAAGCTCCTGTGACAGGTGATTTTGCTGCTATTATGGCATTCCTTTGTCGTCAAGAAGAGCAGGCTCGGTTGCAAGAAGAACAGCGACGTTAGGATAAGGAAGAGCAGCGACGTTGGCAGGAAGAGCAGGCTCGGTTGCAGGAAGAGCAACCTCAGTTGCAGAAAAAACAGCGTCGTCGACAAGAAGAGCAGGCTCGGTTGCAGGAAGAACAGCGACGTCAGGATAAGGAAGAGCAGCGACGTTGGCAGGAAGAGCAGGCTCGGTTGCAGGAAGAGCAACCTCAGTTGCAGAAAAAACAGCGTCGTCGACAAGAAGAGCAGGCTCGGTTGCAGGAAGAACAGCGACGTTAGGATAAGGAAGAGCAGCGACGTTGGCAGGAAGAGCAGGCTCGGTTGCAGGAAGAGCAACCTCAGTTGCAGAAAAAACAGCGTCGTCGACAAGAAGAGCAGGCTCGGTTGCAGGAAGAACAGCGACGTCAGGATAAGGAAGAGCAGCGTCGTCAACGGGAAGAACAGCGTCGTCAACAGGAAGAGCAGCAACGTTGGCAGGAAGAACAGGCTCGGTTTCAGGAGGAACAGCGCCGCCAGGAGAAGGAAGAGCAGGCTCGGATGATGAAAGAATTGTTCAGTTCAATTGGAAAAAAAACTCCAGGGTGTGAAAGAGCAGATGGAACATCATGAGAGCCGTATTTCGGAAACCGAAACTCAGATCGCAGATGTAAAAAAAGCCCTGGTTGTCCTGAAGTCTGGAGACAGCAATTTGGTTCGTCTAACTGCTGCATCTTCAGCACGAGGCTTTAAAACGCCACCATTTGATGGAAGTTCTTTGTGGTCAGCCTACAAAGTTCAGTTTGAGGCTGTTGTCAAGGCCAACGGATGGACGACGGCGCAGGCCATGACGGCTTTAACACTGGGCCTTCGTGACCAGGCACTTACGGTTTTGGAGGCTCTTGGGAAGGATTTCACATATTAACAGCTGTTGGAGGTGCTGGAGTCACGCTTTGTGACACACATCTGGAACATGCTTTTCGAGCGCAGTTAAAAGACCGGAGCCAGCGTAACTCAGAAAGTTTAGAGCAGTAGGCGCTCAAGATAGAAAAGCTGGTTCGAAAGGCATACCGAATCTCTCCAGCCCCCCCTGGCGGTTACTTGGTCCAGGCATTCGTTGACGGAATACGTGATTTGGAGGTGAGAGCTGCTGTAAGGCTTGAACGTCATGTTGCTTTGAAAAATGCCTTGGCTCATGCGTTGGAGGTGGAGGCTGTGCGTCAGCACCACTGAGCTCATCGCATCAGAGAAGTAAGGGACTCTAATACTGGCTACAGTCGTCCAAAATTTAGTCCTAGATACTACGAGTGTGGAAAGAAAGGGCATCTGAGGTCCAATTGCCCAAAAAGAGAAGAGGTTTTGCAGGGAAGCCCCGTCCACCAAAAGCAGCAACGAGTAAACGTTAGAACTACGGGGCAAGTGCTGGCTGGTATTGAGAAAGCCCCAAGAATGACGATCTCGCAAGTTCATGATGGAAATGGTCTGTCAATTAAAGACCATCGAAGGGAAGAATCTTACGGAAGCGCGGGGCCGTTGTCACGAAGATCTTGCTCTGAAAACGTTGAACATGCTGCCAAACGAGAGCCCAAGGAAGCGGTGCCCATCAGATTGTTGAGAAGTTTGTGAATGGACCTAAGTGACGAATGGGAGGAAATTTTGCAGCAAGCACAACAGGACGACAAAAAGCTTAAATTAATCATTGAAAGGATCACAGCGGGTACCACTAAGCCTTTGTGGCGTGACGTTGCTATCCACAACGGTTTGTTGTGTTGTAAATGGGAAAAAGCTCGTGGAGATCACTGTTAAGGTCCTTAACGTGCTACAACTCTGCCATGAAGGATGTTCGGGAGGCCATCTGGGAGTAAAAAGGACACAGCTAAGAATAAGGGAGCGGTTTTACTGGATCCATTGTAAAGAAGATGTTAAAGACTGGTGCTGAAAATGCACGACTTGTGCGGCGGTGAGAGAGACCCATACACGCAGCAGAGGTGCGTTAAAACTGTATAACGTTGGAGCCCCATGGGAGAGTAAAGCCCTAGATAGTGCAGAACCATCTCCTATCATAAATGGACACGTCCGATCAACTGGTCAACAAATGTCCGGGAAAATGAAGATCCGTTATGACCGAAATTCGAACAACTTGGGATTTGTTGAAGGATCGCAGGTCTTGTTGCACAATCCGATACGAAAGAAAGGAAAATCCACTAAATTACAACCAAAATGGGATGGACCATACCGTGTGTTGACCAGGATTAATGATGTCACATACCGAATTCAGAAGGGTACGCGAGGTGCGTCGAAAATTGTTCATGTTGATCGACTGGCGCGATATTACGGGGCTAACAATGCTCGGGACGAGCATGTTTTAGGAGGTTGTGTTACGCCGAGGCTGTTACAGAATAAGTAATAGTCGGTTTTTCTCGAAGTTATACCTACTGTGTCACAGAATAGGTAATACTTGGTATGTAAGGACCTACATCCGCTCTTGCCCGTGGATGCAGTAGGAGTCTGCTAAGGGATACCTCCGAAAGATGGGCAGCAGCGTCTTTTCGTGTTTTCAAAACCTATACTGCACTCGCCAACCCGCCTGCCAAGCGTGGCGAGTATGGCAACAACCCCCTAATGATAAATTTACAACATAAAACCAGGCCCCGAGTCCCCGGCGGCCCCGCTAATCCTGGCTATGGTAGCAGTCACGGTAACGGCGGGGCCAGGGGTGCTAAGAATCCCCGGGCGACGATCGGCTACCAAACCCTACGACGACCACTGGCCCTGGTAACACACAACATCCGCACTTTGAGGACAGACGAAAAGATTGTTGAGCTGGAAGAAGAAATTAGTAGATTACACTGGGACATTTTGGGGTTATCAGAAGTCCGTAGAGAGGGTGAGGACACGATATCCCTTAAGTCTGGTAACCTACTATACTACCGGGAGGGCGACCAACAGTCCCAAGGTGGTGTTGGGTTTCTCGTTCACAAGTCACTCATCAACAACATTAACACCATCGACAGTGTGTCGAGCAGGGTCGCGTACCTGACACTCAGAATATCTAAGCGATATTCGCTGAAGGTCGTTCAGGTATATGCGCCGACCTCTTCACACCCAGATGAAGAAGTAGAGTCTATGTATGAGGACATCAGTAGAGCCATACATACGAACAAAACTCACTTTATTGTTGTTATGGGGGACTTCAATGCAAAGCTAGGCATGAGAAGCGATGATGAGTTGAGAGTGGAGCAATTTGGATATGGGCAACGGAACCCCAGGGGACAGAGGCTGGCCGATTTTCTGGAGAAAGAAGGACTCTTTATGATGAATTCTTTTTTCCAGAAGCCGCCTCACAGGAAATGGACCTGGATGAGTCCCAACGGTTCCACGAGAAATGAGATTGATTTCATCTTGACCAACAAGAAACGGATATTCAATGATGTCTCTGTGATTCACAGGGTGAAAACCGGCAGTGATCACCGAATTGTAAGAGCCACATTGAATATGAACGTTAAACTTGAAAGGTCCCGTTTGATGAAATCTACGCTCCGACCCACTCGCGCTCATATCCAAAACTTCGAGAGCTTTCAACTCGAACTTGCAAATCGCTTTGACTGTCTAGAAGTAGATCCATCAGTGGACGAGATCAATAACAGGTTCGTAGAAACCGTCCAAACGGTGGGGTCCCAGTTCTTTAAGACCCCCCTTACCAATTGACCTCAGAAACTCTCTGATGACACCCTTAACCTCATGGCTGAACGACGTTCTTTGCGACTGCAGTCTCCCGATGATGCTCAGTCACATAGGCAGCTCAATAGAAAGATTTGGAAATCCTTGCGGCACGATATTCGTACCTTTAATACATCTCGTATTAAAGATACGATAGAGCGGAATAAAGGCTCCAAAGTGTTCGCGAGAGATAATTCTATTGGGCAGAGCCACATGATGAAGCTGAAGAGGGAAGATGGGCGCATAACGTCAAGTAAAGCGGAAGTGTTAAGGGAAGTCGAAAGGTTCTATGGACGGCTCTACGATTCGTTTACTAAACCTATTTGCAGTGCGGCCAACGACCCAAGAGCCAAACTGACCCGACATTATACCGAAGATATTCCGGACATCAGCCTGCATGAGATCAGGATGGCTTTGAAGCAGCTTAAGAACGACAAGGCGCCGGGCGAGGACGGAATCACTTCAGAGCTTCTGAAAGCGGGTGGATCACCGGTACTTAAAGTTCTTCAGAAGCTCTTTAATTCCGCCTTGCTTGAAGGTACGACGCCAATAACATGGAACGGGGGCGTGGTGGTTCTGTTCTTCAAGAAAGGTGACAACACCTTGTTTAAGAATTACAGACCCATCTCGCTTTTGAGCCATGTTTATAAGCTGTTTTCGAGGGTCATCGCGAACCGTCTTGAACGCAGGTTTGATGACTTCCAGCCTCCCGAACAAGCCAGGTTCCGTAAAGGCTACAGTACCATAGACCACATACATACGCTGCGGCAAGTCATATAGAAGACCGAAGAGTATAACTTGCCGCTATGTTTCGCGTTTGTGGACTATGAGAAAGCCTTCGATTCGATCGAAACATGGGCAGTGCTTAAGTCTCTCCAACGATGCCGTATTGACTATCGGTACATCGAAGTGTTGAAGTGTTTGTATAAAAACGCCACTATGTCAGTCCGAGTACACGAACAGAGCTCGAAGGCGATTCCCTTAAAAAGAGGCGTAAGACAGGGAGATGTAATCTCTCCTAAACTGTTTACGACCGCATTGGAAGATGCCTTCAAGCTTCTGGAATGGAAAGGACTGGGCATCAATATTAACGGCGAATACATCACTCACCTTCGGTTTGCCGACGATATTGTGGTCATGGCAAAGTCGATGGAAGAGCTCAGCACGATGCTCGAAGGCCTCAATCGAGTCTCCCAACGGGTAGGACTTAAAATGAACATGGACAAGACGAAAATCATGTCGAATGTCCATGTCGTCCCTGCCCCAGTTATGGTTGAGAACTCGGCTCTTGAAGTTGTCGACGCGTATGTATACCTAGGACAAACAGTCCAATTAGGTAGGCCCAACTTCGAGAAAGAGGTCAATCGTCGAATCCAACTCGGATGGGCAGCGTTTGGGAAACTTCGCAACGTCTTTTCGTCCAACATACCTCAGTGCCTTAAGACGAAAGTCTTCAATCAGTGTGTGTTACCAGTGATGACATATGGAACCCAGACGTGGTCCTTCACTATTGGCCTTATGAATAAGCTCAGAGTCACTCAACGAGCTATGGAGAGGGCTATGCTCGGGGTTTCTCTACGGGATCGAATCAGAAATGAGGAGATACGTAGGAGAACTCAAGTCACCGACATAGCCCGACAGATAAGCACGTTGAAGTGGCAATGGGCAGGCCATATATCGCGCAGAACAGATGGCCGATGAAGCCGAAAGGTTCTCGAGTGGAGGCCACGGACCGGCAAGCGCAGCGTAGCACGTCCACCCACAAGATGGGCAGACGACTTGGTAAGAACCGCAGGTCGGCGTTGGATGCAGGCCGCTTCCAACCGCAGTTCCTGGAGATCAATGAGGGAGGCCTTTGTCCAGCAGTGGACGTCCTACAGCTGATATGATGATGATGAAGCACCTACATACGACGTTTTTACCTACCGTTGCACAGATTAAGAAATAGTAGAAAATCGAAATACCTATACTTTTCTAGATACTAGTGGAAGGTTCTGGAAATAATGCTCGGTAAAAATAGTGCGTAGAGACGTCCGCAGAGTCAGTCTGGATTTGGCTATACGTGCGAACATTTCGGTGACTTTTAGTGGTTTATTGTGCGATAGTGTTGTGAATTAGTGGGTTGTGATTAAGATCGTGTATTTATTGTTTTAGTGTGGGATAAAAGTGTTATTTTGGTTAGATTCATTTTAATTATTTTATCCCGAACCCTCAGCTCGTAACAATACATTCCCTTTAAAAAGCGATTTACGTCATTAACCATTTTCCTTGCCTGTCTTTTCAAAATAGTATTTCTTCTAGGCATATTCACTTTAAAGTCACAAACAAACATAAAAAACTAAATTTAACATACAAGTTCATTTAACATCAATAACAATACTCAATACTCAATCGTTTATTGTATACCACAATGTAATAATAGGTGGTAAATAATAGGTACATGTTCATTATAGACGCTGTTGGGCACAACAATATCATGGAGAGAGGAGGATGTCATTGTTTTTGTTAGGTTATATTTATTTTAAAAACGAAAACACTCAAATATAGTGTCAAAGACCTCGATACAATTAAGAACTCGACTGTACACTGGATGTGCGCGGGGTGTCGTATCAGTGCGGGGAACGGAATGCGACTGGAGAGCCAATCGGCGCTACGCACGCCCGCCCTTCATCCCGCTAGCCCACCTCAGGTACCATATTTTTTATTTCTGCGCAATAACAGTCAGCGCTTAAGTTTCGTGCCGCTACTTAGAGCGAACGCAGCGTCTACGTTACGGTAACGCGGCGAGCTCGCAGCATGCACGTTTACAAATCGCCTCGCAGAAAACACGCTTGCTAATAGCCAGTGTGTTAACGCCCTTAGAATAACATTTTGACTCCCGGTCAGTCCATCAAATAGGATTTTTTTATACAACTAGGAGTGGGAACAGGCTTATGGCCCACCTGATGTTAAGTGGTATCCATCGTCCATAACGAAGTATTGCCTTGTAGGTTTAAATGAAACTTTTACAAAAAAAATTAAACGTGCCGTATGATGCATCATCTGCGTCCATCAACTTGAGGCGTACATGTGTAAAACCTTAAGTGTGTCTGTAATTTCCATTACCATATCCTTCAAACCGAAACACAGCAATGCTGCTTAGCGGCAGAAATAGGTATGGTGTTAGTTCTTCCCCGGGCGATCCCTTTCACAAGGAACTCTACTACTCCTAACTGACTGTACTGGTACTGACTGATAATCTAACTAGATAAATGTCCTGTCAATTTCATTCTACGGCTTTTCCGAAAACATACTAATTGCGACTATGCTATTCCGCTATTCATATAGAAAAACTACAGTTATTTCTTTATTAATCTGTGTTTATTTCGCATTTGCTATTGAAATCCGGGGACAGTTACAACTTATCTACAAACTCTGAGAAAATACCAATCGGACTAATCTGAGATCAGCAAATGGTCTTTTAACTGCCTTACTTGGATTACTATTTAGTATGCGTAGCCAGCTACCATCGTAAACGAGTATATCTTTGTCTTTATTGATTTCAGAGCGACTACTAGCTTTTTGCCTGTCTGGGAAATGAACTTTGCCTAAAAACATTTTAAAATTTTTTTTAGAGATCGATAGAACGAACGCCTTGGTTAAAATGTATGGATCAGCAAATTACTTAACGTGCTTATCGCTTTATTTCTGTAGTAAAAGTTGATATATATTAAATTATAGATGTATCTGTCAAGTAACAAGCTGTATAAGTTTAAAAACTGAAACTTGACTACAAAATATCTATGTCAATAATAGTCTATCACGAATAATGAATCGATTGACACTTTACTCATCAAAATCGGATTCATAGTTTAGGCGGTACGGTGAAGCATGCATCCATAGTTTGCTAAAAATATAACCCTTCCTTGTGGCTCTGCCACAGTACGTAAAAAAAGGCTGCGTTTAGCTCACAACTTAGAGACTGAGTCCTCATAAAAAACTCCTTGCAAACACCGGTTATAGCCTCAAAGGAACGTATAACCGAGTCGCATGCAATCGTGCATACCCGCACCTATCTACTGCCACTCAACTTCAGCCTCATACCAAAGAGGATCCGAGCATGTGCCCTAAAATTCCACATTCAGTCCGATAAGCAGCGAGTAAACACGCGAGGCTCACATCAGATAAGTATGTAACAAACAAGCTGACGTTCCGGAAGCTACGTCAGTTTCCTGCGCACTCGTCCCGGATATCTTCAGCTGGCATTAACATTCGAAGAAGTTGCTCACCCTTTGCGTGATACCATCTCATTTTCAAAAGAAAAAAAGCGCAATCGTTTTCTATGTTATACTAAATTCTGACTAATCTAATTTTCAATACGAAACCCAGATTCGTTCTCGATTTTCTTTAGTATATTTTTAGGATTCCGTACCCAAAGGGTAAATTGGTCCCTATTACTAAGGCTCCGCTATCTGTCCGTCTGTCACCAGGCTGTATCTCATGAACCGTGATAGTTAGATAGTTGAAATTTTCATAGATGATGTAATTCTGTTGTCGCTATAATAATAGAAAACTAAAAACAGAATAAAATAAATATTTAAGGAAGGCTCCCGGACAACAAACGTGATTTTTTTGCTCATTTTTGCTCGATATTGATAACGGCAACAGGTAGACGCTTGAAATATTCACATAATATTAATTTATATATTCACTTTAAAAATAAATAATTAAATAAAAATTAAATTAATATTTGACAACAAACAACAAACGTGATCTTTTTGCCGTTTTTATAGGTAATGGTACGGAACCTATATGTCGCAAGTCCGACTCGAATTTTGCCGGTTTTTTAAATTTTGTTCTTACTAATTTAATAGTAGAAGTTAGTTGTTTTGTCTTTTGTTTCAACTGTCGAAAGCCCCAAATACAACATTGAATACGAGACGAAGGGCGTGTTGAACCAAATTAGATGAATTTTTATGATCATATTTTTTAATATTTTTTTCCAACTTGCTGAACCGGCCCAGCTTCGCACGGTTTTTTATCAAAATTAAAGATCCTAGCACCCAGGGATAGTGTAGCTTTCTATCAAAGAAAGAGTTATCGGTATCGATTCAGTAGTTTCGGAGATTAATCCCTACAAACATACAAACTTACAAACAACAAACTTTACCTCTTTATAATATATGCATATAGCCTTAGTATTTTTTAATTATTATCAAAATCTGTCAATAGATTTATGATTGAGCGAAGCGAGATCTCTTAATCAACTTGGGCAAATCGGCGTTGTACGTACATATGTATGTTTGTTTGCCCAAGGATAACTTTCGAAGCAATGATCTGATTATCCTGAAATTTGATACATAGGTAGGTAGTGGTGGCACAATTTTGGTGTCACTAAATAAGCTAAAAATGTGGGGGGGTTGTGGAGATATTGGGGTTCAAGAGGGGTAAAATAATGAAAATGAGACTATTAGTGTCATGTGTGTAGTCAAATGCGATGATAGATCTTCATTAGTGCATTTAGACTCCGTTTTTATTTCTAGTAAAGTCCTTATAGTTTTTGAGTTATTAACCATAATAAAAACTGAACTTTGACAAAATTCACAGGGTACACCAGTGACCCAACAGTGCTGTAATTTGGTATGCGTGTAGTTTAAGTGGCACAAATATAGGCAAAAGTCTGAACTCCAGAATAACTGCAATTTGTATCCCAAAAAGTGTTAGAACATATCATGAACTCCCGTTACTTGTAATTTAAATTAAACTGTAGATCAAGTAAGGTGGTTATTTTTTTCGTGGCACTATAGTCAAAGATTACAAATAATATTTTTTTGTTTTAATCGGAGACTCGCGAGATCTCAGTTCGGGGCGAACCACTAGTTAATTCAAATATGTAGATATATTGAATTTTCTGTAGACATCATTTGTTACAGACGTTTTAATAATGTGGATCGCTCACAAATACATTGTCCAAAATCACATTTTAACCGGTTTTAACCAGTTTCATTAGACACCTGGTCTCTACCCCTTACCAACATGGTTGACATTGATATAATACACGATCTTAATATCCTCGTAAGAAAATCGTCCGCACCCTAACGGCTCAAAAGATCGGTATCCAGGACAATAGCTGTCTTGGCAAAGAAATGGTCGAGCATAATGCTCTGGTTACATGGGCTTTTAGCGGTCATGCTAAGCGCGTTATCTCGGCTAGTATTGTACATAAGTATCGCTATGTGACTTTAATGTATAAGCTAGAAGACGGGGAGGGAGCTGGAAAATGTGGACTGAATTTAATTCAAGCTGTTTAACCTATCCACTGGTTTTAACATTCCCATCCTGTATTACGACTGCTTGAAGTATGGCGATGACGAAAAGAATTGAAAAAAGGCTGTTCGACATAAATCTGGTTTCCAAACCAAAACCAGCACATAACTAACTAATATATATTCTATTTTACTGAGGTAGGTATATAATGTATTTACCAATGTATTTACCTACCGAGGCACTATACCTGAGTGAAGGATTCTAAACAAGAACCTAATTAATTAGTGGATGTAAAGCAATTGCTTCAACACAATGTTTAAATAAATCCGGCCAAGTGCGAGACGGATTCGCGCACGAAGGGCTCCGTACCATTATCTATATAACAGGCAAAAAAATCACGTTTGTTGTAGGCCCCCTTAAATATGTTTTATTTAAATTAAATTATTTATTTTTAAATTGAATATATAACTAAATATTCTGTGAATATTTAAAGCATCTACCTGTTACCGTTATCAATAACGAGCAAAAACGACCAAAAAAATCACGTTTGTTGTATGGGAGCCCTTGTTAAATATTTATTTTACTCTGTTTTTAGTATTTGTTGTTATAGCGGCAACAGAAATACATCATCTGTGAAAATTTCAACTGTCTAACTGTCACGGTTCGTGAGATACAGCCTGGTGGCAGACGGACAGACATACAGCGGAGACTTGGTAATAGGGTGCTATTTTACCCTTTGGGTACGGACCCCTAAAAATCAGCATGCTCTTCCAAAACGTTTCTTCATGCACACCTACTTGAATGTAAATTATATTGCCTGCGGTGTTTTTAAATAAATGTATTGCATATTTTCTTCAGCTAAATGCAAAGCTACGAGACATCCATTAAATATTCCACACAAAACCTATTATATAAATGCTAAGTAAACTGTATTTTCCATCGCAAGTGGCTAAGTATTGTTTCAGTTTGTTCCAAAGTTTATCGCGAAATCACCTAAAAGAGTTTCAAAGCGCAGGTAAGAGCTCTCCATTTAATTAAAAGTAGTTCTGTTGGGAATTGAACTTGGTAGCGGAACATCCGTGCCTTACAATCTTGAATAAGGTACGTAAGTAATTTGATTGCGGATGAGAGATTACTTTGATTACAAAGAGGCGGAAGAGCTTATGAAACAGCTGTCTATGATCATTGGAAAAGCAAATTAAGTTTAGTCTTTAAACTTTATTACACCACATACAGCGTAGTCTATGATAGGCCAAAATCAACGGCAGGAGTTCTTTAGCATTCTAGATTTGGATAGAAATATCTGGAATAAGTAGATTATTATTAAGTATTTAAAAGTATTAGAGTTCTTTGTGAAAGAGCTCATCCGTGGAAGTACTACCACCATACCTATTTTTGCCGCCAAGCAGCATTGCTGTGTTTCGTTTTGAAGGGAATGGTTGCCGATGAAATTACAGGCACCTGTATGCCTCGAGTTGATACGACGCAGGGCAGTGCATCGTAGGACACGTTCTTAAGGAGCGTGACCTACGAGGCGATACTTTGTTATAGGCGATGGTCACTTAACATCAGGTGGGCCATAGGCTTGTTCCATCTCCAATTCGTTTAAAAAAAATATTGAGCGTAATCTTCGTAATCAGTATTAGAGCCTAATGATAATATTAGCAGGTTTATGACTATCTATGTCATAAAGTAAGGTTTTACAGTAGGTAAGTATTACAGAAAAATATTTCTGGCAGAAAGTGCTATCAAGTGTACGACTAGCTTTAAAAAAACCCTGGAAACTAAAGCAAGAATAGAAAAATACAATTCTGTTATGAACAAAACTTAATCATGGTAGAAAAAATGCAGTTATCCATAATTTAAACGGGTTTGGACCTAGCCTCCTTTAATAAAACTTTATGAAACTCTGACCTAACATAAAAAAAAAACAACTTAACATGCTATTTTGTTCTTCGTGTTGCAAAACGGTTTTGCTATTGGACAAAATTAAACGTACATGGTATGTAGCCATGAAAAAATGCAGGGACCATACCGAAATTATAATATTAAAGTAACTACACAATAAAACTACATAGGTACACTACAGTTATTGAACCCGATCTAAGAGTTCTACTGTAGAGATAGTGACCATTAGCGGAATAGCTTGTATTGCCGACCGCGGCCATAAAGAGGTCGAAGGTTGAAGGGGAGTGAAATTGCATTTGTAGGTCCTTTGTACTATTGGTACGTACGTCCTATTAGTCGAGCATCTGTACGAGATAGATTATCTTGTTTATAATCTATTTAATACCTAGTATTTTTTACTTTCGAGTATAACCTTCGGAAAAAAATACCTTTAATAATGTCATAACATAACATCATAAATAGAAAACTTCTGTCCCTCCTATATCTCATAAAATAAAAAACAGCCGCAACTCAATATAATATCTGTGCTTTTGTATCGAATAGTGACTTATATCCTTCTCACTCAGCACCTGGCTTGAAGGCAAACGTATGCGTCGGGAAATCAGTCATAAATCAACTGCGCATATTCGACGGAAACCAAGTTGCCTGCCAATTTATGGGGATTGGAGAAAGCTGTGCTGTTTATGAAAACATTTTCAAACAGTAACCAAGCGGATACTATTTAAAATGATTTTTATTTATGCTAGAGTTAGGCTTATACAGTAATACCCCGATTTACGCTACCCTGTTTTACGCGAATACGGAGATACGCGTTTTTTTCTATTTGATGGGTGCGCGCATCAGCTCCTCCACTCCGCCCTGGTAGTGTTCCGTTTACGAAAGGTTCGAACGTGTACCGCGTGGAATTGTTTTACGTACGCAGTGAGTGTTATTGATAACCTCTAATTATGTCATACGAAAGAACAAAAAATGTGTATATTTATATACAATGTTGAACTCCGACTTACGCGAATTCGACTTGCACGGCTAACGCTCGGTCCCATCCATCGCGTACGTTTGGGGTATTACTGTATTTAGAAGTGGCATGGATGATGCAACGAAACCGTTATTCATTTCTTTAAATGTTTACCACGGGTGTAGCATTGTCACTGAGTGCAATGAGAGTGCTATTCCCGTAAATATACTTAAATCTTCAAAAATTTTGACAATTGTGAGCCACACTCGTGCATTTTAGGTACACCGGTATATCGACATAGATTGCTAAAAAGAAAAAAATGTTTTATCATCCAAAGCTATAATAATACTTTGAGCTCTATAATGCTGGGTAAATAAAATGTTATTTTCGTTTAGCGCCATCTCTATAAACCCAATAAAACAAATGAGGCAATAGAGGCACAGAACACATTACAACCACTTAGAAATAAAGATTACAAAAATGCTGTTTTGATGTTGTGTTTGACGACCTCCGTGGTGCATTGGGCGCACAGCCAGCTGAGACACAGGAGGTAGCGGGTTCGATTTCCGCCGCGAAACAAATGTTTGCATTATCTACAGATATTTGTTTCGGATCTGGTTATTTCTCTATATGTTATAAGTATGTATTTACAAAAAAAAAATTATATAAGTATTCTATCATTTATCTGGCTCCCATAATACAAGTTCTGCTTAGTTTGGGGCTGGAGAGCTCTGTGTGAAATGTCCAGCAATATTTATTTATTATTTATATTATTTATTTGTCTAAATTGCAACATAAACAAAAATGCGTACAGCTAAAATAAGTTACAAACACATATATATTTGAATTTTAAATACTTATCTATACTAATATTATAACGAGGAAAGATTTGTTTGTTTGTATTGAATAGGCTCCAAAACTACTGGACCGATGTAAAAAATTCTTTCATTGTTGGGAAGCTACACTATTCCCAGGTGACATAGGCTACTTTTTACCCAACTGCGCAGAAGAAGGGTAATGTTTTTTATTGAAAAACTACGCATGCGAAGCTGCGGATTGGTCAGCTAGTTGGAAATAAAATACATAATCTTTGAATCACTAATTAGACACTCTTGTATGCCTGTATTTCCATAACTTACATTCTCGCATGGGCACCATGTCTGTATAAGCTCAGAAACAATCAGGTACGTAGAAGTGTGTACCAAAAATGGAAAGTAGACAATATTTCTGTTGTTTTGACCTCAAATTTTCCATAGAATCTTTGATATTTAGCTAGGCAGCCTCGCCTAAAGTTGGGTCTTCTAAGTGGGAATATATGATCCCAATGTCCGTGTAACATAAATTACGAGTGAATTTATCTATATAAAATTACGAGTGTGGGTCTTCGAACATGAAAGGAAGCAATTTATTTAGGGGTGTTTGAGGCAATTTTTGTATAGCGGTTCGTAAAACTAATACTTCTACGGTGTTTGTAGATCCTTATATAGTAGGAATAAACCTTACTGATCGATTTATATTTCATTTTTAATTTTATTTATTTAGTTAAATGAAAGTCGAAAATAATACATTGTAACTTTTCCACAACACCGATTGATATCACCGGGTAGGTCCAAGGAAACTTTGTTGTGCGAATCGTAAACCAGTGGTTCCCATAAAGCGTTTAATGTCATTTTATGGGCCATTGCAAAACCCAAGCACGGTTTATGTCCTTGTCGCAACTTTATGACCTTTCAAATAATCACTCTTGCATCTTCAGATATGAGCTGATAGTGTCAGCAAATAATCACTCGTGCATCTTCAGATATGAACTGATAGTGTCAGCAAATAATCACTCGTGCCTCTTCAGATATGATCTGATAGTGTCAGCAAATAATCACTCGTACATCTTCAGATATGAGCTGATAGTGTCAGCAAATAACCACTTGTGCACCTTCAGATATGAGCTGATAGTGTCAGCAAATAATCACTCGTGCATCTTCAGATATGAGCTGATAGTGTCAGCAAATAATCACTCGTGCATCTTCAGATATGAGCTGATAGTGTCAGCAAATAATCACTCGTGCCTCTTCAGATATGAGCTGATAGTGTCAGTAAATAATCACTCGTGCATCTTCAGATATGAGCTGATTGTGTCAGAAAATAATCACTCGTGCATCTTCAGATATAAGCTGATAGTGTCAGCAAATAATCACTCCTGCATCTTCAGATATGAGCTGATAGTGTCAGCAAATAATCACCCGTGCATTTTCAGATATGAGCTGATAGTGTCAGCAAATAATCACTCGTGCATCTTCAGATATAAGCTGATAGTGTCAGCAAATAATCACTCGTGCATCTTCAGATATAAGCTGATAGTGTCAGCAAATAATCACGCCTGCATCTTCAGATATGAGCTGATAGTGTCAGCAAATAATCACTCGTGCATCTTCAGATATAAGCTGATAGTGTCAGCAAATAATCACTCCTGCATCTTCAGATATGAGCTGATAGTGTCAGCAAATAATCACTCGTGCATCTTCAGATATGAGCTGATAGTGTCAGCATATGTTATAATTATTTCCGTTGCATACATCGCATCTTCAAATGGATAAATGTAAAAGTTTTCAGTTTTTTACGTTTAAATATCGAATGCACATTTGAAGCACTGAAGACTCCGATTAAACCTATTTGAGCACTAGACAATAATATTTATTAAGTACGGGCCTAATTTATAAACATTTTACAAGCCCTGTCTACAAGTTGAGTTACATTTAATTACTCATTTAAACGGGTATTTATCACGTACTCGTATGTACTTTTTAATTGAATCAGTAATCAGGCCAGTATTTTAATTACTTGTAATACGTAATTCAAATACAAAAGTAATTTTGTATTTGTAATTCAATTACTTAGTAAAAATTTAATTTGTAATTGGTTATTTCAAATACGTGACGATAAGATATTTTGTAGTCAGTATATTAAATACATATGAAAATTTGGCGATCTCAATAATGGCGCGTTCTACAGAAAATAGCGCTTGATAATTTTTGTAACTATTCGTAAGCAAAATGGTGGCCATTTTACGACTTTAAAGATTTAAAAAAACTTTGTACTTTGTACCAGTTAAAACTTGGCAACACTGCCCTTGTACTGTAAGTAAAACTTTCAAGCACTAAACACCTGACTGTATTTTGTAATTTATTTTTAAAATACATGACTTAAAAATATTTCGTATTTTAAATACGTGCGAGATAATATTTCGTAATTTATATTTTAATTAACGCAAAGCATGTATTTTGCCCAGCTCTGTCAGTAATTATGTAAGTGATAGCTAAAGTTTGAATTACATTTATCAACAGAAATAATAAACAATTATTAACATATCTCTATAAAAAATACAATAGAAACAGTCGAATTACCTAAAGACCGCGGAAATAATTTACATCGCTTCGACTTTTGTCTATCAGATGTAAAATGTCACAAGTCAAGCCTTGACAAAATCTATTATAGCTAAAAAAAGCCTGTACAATGATTATTATGAACAATGCTGTTAGAGCCTATGCAAACGGCGTATTTTAACGCTCAGACGACGACACGCAGAGAACGCAGAGATGGGTAATGGGTAAAAACCCATTCTACCCATTTGGGTTATAACCGGGTGATTTGGGTTTTAACCCGATTTTTACCCATTTTCACCCATTTTTCTGGGTGAAAATGGGTGTTTGGCTATTTTAATGCCAAAGTTAAAATAAGGTAGGTGCCCACTTTGGTAGGTACCTACTAGGTACGTAATTAAAATATTAAATTAATAGTAGCGTTCTAATAGACACTTAAAGCTGGAAAATTAATAAAAGTCGGAATTAAATTTAGATCGATTTATTATTAAGTAAAACTTCTTTACGCACGCTTGACTTGGCGAATTGCTATAGATAAAAAAAGTATTTACGACGTTTCATATTTTGAATCTACCATCTTCGATTTACGAAAAAGTTCAGCAATTCCACAACAGATGGCAGGCAGCAGCAGAAAATAACTTATGTTCTTACTGTATGCTCCTCAAAATAAGGTTGACATTTCATTTTTATTTTTGTTTCTTGGCGTCGCACGGTTTTGTGGATATGCCATTGGCAAATAAAAAATAGGGAAACAGAATAGACATGACATTTCCTTAAAACCTTATTTTTACCAATACTCAGCCAGTGCGGTGAGACAAAATATTGTCATTATCGATTGGACCCGATTTTGGGTTTGATTAAAATGTTATAGGATACAAAAGGGTGCTGTTATCTATAATCTAAGGATAATCTAGTTCAATATTTGACTAAAACTTACTAAGATCATTATTATTTACCTACAGAAATGGAACAATTTTTTGCGAAGATCATGATGTAAATAATAATGCGCATGAATAAATATATGTCGTTATTACCAGTTATTAAAACTAAAAGACGTAAGTTTTATTCGTCGTTATTAACACTTAGGGCCCATTTGACAGGTTCTTGATAAAGTTCCACATAATAAAATAAAATAAATAAAATTATAATATATATTTATTATTATAATATAAATAATATTTATTTATTATATTAATTTTTGTGAGAATTTTAATATAAATGGCAGAGATCGATAAAACTGCTATCGCATTAGACTACATCACTAACTGAGTAGCGGAGAATATTCCAGAACGCATATCTCCTATCCCAAATTAGCTTAAGTTATACAAACTGCAAAAAACACTCCTTCATGCTTGTATAATGGAGTTAATTTTGCTATAGATAAAAAATGTATTAACGACGTTTCTATTTTAAACATACCAGCTTCGATTTACGAAAAAGTTCAGC
Organism: Philereme vetulata; assembly: GCA_918857605.2. Lineage (NCBI taxonomy): Eukaryota > Metazoa > Arthropoda > Insecta > Lepidoptera > Geometridae > Philereme > Philereme vetulata. The sequence continues at coordinate 7,594,251 of OU975464.1, forward strand.
TATTCCACAACAGATGGCAGGCAGCAGCAGAAGATAACTTATGTACATACTGTATGCGCCTCGAAATAAGGTTGACATTTCCTTAAAACATTATTTTATACACATATATATATTGTCAAATACGCAAAAAGTAGACTTAATTGAAGCATACTTCATTGTATTCTAAAAGGATCATTAAAAAACAACCAGCCTTGTTTTCTTGCCTTTCTTTCCTGGCTTGGTCGCGAAGGAACAGGCAGTAAAAATTAACGTTTCAAAGTGATCCTTGTGATTTTAATGAATAAAAGATTTTGACTTTGACTGCATCGATCGGCATCAAATAAAAAATTACAAACTTGATTCATTTTAAGGCGCTACTCACGCTTGACCAAAAAAAATTTAAAGCCAAAATATTTTTCTTCGATAACGAACTGATGTTTTAAAAGAAACTGCACCTGTATCTCCTCTGGTTATGGGTGCTGCCGTACTGTCCCAGTTAAAAAACACTGTATATAAATATACATACATATAGATGGAGCTAAAGAAGTTTAAAGGTACCTAGGTACTTTATTAGTCGTCATTGTTAATAATTACTACTTTTTTCATTTTCACCCGCTCAAAAAACTCAATGGGTGGACTGACTTGGGTGATAATTGGGTTTTAACCCACTCATGTATTTTAACCCGGGTGGTTACCCATCTCGACGCTGACACGCTGGAAACGCGATTCATTTTATTTATGATTTACTAGCTGTTGCCTGCGACTTCGTATGCGTTACACTACTAAATGTGTGGGCGACCTAGAAATAAAGCTAAACTCGCTGTTGCAACTTGACTTGACACCCCATTTTTATCCCATGTAAACTGATTTATGGATAAAAAGTAGCATATGTAATAATTTAGGTTTAATCTACGTCTATACCAAATTTCATGACGCAATTGAGTAATAAACAAATAAATATACAAACATCCAAACTTTCACATTTATAATATTAGTGTGATTTGGAATCTACGGCGCTGTAAACGCGTGTTGTCTGCGCGTTTAATATACGCCGTGTGCATAAGCCCTTAATTTATAAATTGTCTCCTGTCACAGTTTGCTAGATGACAAACAAACCGCGTCTTGATTATGTAAACAAATCTACTTGTACCTTAATGTGCGACTCATAATCGTAGCAGGTGTTTAATATTACATTGTTTACACTAAACTATAGTAATTACCTCGAAGGATTGTCTTATAAATATTAATGCCAGCGGCGATGGGACTAATTTATTAGCAACCATTTATCTAATCAAAAGATTTTGATTTAGGTTAATGGAATGTCTACTTTATACCGACGTTGTGGATATTAGACTATTTACTGTGACCAGTTATTTCTGGAAATCGCAGCATCCGATGTATCTTCAGTCTAAAATCGGCCGCCGCTTTTTAGGGATCCATAGTCGAGCTACTGGTCTGTCCGACCAGTCACAGCCATTGTATTTGCAGATTATTAGTGCAGTAAAGTTGAAATTGAGCATGATAATACGTTTCAGTGATAGATTAGATTAGATAATTACTTATTGCACACCAAGAAAACAATACAGCTAAAAATAACACCGTAAAACTATGAGATACAATTGGCGGTCTTATCGCTGAATAGTGATCTCTACCAGACAACCTTTGGATGGAATGGAATATGTGGACATTACCTGGGGTGTAATGGTGTACCTAACATACTATATATACATACTTATAATAAAAAAAAATTACAAATGAATGAACCTAAATAATAACTATCTACTTAAATAAAAAACATATTAATTAATAATAAATACGTAGATATTTAGCGACAAATACTCAAATATTGTTCTCTGACCATACTATAAAAATGGCAAGTGACTTGACACATCTGATCGCTCCCGGCAGCGCGTTCCATAACCAGACAGCTTGCACTATAAAAGACTTATCAAAGAGGAGGAGTGTACAGGTGTCCTGAGTAGGAGTGTGTCAGATGAACGCAGGGATCGAGGATTGGCTTGATGGAGGAAATGGAATCGTTCTTTAAGATAAGAAGGTGATGAAGGGTTAAACAGGGTGTTATATAAATGATGAAGGATTTGAGTATTCCGGCGAAGACGTATGGGTAACCACTTGAGCTTACTGCGAAATTCGGATACATGGTCATACTTCCGCAAGCCGAAGATGAACCGGATGCCAAAGTGATACCTGGGAAGTAACTAAATAAATACTAAAAAAAACCAGCCAGCCCGCTATTCTTGCATACCTAAAAAGTATTGACAATGTTTACAACAAAGCTAAGTAGCCTCCACTAGTTTTCGAGCAGTAGGTATAGTCTACCACTATGTACGTATTTGGGTTTGTAAACAGTTCATGTAATGTTCATAAAAATGAGCAAAATCAGTTGCAAAAAGAACTTGGTCAATACAGCCGTACTGACTACGAAACCCTTCAGTGTGCATGTTCTGATACACGCTTGACCCTCAGAAAACTAGTCATATTTCAGTCTTAAATATCACGCCCTAAGCGGTATTCGTCAAAGCTAATAAAACGTTAAGGATAATTTTGAAACGACTTATCACATCACACTAATAATAGTGGTTCGCCCCGAATAGTGAACTCGCGAGTCTCCGATTAAAACAAAAAAATATTATTTGTAATCTTTGACTATCAAAATAGTGCTACAAATTAAATAATCAATTAACTTAATTATTGATTAAAACGGGTATTTATCGCGTATGTACCTTTTTTATTTGTTATCCCGACGTTTCGGCTGTGTTGCAACAGTCATGGTCTCGGGCTGACTGTTGCAACACAGCCGAAACGTCGGGATAACAAATAAAAAAGGTACATACGCGATAAATACCCGTTTTAATCAATAATTATGTACAGTGATCGCGAAAGTATGAAAAATACTATCAATTAACTTGACCTACAGTTTCATTCAAACTACAGGTAACGGGAGTTTATGTAATGTAGTCAGCTTTTTTGGGGTACAAATTGCAGTTATTCTGGATTTCAGACTTTTGCCTATATTTGTATCACTTACGCTACACGCATACCAAATTACAGCACTATGGGGGCACTGGTATATCCTGTGAATTTTGACAAAGTTTAGTTTTTATTATGGCTTATATTATAACTCAAAAACTATAAAAAATTTACGAAAAATAAAAACGGAATCTAAATTTACTAATAAAAACCTTAATTTGACGTCCCGCTTAACCTAATAGCCTGATTAATTTTTTTTTACCGCTCTTGAACCCCAATATCTCAACAAACCCCCAACATTTTTAGCTCATTTAGTCACACCAAAATTGTACCATCACTACGTACCTATGTATTAAATTTCACGATGATCGGATCAACGCTTCAAAAGTTATACTCGGACAAACAAACATACATACATACAACGTCGATTTGCCCAAGTCGATTATGAGATCTCGCTTTGCTTGTTAAATTAAATTAATAAAATATGTTCTGATAATATAGTACATATTTAGTAGTGTAACGCGTACGAAGTCGCGGGCAACAGCTAAAATAAACTTCAACTTGTAAATAAGCTTAAAGTAATCTCTGTCAGTGTGACGAGTGCAACTTGGACACAACATATTGTGAGTAATTAAATAGTTATTAGGCAATGATAACACCCTCCATCGCGTCTCATCTATAAAATAAAAACAGTGTAATAACTATATGAGTTGGAAGGCGTTAAATTTTACCTAGGAACATTATCAACCACCTGTGACCGGGTTTTAAAGCAATAAGAGTTTTAAAAGCCCGTAAAGGCGTCACAATGTCTCTGGCCCGCAATGACCGCAAATACTATAATGGCAACTTTTATAGACAATTAGCAGGTTATGGTCACATACTTTGTGTTAAAGATATTTTACTTTGATTTAAAAATAACGTGAACTCAGAACAAAAACACGCTCGTGCACGCGCTACCGTAGTCCTTTGTTATACAGGATGTTTGGTAATATACTGACGATATTTAAGGGACGTGAAGTGTTAAGGGAAGTCGAAAGGTTCTATGGACGGCTCTACGATTCGGTCACTAAACCTGTTTGCAGTGCGGCCAACGACCCAAGAGCCAAACTGACCCGACATTATACCGAAGATATTCCGGACATCAGCCTGTATGAGATCAGGATGGCCTTAAAGCAGCTTAAGAACGACAAGGCGCCGGGTGAGGACGGAATCACTTCAGAGCTTCTGAAAGCGGGTGGAGCACCGGTACTTAAAGTCCTTCAGAAGCTTTTTAATTCCGCCTTGCTTGAAGGTACGACGCCAAAAGCATGGAACGGGGGCGTGGTGGTTCTGTTCTTCAAGAAAGGTGACAACACCTTGCTTAAGAATTACAGACCCATCTCGCTTTTGAGCCATGTTTATAAGCTGTTTTCGAGGGTCATCGCGAACCGTCTCGAACGCAGGTTTGATGACTTCCAGCCTCCCGAACAAGCCGGGTTCCGTAAAGGCTACAGTACCATAGACCACATACATACGCTGCGGCAAGTTATACAGAAGACCGAAGAGTATAACTTGCCGCTATGTCTCGCGTTTGTGGACTATGAGAAAGCCTTCGATTCGATCGAAACATGGGCAGTGCTTGAGTCTCTCCAACGATGCTGTATTGACTATCGGTACATCGAAGTGTTGAAGTGTTTGTATAAAAACGCCACTATGTCAGTCCGAGTACACGAACAGAGCTCGAAGGCGATTCCCTTAAAAAGAGGCGTAAGACAGGGAGATGTCATCTCTCCGAAACTGTTTACGACCGCATTGGAAGATGCCTTCAAGCTTCTGGAATGGAAAGGACTGGGCATCAATATTAACGGCGAATACATCACTCACCTTCGGTTTGCCGACGATATTGTGGTCATGGCAAAGTCGATGGAAGAGCTCAGCACGATGCTCAAAAGCTCAATCGAGTCTCCCAACGGGTAGGACTTAAAATGAACATGGACAAGACAAAAATCATGTCGAATGTCCATGTCGTCCCTGCCCCAGTTATGGTTGAGAACTCGGCTCTTGAAGTTGTCGACGCGTATGTATACCTAGGACAAACAGTCCAATTAGGTAGGTCCAATTTCGAGAAAGAGGTCAATCGTCGAATCCAACTCGGATGGGCAGCGTTTGGGAAACTTCGCAACGTCTTTTCGTCCAACATACCTCAGTGCCTTAAGACGAAAGTCTACAATCAGTGTGTGTTACCAGTGATGACATATGGAACCGAAACGTGGTCCTTCACTATTGGCCTTATGAATAAGCTCAGAGTCGCTCAACGAGCTATGGAGAGGGCTATGCTCGGGGTTTCTCTACGGGATCGAATCAGAAATGAGGAGATACGTAGGAGAACTCAAGTCACCGACATAGCCCGACGGATTAGCACGTTGAAGTGGCAATGGGCAGGCCATATAGCGCGCAGAACAGATGGCCGATGGGGCCGAAAGGTTCTCGAGTGGAGGCCACGGACCGGCAAGCGCAGCGTAGGACGTCCACCCACAAGATGGGCAGACGACTTGGTAAGAACCGTAGGTCGGCGTTGGATGCAGGCTGCTTCCAACCGCAGTTCCTGGAGATCAATGAGGGAGGCCTTTGTCCAGCAGTGGACGTCCTACGGCTGATATGATGATGATGATTTAAGGGACGGTTTCTCAAAACATAAATAAACTTCTCTAAAAAAACTACTAGTTATATTATCAAATATTAAAGAAAATCGACTAAGTTTAAGAGATTAATTCGATATAAAACTTAGTGCCTACTCTTGCAATCGACATCCAAAAATAAAGGTCGATTATCTCTTTCAGAAACGGCTGCGGGTTTTGAGGTTTGCAAGGGACAATAAGAAATATCTCGAGACGTCACCAATACAGTATATTATGTGGTTAGATGGCAAGAATATAGTAAGTAATTATAAAGTCTTTGTTTTTACATGCCAAAATTCTCTTCACATTTCTACGGTAAACATTTCACAAATTTATTTATTATGCTCATCAAAATAACCCCTTTCACAGTATTTTTCAAACTTTCGCGATCGCTGTACATAATTATTGATTAAATCGGGTATTTATCGCGTATGTACCTTTTTATTTGTTATCCCGACGTTTCGGCTGTGTTGCAACAGTCATGGTCTCGGGTCCCGACAAAATAATAAAGGTACATACGCGATAAATACCCGATTTAATCAATGATTAACCCCTTTCATTTTTGAGCGTATTTTATCAAACACCCTATATAGAGCAGTGAACTAATCAGTTAGTCCAATACAAAATATTAGGAAAATACTATTTTTAATAATTAAAAAACAATTATTTATGTTTCATTGAGGTAAAATATGTAATTGTAAAGGAACTTTCCATTGAGGTAAAGAGAGGGTAAAAAGATTTTTGTTTGCACTCCAGTGTCTACATACACTGGAGTGCAAACAAAAATTGTTGAAAAGCTCTTAAAATTAAGTAGAACTTTCATTACTTAACTACTTTTAATTTTTTTTGTTACTCTCATTTTTTATTAAAAAGTTGCTAGTATTCATTATTTTCTTGATGTATAAAGTTCCTTCTAAATATTGCCACGAGTTTCTCTTTAGTCAAGTTCATTATTTGAAAACTAGCTCAAAGCAGCATAGGATAATAAGAGGGGATGGATAGTTCAGAATTAATTGCATAGCCTTTAAATGACCAAATTCCAGTGAGGATACTAATTAATCGCCACGAGCGCTTACCCAGAGTAATAAAGTTGGCAAAAACACTATGTAGTTAGAAAACAGATTAAATTGTGCAAGAGTGGCAAACATAAAACTTATGGTTGATGCTAGACATAATTACTAATCATGGCTTTATAATGGTCTAGGCTATGATATATATATATATTACATACCTAGTCAGGTTATAAGTATTGTCACACAGTAAAAACTTTTCTTTTAGAATGCTGGCCACAAAAAAGTTTATAGAATTCGAATTTCGAATTGTTCATGAAAATAAAAATGTACACTTTTTAGAATTTTACTCATTTTTAAATATGGAGTGGACGCTTAAAGAAGACCGTGTTGCAGTTATTGCGTTGCATCGTTGCGGTTACGCACCAATTCAAATTTTTGACATATTGAAAATTTGAATATAACCAAAAGATTCGTTTATCGCACCATCAAACGATACAATGAAGACGCTAGTGTAGATGACAGGTCAAGAAGTGGTCGCCCTCGGTCTGTTAGGACTCCAGCAGTGATAAAAGCTGCGAAGGCGCGAATTCAAAGAAATGTCAAACGTAAGCAGAAACTGTTGGCCCTTTAGATGGGGTTAAGCAGAACCACGGTGAAAGGGGTGTTAAATGAAGACTTAGGGCTTCGGGCATATCGAAGAAAAACAGGACATCGTTTGAATGCTCGTCTAATGGACCTGAGACTGAAGAGATGCCGCGCTTTGTTGAAGCGGTACGCGGAAAAAAAATACCGGAAATTCTTTTATCGGATGAAAAAATTTTACCGTAGAAGAGAGCTACAACAAACAAAATGATAAGGTGTACGCACACAGTAGTGAAGAAGCGAGCAACCGTATTCCGCGTGTCCAACGAGGTCATTTTCCATATTCGCTCATGGTATGGTTGGGAGTTTCTTATTGGGGCTTAACAGAGGTACATTTTTGTGAGAAAGGTGTAAAAACGAATGCAGTTGTGTATCAAAATACAGTCCTGACGAACCTTGTGGAACCTGTTTCTCATACCATGTTCAATAACAGGCACTGGGTATTCCAACAAGATTCGGCGCCAGCTCGTAGAGCGACGAGCACACAAGACTGGCTGGTGGCGCGTGAAATCGACTTCATCCGGCACGAAGACTGGCCCTCCTCCAGTCCAGATTTGAATCCGTTAGATTACAAGATATGGCAACACTTGGAGGAAAAGGCGTGCTCAAAGCCTCATCCCAATTTGGAGTCACTCAAGACATCCTTGATTAAAGCAGCCGCTGATATTGACATGGACCTCGTTCGTGCTGCGATAGACGACTAGCCGCGCAGATTGAAGGCCTGTATTCGAAATCACGGAGGTCATTTTAAATAAACTTTAGTGTCATAAGAATCTGTTTTAGTAAGTTCATTTTGGTGTATAAAATGGTTACATAATGAATAAACTTGTTTCAATTATTTTATATTAAACATGTGACAGAATTTATGACCTGACTAGGTATATCGAGTATGTTTCAATCTTAGATTATAGAAAAATACATCATCTATTTAGCCTTCTTGGAGACATGCAAATTATCTATTTATTATTATGTCATAATAATATATTCCCGAACACAAAACTTACGCCCTAATGAACAATTAGCCCAGCCCTTTTAGAAATAAACTATGTTCCATCCAAGCCCCTACGTCAATAAAACTTATAACGAAATCCTTAAAGACTTATAACGAAATCAACAAGAAAAACACTTGTTAATATATATGTATAAGAAGAAAGATAATTTAACTGTTGTGATTCTTAGATAAACCAGTTTTACGTGATTTTTACGGGATATTTAGATGTCGAAGTTTTTTAAGGGTTCCGTGCCATAAAATGTTAAAAAGGAACCCTTTTAAGATCACTCTCTTGTCCGTTTGCCCGTGTGTCACCACCGATTTTCTCAGGAACGGGTGGACCTAGCTAGTTGAAATATACCTATACCAGATACTGAGGATATTAGGTGTATAAAAATTAAGATATGGGCAAATTTAGATTTTGCAAAAACTTCTAAGTAAGTACCAAAATTTACCTTAATTTTCAACTTTTTTTATTTTTCGGAATTTTCGCTTTACTTGTGCTGTAAGTAATTATTGATTATAACGGGTATTTATCGCGTATGTACCTTTTTTATTTGTTATCCCGACGTTTCGGCTGTCTTGCAACAGTCATGTTGTACTATAGTGTGACCATTAGAGCTGTGCACTCCCTGAGGTATGCGCGCGGCGAGACGGGGGGGATGTGTCGGCCGCTCCGATCTATCAGTCTGCCGTCAACGCTCCCGGCGGTAGGTAGCTTTTGTACCGGACGGTCTATGTCAGACGCACACGGGATAAATATTCAAAGATGGGTCGTGCGTTATCTCGTGATATGAAATGGAAGATGAAGTTGAAACAGAATCTTTGTCAGAATAACTTTCGTTAAAATATATAATTGTTTGTAAATATAAAAAATGTTCAATAAAACAAGTCCTTTGAATTATAAGTTTAGTTCTTATTTATCACCTGCATATTTTTAATAAAATATGAGTATATTTAAGTTACATTTTAATCAACTAAGTAAGTATAATATATTACAGATAGATAGCCTCCGACCATCGTCCCGCTACAAGTCTTGCCTTAGAAATGCAAACTGATATCGTAAGATATGTCCGACATGTTTTGATCTCATGTGAACTCATGCAGTTTTTTCTTTGCCTCCCACCTCGCCGCGCATACCTCATGGAGTGCACAGCACTAATGGTCACACTATATAAGACCTTGCTTTTAACCAAAATTGACGATTCTAGATCAACCAGAAGTACCCTATAGGTTAGGGGTCGAAAACTTATACGGTAGTTCCAGTTGAACTAGAATCATGAAATTTAACAAAAAGCAAGGTTTCACAGCACAAATAAAAGAAATATTACAAAAAATAAAAAACGTTGAAAATTAAATGGTGTCCTATTCATACAGAGTTGACGCCAATTAAGATAGTCCTCTGAGTTGTATGGGCGCTCATACAATTTAGAGGACTAGCTTAATCGGCACCAACATAAGTATAAATTTATTAAATTAATATTATATTAATATATCATCATCATTATCATCATATCAGCCGTAGGACGTCCACTGCTGGACAAAGGCTTCCCTCATTGATCTCCAGGAACTGCGAGGATATTATATTAATATATAATATTTATTAAATAAATATTTAAGTGGAGCTCCCATACAACAGACATGATTTTTTTGCCGTTTTTATAGATAATGGTACGAAACCCTTCGTGCGCGAGTCCGACTCGCACTTGGCCGGTTTTATTTTACTTTTATATTAAACTTATTATTTACGATCTGTCACTCTATAAGTTTTATTGATCTATAAATTCATTGAAATCTCTAGTCGTACACACGGCTACACATCAAGCTATACAATTCCAGTATAAGCTGACCTCTCATTGTGTAGGCTTATTGTAGAATGAGAGATCAGCTTATACTGGAACTGTATAGCTTGATGTGTAGCCGTGTGTACCACCTCGATTAAATAACTTAGAAATATTATAATATTATATTGCCTTTAATATCTTTGCAAGTGTTGCCTTCAGTTCATAGTTCATACCTAGCTTCGAGTCCTATTTCTTCCAATATCTATAACTCCATGAGAACAAATATGTTAGGCGCGCCCGCTATGCGCAACTATCTGACGTGAACAACGTTATTTTGTAACAACAAACTAATTAACAGTAACCTTATATCAGTTTCATCAAATGTTTGGATAGTGGACTCTTTGTGGACTTCCATGTGTACGCATTTTCTAATGAAGGGTGAAATAGTAAAAACAGTCTCGAAGAAATAAGGTAATATCCTTTTAATCTTCATCCTATTAGATGTTATCAAATGATCCGTACTATACTATTTCCATTTCTTTATTTTCTCGATGACAGCTGCTGTGAAAACTTAAACGAGCGTCTTTTTTACATTAGTATGAATTATTTTATAAAAATACTAGTGGTCCCGCCGAACTTCGTATCGGCTTGAAATGCATAGGTTTAACGCGGGCTGTCAATATAAGTCACTCTGGTAGAATTGTCAATTGTTGTCCCCGGCCATCATTATGTATGAGAAAATGAATGACTTCCACAAATAATTCAATACCAAAATTAGCCAAATCGCTCCACCCGTTCTCGAGTTTTAGCGAGACTAACGAACAGCAATGATTTTTTATATATATAGACAATATATCTCGGGATAACTCCTACCGAAGCATCTGTTTCAAACGATATTTATTTTTTTTACATTTTCTTTGACGATATTTGCAGCACGCATTCTGTCAATTCTATGTCAAACGTCATAAGGTTACATTATAAAAGCGCTAAGGTTAGATTATAAATAATTTTATTTGGTAGTTAAGTATTTTTAAATTTTCTAATTTTGCGCGCAATTTTCTTAATTTTTTCTTTCATAAGAACCTTCTCCTGACAATAAGAAATACAACAAAAAAAGAATTGGCCAAATTGGTCCAGGCGTTGTTGAGTTATGCGCTTACCAACACATTTTGCGATTCATTTTTATATTATAAGAAGACAGATGACGCTCACGTACGTACAAAGTTATACCAGAGTCGGAGGAACTGATAGGGATGGAGCTATCGATAAACGTAACACGATAACAAACCCGATATTTTTTTACAAAATGTAAGAAACTAAACTACTGCCAGATACTTTTGTACAAATTAATAGCTAATATTATATTTCATTAAAAGATGTTACACGTATTAATTCTCGATTGATAATGCCAACTTCTTTAACATTTTCGAAGCTGTTGTATAATAAGTAGGTATAGGTAGGTACCCGACAATGAAACGAAATAATTATAACGATACGGAGAAACACAAAATACACAACGACGTAACGTATGGATAACGTGAAAAAACTCAGCGAACAGAAATGTAGTGACTAGCACGACCGTCTTGTTGCGAGTGACAGATTAAAACAAACACAAAATGGCGGTGGGCCATTGAGTGTTCCCACCTTGAAAAAAAATATTTGATGTTTTTGTTGTATTTGTCTTTGTTCAAAATATGATAAATATATGCGATCGATATCATTAATTATTTGGTCACAACACTACAACTATCAAATTAGAACTGTCATCGAGAAAATAAAGAAATGGAAATAGTATAGTAATATAAATTTGAGAGTAACTCTGTCTGACTGTCTGTCGGTCTCTGCTGTTTGCTACATGTTTAGTACTAAACGGCGGGATCGATTTCGATTAAATTTTGTATTCAGATAGATTATGACAAGAAGGGACGGCTACTTTTTACTTGACTGCGCGATACATAAATAAATACCTAGTGCTGGACATTTCATACAGCACTATCTAGCCCCAAACTAAGCAAAGCTTGTACTACGGAAACCAAATACTTCATATAATACTTATATAATATATTGTTTGTACAATACTAATAATATAAAGAGAAACAACCAGACCCGGAACAAATATCTGTAGATCATTAAAACATTTGTTCCGCGGCGGGAATCGAACCCGCAACCTCCACATAACAAAAACATTACCCTCAAGAAGGAGGGTAATATTTTTATTGGAAAACTAGCGTACAAATCCGCAGCTTCGCACGCGTAGTTTTTCAATAAAAACATGACCCTCCTTCTGAGTAGTTGAGTAAAAAGTATCTATGTCACCCGGGGATAGTGTAGCTTCCCAACAGTGAAAGATTTTTTTAAATCGGTTCTGTAGTTTCAGAGCCTATTCAATACAAACAAACAAACAAATCATTCCTCTTTATAAAAATATAGTATAGATGAAAAACCACACGTGCGAAGCCGCAGGCGGCAGCTAGTTATAATAAAAAGGAAGATTTATTTTGAATACAAATAAATTTAAAAAAATTACTCTTTTTTAAGCTTATTAATTTGATATCATCGCCATCATCATATCAGTGGATAGTAGTTCCCGACAGCACATCCTTCCCTACAGTGGACAATGATGTGGCTCAAAATGGATATAGTCTTGAGATATCGACACGAAAGAAGAAGAAGAAATGAACAATCATAAGCCGGATCCACAACGCCTTAAACTAATACAATATAAAAAACCGGCCAAGTGCGAGTCGGACTCACGCACGAAGGGTTCCGTACCATTATCTATAAATACGGCAAAAAAATTATGTCTGTTGTATGGGAGCCCCCCACTTAAATATTTATTTTATTCAATTGCACAATTTTATTTATTTACCTTATTTGAGGTTGGTGCCGATTAAGCTAGTCCTCTAACGCCCATACAACTCAGATGACTATCTTAATTGGCGTCAACTATGTATGTATGGGGACACCCTTTAATTTTCAACTTTTTCCCTTAATTTTTGCTTTCCTTTTTGCCAAATATCGTGATTCTAGGTCAACGGGAACTACTATATAGTTTTTCGACCCAAAACCTATAGGGTACTTCCGGTTGACCCAGTATTGTAAATTTTAATTAAAAGTAAAAATTCCGAAAAATAAAAAGGTGAAAATTAAGGTAAATTTTGATACTTACGAGTTTTCGTGAAAATCTAAATTTGGCCATATCTTTTTATCGTGTTGACTCAGGGCCTTGATTTTTATACACCTAATAAGGATTATAGACCTTAGTATTTGGTATGAATTACAACTTGCTAGGTCCACCCGTTTCTTAGAAATTCGGTGTTGATACACGGACAGACAAACAGACAGACTGACAAGAGAGTGATCTTACAAGGGTTCCTTTTTTTACCTATTGAGGAACGGAACCCAAAAAAAGCTTTAAATGATAGCCTATACACCAATTTACTATTCTCTACTAATTGAATGAAGATCTGACTCCTGAACTAGCGTTAGCTGCGGAAACATTTTATTCCCATATTAAGATAAGATAAGATAAGATAACTCTTTATTGTACACCAAAGTAAAATACAGTACATAAGTCTTACAAATAGATTTAGTACAATGGGCGGTCTTATCGCTAAAAGCGATCTCTTCCAGACAACCTTTGTATGGACAGGATAAAAATGTAACACATGACGGCGGTGCATCTATATAAATTTAAAAACATATCTACATACTATAAACCTAAATTACCAGTAATAACACAAATTTAATTTAAATAAGCAACTCTAAAAGTGGTTATGATGAATTAATACCCACATTAAATACACCATGATTGGTCTACATGTATCAATAAAGTCGGGTTTGTTCGAACACTTATAACTCGAGAACGGCTGGACTGATTTTCATGGTTTCTGATGTGTTGTATTTGTCTGCATCCCGAATAAGTATTAAAATACCGGAAAAATTCACGCAAAAAGAAAAATCATTATATCATACATTGATGCAGATATATTGACAGCCTACTTCATATGCATGTCAAGGCGATACGAAGTTCAGCGGGTCAACTAGTTTTGAATAAAATACACATGGTTTGTCATAAGGTTATGAAATACACTAAAGCTTCCTACAAATCTACAGCACGAATAATGAGTTCTCCGCAATGTATTCCTTCATTTATCCACCAGCCATGTTACCCACAGGATTAAATTCTGCATATTCCACAGATCTAGAACGTTCCCCTGATTACATATTCGTGACGTCATAACTTTAGAGTAAGCACACTTGTAATTTGATTGTTTCCAATAAAACATGCGAATTATCGGCTTTTCATTGCTTCATTGTAACTTTGAGTCTGCTTTATGTTTTTACAGGATTAGCGCATTTTATTAAACCTAAACAGCGGTGGGTGAATGTTGCCTAGTTATAAAGATATATAGACAGGATTCTAAGAACAGTAATTTTTACTATAGTTTTGTTACACATTAAACGCGAGCTCCTATTAGTGGAAAATGGTGGAGTTACTACATAGTAAAACTTCCGTTGAAAGTTTAAAACACAAAGTTGAAACATGCCAAAAACTGTAACGTCAAAGCTAAAGTAATATTGGACATTCCCCCGCATTCCTTACTTGAACAAAGCACCGTAACTAACTGTCAGTTAACGCTGCTCTTAAAAAAACAGTGGGTTTCATACTTTTACCCCCGACATTATACTTACGCGTCGTTATAAAGCAAGCTACAGACCATTTGAGCTCGTGCCGGGATAACTTATTGTAAAGGGGATGCTACACGAAGGGTTACATGAAGTGCTACAGTTTTTGCTGTACATTCGTAGAGAGTAACAACGTGGATAGGGAGATAAAGTAGTTAAAATTTTGTCTTTACGGTATACAGTACATTTAATCTATAATGGGAGTTTTTTGACTTTAAATGCCTGTAATTTAATGATGGCATCACTCGGATTATCGAACACTAATTTATGGTTTAAAATGATATGGTATCCTACTTTTGTGTAATATATCATATAAGCATTATTTGTACGTTGTATTGAATGTTCAAACACAAAAGGTTTTGCCACAAAGTATTTTGAAACAATGCTTTGCTTGCAAACTGTTTTTATATTAAATGAGATTTAAAATGCATTATGAATAGTTTTTTCAGTGATTTAGAAGTGTATATCAGATTTTGAGATTAGTCAATTTCCTAATAATAAGCTTACATCGAACAAAGTACTAACTTCTAAATACCTTAATTGTCGCACGGTTAGTGTGTCGTTGTGTATCAGTACCATTTTGAGTGCGCTGATCCTATATAGGTTTTGTACACACGGCTACACATCAATCTATTCGTTTCCAGTATAAGCTGACCTCGCATTGTGTTGGCTTTTCGTAGAATGAGAGGTCAGCTTATACTGGAATTGTATAGCTTGATGTGTAGCCGTGTGTACTAGTATTTTTGTTTAAACTATCTTTACCTTCGACAAAGTTCCTTAGTAACTGCACAAAACATAGGTCGTACTAAAAACAGAATTTTCCATATTATCATGTCTTTTCTTCATTAATCTCAGAGAAATTTTTGGTAATAGGTGGCAATCCGAATCACACAGTCTGTGGCACCGTTCTTCATTTGTAGAAATGTTCGCGCATTCTGTGGTACCGTTACTACAGAATCTACTAACAGAAGGTACAGACACCTCTACTGCACTATAAGAGTAGTAGAATTCCTTGTGAAAGAGCTCGCCCGGGGAAGAACTACAACCATTCCTATTTCTGCCGCTAAACCAGTATGGCTGTGTTTCGGTTTGAAGGGTATGGTGGCCGGTGTAATTACAGACACATGCTATACATCTGTATACCTCAAGTGCAGACGCAGGACGCAGGGCAAGTTCCTAAGGTACGTGACCTACCAGGCAATACTTATTTATAGGCGATGGTTACCTCTTAACATCAGGTGGGCAATATGTTTGCTCCATCAAGTAGTATAATAAAACAAATTCTAAAAACCGATAAAACGGTACCCGTCATAAATCCCGTACATTCAATAATTATTATTTTATTAATTCATTTATTTCGAAACAAGTCCATAAGTACATTAGAGTATACAATTAATTTGAAATTATAAAATAACAAAATAACACACACTTAATAAAATAATAAAAACAAACGTAACATTACAATAAAAAAAATAATTAAAAACGGTTAAACTTAATATAAAAATGTAAAAAATTTAATAAATAATGGACGCCCCTAACTTACATATAGCATCACCATGAAAATCTAAGAAATTGTTAAAGAAAATCGTAAAATGATTTTTTTTTAATAATGAGGTAAAGTAATGTACACAAGGCGACGCATCGTGTAACACAAGGAGACGCATCGTGTAACACAAGGAGACGCATCGTGTAACACAAGGAGACTCATCGTGTAACACAAGAAGACGCATCGTGTAACACAAGGAGACTCATCGTGTAACACAAGGCGACGCATCGTGTAACACAAGGAGACTCATAGTGTAACACAAGGCGACGCATCGTGTAACACAAGGAGATGCATCGTGTAACACAAGGAGACGCATCGTGTAACACAAGGAGACGCATCGTGTAACACAAGGCGACGCATCGTGTAACACAAGGAGACGCATCGTGTAACATAAGGAGACGCATCGTATAACACAAGGAGACGCATCGTGTAACACAAGGAGACGCATCGTGTAACACAAGGAGATGCATCGTGTAACACAAGGAGACGCATCGTGTAACACAAGGAGACGCATCGTGTAACACAAGGCGACGCATCGTGTAACACAAGGAGACGCATCGTGTAACACAAGGAGACGCATCGTATAACGCAAAGAGACGCATCGTGTAACACAAGGCGACGCATCGTGTAACACAAGGCGACGCATCGTGTAACACAAGGAGACGCATCGTGTAACATAAGGAGACGCATCGTATAACACAAGGAGACGTATCGTGTAACACAAGGAGATGCATCGTGTAACACAAGGCGACGCATCGTGTAACACAAGGAGACGCATCGTGTAACACAAGGAGACGCATCGTATAACACAAGGAGACGCATCGTGTAACATAAGGAGACGCATCGTGTAACACAAGGAAACGCATCGTGTAACACAAGGAGACGCATCGTGTAACACAAGGAGACGCATGGTGTAACACAAGGAGACGTATCGTGTAACACAAGGAGATGCATCGTGTAACACAAGGCGACGCATCGTGTAACACAAGGAGACGCATCGTGTAACACAAGGAGACGCATCGTATAACACAAGGAGACGCATCGTGTAACATAAGGAGACGCATCGTGTAACACAAGGAGACGCATCGTGTAACACAAGGAGACGCATCGTGTAACACAAGGAGACGCATCGTGTAACACAACCTTAATAGCACTGCCTGTTATTTTTATAAGAATGCCCCGAGTGGACGACAAATCAAGATAACAAGCTGAGATAGAGGTCAGGAGGAAATATTTACACATGCCTCCATGCTTTATTCAGGAAAACTCAAATAAATAATCGCAGTTACAAGTATTAGGATGTAAGGATATTTATTGCTTTTGGAGACTTCTCTATTGCTTGGTTATTTATACAATGTTCTAATAAAACCAGCCTTATGTACATTAAAATAAAGTAGTGGTTCACCCCGAACTAAGATCTCACGAGTCTCCGATTAAAACAAAAAAAATATTATTTGTAACCTTTGACTATCAAAGTAGTGTCACGAAATAATAACCAACCTACCTTATCTACAGTTTCATTCAAATTATAGGTAACGGGAGTTCATGTAATTTGGGAACTCTTTTTTGGAGTACAAATTGCAGTTATTCTGAATTTCAAACTTTTGCATATATTTGTGTTACTTAAGCTACACGTATACTAAATTACAGCACTGTGTGGTCACTAGTGTACCCTGTGAATTTTGTCAAAGTTAAGTTTTTACTATGGCTAATAACTCAAAAACTATATAGAATTTACGAAAAATAAAAACAAAGTCTAAATGTACTAATGAATACGTTTCATTTGACGTCTCACTTAACCAGTTAGCCTCATTTTTTTACCCCTGTTTAACCCCAATATCTCAACAACCCCCCAACATTTTAGCTCACTTAGTCACACCAAAATTGTGCCATCACTAGTACCTATATATTAAATTTCACGATGATCGGATCAACGCTTCGAAAGTTATTCTCAGCCAAACATACATACATACAACGCTGATTTGCCCAAGTTGATTTAGAGATCTCGCTTCGCTCCATCAATAAAAAGTAACGTAACCTAGATCAAGTGTATTTGTGTATTTGTTTTCGGAAAGGTTTCTAGCCGGTTTCTATTATATATATCTGTTATTTTAACTTTACGTATCATGGCTATCGTATCATGACGTTTATCATTAGTATTTTTCAAACTTTCGCGATCACTGTACATAATCATATAATAACAAAGTTATGGTGAAATCAGATGGCCGTCTAGCGCACTCTGTTTACAGAAAGCCAACACACACTGACCGCTATTTGAACGCTGCGTCACACCACCATCCTCGCCATTTGCAATCTGTTGTTTCATCGTTAACAAACAGAGCTTACGCTCTCTGTGACCCTGAACATCTGGAGAGTGAGCTGGCCCATGTTCAGGAGGTTCTAAAATCCAACGGATATGTAAATAGACGGCAGCCAAGACGCACAAACAGATAAAAACCAACGGAGGTCTGTAGAAAGCCAACGTTTTTGCCATACGTGAAAGGGGTGACGGATAAAATTGGAAATGTGTTGAAAGGGTTTTCAATCAAGTCGGTCTTCACTCCTCTCTCAAAGATGGCCAAGCATTTACGGACTCCAAAGGATGTTATACCTCTGCAGATGCCTGGTGTTTATAAGATAGACTGTAGCTGTGGCCGCTCTTACATCGGGCAAACCAAACGTACCATTGCCGAGCGTGTCAAAGAGCATATCGCAGCTGTCAAAAATCGCCAGGTAAACAAGTCGGCGATAGCAGAGCATCTGGTAGACTCGGGACCGAATCATTGGATTGAACTTCATGATCCTAAGGTTCTCTCTAGTGAACGCCGTTATTACAAGAGAATAGTTCGTGAAGCGATTGAAATCAAGAAATTTCCAAATTTCAATCGGGAAGATGGCTATAGACTCTCAGCGTCTTGGAACCCGGTGATTGCTAGGTGTGCGCGTCGTAATCGGTCGACTCAGTGCGTAGATACGGTTAGTGTAGTGTGTCGTAATATGAACGAGGACATTTCTAATTCTGAAGACCAAGTGAGGGTAGATGCTGCAGCTACCCGCACTTCCCGACGGTAGCTCCAAGTACTCCAGTCAGCCCGAGACCATGACTGTTGCAACACAGCCGAAACGTCGGGATAACAAATAAAAAAGGTACATACGCGATAAATACCCGTTTTAATCAATAATTACGTTTATCATTATCTGAAAGTAGTTCGCATATCTGTCAAAAGTACAATGACTAATCAGTTTAGGTCTTGAAGTGAATAAGGCGTCATAGTTATTAAGATGATCAAGCGCTGTGTACAACGTATGCCGCTGACTTTACTTACAGTAAGTAATAAAAAAAATATTTTTCACAAGAACTTCACTTGCAGTCAACTCGAGTTATAGGTATAGATAAGAGATAATTAGGATATTAGCAGAAGGAGAAGTCGTTTGGAAAAATAAAACATAGCGACAACATTTATCAGCCACAATTATCTCAGTAAATTTACTCGTAAAATAAACTTTTAAAGTCAACAGTATAGACAATTCGATGTACTCGTATTTACCACTTGAAATAATGGATTCTCTTTGTAACCTCCCTAAAATCCCTAAAACTACATACGTTGTGTCTGCACTAATATCAGGAATTCAATTAGAACTCTATTTTTACTCAAATTGATTTTCCTTTGCTATTCTTGTTACTTGTAAAAACAGCGGGAAACAGAGTGTTTGTTTAATAAACATCTGCGAAGCCTTGCCCTTTATTTATGGTAGTACCTACGTTCTACACAAAATAACAGAGTTCTGGTACGAATCTTAAAGGCGGAAATAACAAATCAATATTCTTAGGGCAAGTAAAAATAATACATTCCTAATAATAAGCAAGAAAAATGAGTAAATCAGTCTTGTAAACCTTTCTTTCTAACAGACTTCTAAACAGGAGGAGGTTCTTAATACGACTGTAATTTTTTATGTTGTTACCTCAGAACTTTCGAATGCGTGAACCGATTTTGATGATTTTTTTTATTTGAAAGCTGGTGCTTCTCGTGTGGTCCCATTTCCATTTGGTCCAGTTCTGACAACGGAATCCATGAGGAAATCATATAAGTCTTAAATTTGTTTAATTTTATGTTGTTTTATGTTTGTTAGTTCAGAACTCCGTTATATATCAACCGATTTGGAAAATTAGTTTTTGATATTTGAAAGGATATAATAATAGATTGATCCCATGGAAATTTTATGAAAATTGGTAAAGTAGTTTGGTTTTTACTATTATCTGAAGTCGGTTATATTTTTATTAAAATGTTACTTGTACAAACATCTAAGGTATGTGTCATCGGTTGATATTATTATATCAAACGGCGATCGACATGCAACATTACCTAAAGAATTTTAAAACAAATACATATCGTATGGAATGCTAACTATATACACGTACTTATGATGCAAAAAGTAAGCATGTAGGTAAATACCTATTTGCTACTTACTGCCCCTAGCCAGTGGCCCATCACGGGTCTGGTTATTGATTAAGAATCTTGGAGATTATAACTAATAGGTATATCTTTATAACATTTTTACTAATATATCGATTATACTAAATAAACCTATTATTTTTAAGGGTTCCGTGCCCAAAGGGTAAAACGGGACCCTATTAATAAGTCTGTCTGTCCGTCTGTCACCAGCTGTATCTCATGAACCGTGATAGTTAGACAGTTAAAATTTTCACACATGATGTATTTCTGTTGCCACTTTAACAACACATACTAAAAACAAACAAAAATAAATATTTAAGGGGGGCTCCCATATAACAAACGTGATTTTTTTCTCGTTTTTGCTCGATATTGATAACGGCAACAGATAGACGCTTGAAATATTCACAAAATATTTAGTTACATATTCACTTTTAAAAAATAATTAAATTAACATTAAAAAAAAATTAAGGGGAGCTCCCATACAACAAATTTGATTTTTTTCAATTTTTTCTCGGTCTTAATAACGATGGGGTTTTCATACAACAGACATGATTTTTTTGTCGTTTTTATATATAATGGTACAGAACCTTCGTGCGTGAGTCCGAATCGCACTGGGCCGGTTTTTTTTCTATATATTAGAGGTATTTTTACGAATTTAAATATATCTTGATACCTATACGAATAAGTTCAAATCTTTTAATCTAAGATCCAATTAAGAACGACCTTCACACACCTGTTCAATTTGATGAAAAGTAGGATTTTATGTCAAAATTCTGATTGCCTGCAAACGCTGCCTACGCTTTTCTTCAGTCTTATTGTCTCGAAGATTATGAACTCGACTTGCTTTACGTGTGCCACGACCGATATTTTGACGTCTTACTGGTGGTATTTTTTTAATAATAATCAAATACGACGATAAACCATTAAATTCACACTAAAACACAAGAGACACCTTTTTGCTTTTGTTGTTACGAAAAAAACGGTAATTAGTTTGTTGAATTTTGAAATGACAACTTGAATGAAATGTCAATCAATGAAAAGCTGACAACTCAACGTCACTCTGTCACAGTTTTCGCAATATATTCAAGACGTCTCACAGTCTTCTGTCTCATTCGCACTCTCACTTTTCGGAGATTTTTAAATATTTGCTATCATTTTTAATGTTTTTTTCATACAAACCTTCTCCTTACAATAACGAACACATAAAAGAAAGGTTTATCCAATTTGGTGCAGTCGTTTGGAAGTGATGTGCGTACAAACATTTCGGTAATTCAGTTTTATTTATATAGAAGAAAGATTTAAGTATCATCATCATCATCATATCAGGCGTAGGACGTCCACTGCTGGACAAACGCCTCCCTCATTGATCTCCAGGAACTGCGGTTGGAAGCGGCCTGCGTCCAACGCCGACCTGCGGTTCTTACCAAGTCGTCTGCCCATTCTTGTAGGTGGACGTCCTACGCTGCGCTTGCCGGTCCGTGGCCTCCATTCGAGAACTTTCCGGCCCCATCGGCCATCTGTTCTGCGCGCTATATGGCATGCCCATTGCAACTTCAACGTGCTAATCCGTCGGGCTATGTCGGTGACTTGAGTTCTCCTACGTATCTCCTCGTTTCTGATTCGATCCCGTAGAGAAACCCCGAGCATAGCCCTCTCCATAGCTTGATTGAATTATGGTCTTATGAATAAGCTCAGAGTCGCTTAACGAGCTATGGAGATTTAAGTATATCAAAATATAAATCGCGAGTGGTTTGGCTAAACAATTCCTGGCGAAACAAAATATGATCAAAATAACGATAATAATATGAACTCCCGTTACTTGTTATTTGAATCAAAGTGATATATTTTTTGACGTACTGAATTTGATTTATAATACTTTTTTATCAATAAACAGATGGATGAAGGTAATCTTAATCGTATCTTCTACTAATAAAATTAATTCTTTAATAACAGAAAGAATACACAATTATTTACAATAAAAATACAGAAGAAACAGTTGAATCATCTAAAGACCGTTGCAAACGATCTATAGATAGCTCAACTGTTCCAGATCACTACCAGGCGGAAGTGTCCCCGAGACACTGGCTGCATTACCCCGCTGAATTGCAATGCTTATGCGTTGACCCAGATAAGCGCCAGCTCTCGGATCATACGTCGTTTCGACCAGACGCCCCGAAGGAATTTTATAAACGCGATGGGTTCTGGTGCCCCATGAACCCAGGCTCTCGACCCCAAATGGCTCTCGTGCATAAGCTCTGTTGAGACTTCCATATTTGCGCCGCTTGAGATCTACTACTTAGAATCTTGCACAAATTATATTATCGGTGTCGTGTTTTCAGTTTGCCAATCGAACCATTGAACAAACTCCTGACTTCTCATTCAGATTAACTTCTGAATAAGAGTATTCATCAGAAGTACAAGTTTATAACTTTCCAGCGAATACGAAGGTCCTGGAATCCAATCACAATGGGCCCAATTACAGCAATTGGGAATTTTATCGTTAAACGACTAATTTGCCGAAATTCAGCATAAATCAAATTTTTGAACGGTTCAAACAGTACTGAAGTTTCCGGAACAATTATTGTTTAATCACTTGTTTGCTTATTTTTTATGGGAGTTGAATTATTATTTTACTCTGAGAAGACGTTTATATAGTGGCTTAGCTCTATAACCTTTGAAAATTTTACAAGCTGGGTTCACTTACCGAATTCCGAAATGATGAAACTGAGTTCCCTTTTTTTATAGCGAATTTAGTAAACATTTGCGAGTCTCATCTATGCAGTTATGGGTTCCTTTTATAAAATAAATGAATAAAAAGGCGATGAAGGTTCACAAATTGAACCGAAACATTGTCGCTCGCAATACCGATAAAACGGTACGTGATAAATCCCGTATTTAAACTAGTGATTGAAATAATAAAAATATGAAACAAAAATTAAATCACGAAAGTTTTCTAAGCAAAAAAAAATACAAATTATATAAAGAAATGCATTTTCAATGTATAAATTATTTATTTTACATAGTAATATGGAAATAGTTTTCTTTGCTTTTACTTTCAGAAATGCACCAACTTATGTCACAGTTCTTCAGTTGTCAAGATACAGAATAAGTATGATGCTATACTAGATGAGAGAAAACATATATTAATCTCGTTTCTTTATCCATGACAGTAAAAAGAGTTTAAAAAATCTGACCAGGTGCGAGTCGGACTCGCGCACGTAGGGTTCCGTACCGTTCCATTATCTATAAAAACGAGCAAAAAAACCACGTTTTTTGTATGGGAGCCCCCCTTAAATATTTATTTTATTTTAATTTAATAATTTATTTTAAAGTGAATATATAACTGAATATTCTGTAAATAATTCATGCCTCTACCTGCTGCCGTTATCAATATCGTGCAAAAACGACCAAAAAAATCACGTTCGTTGTATGGGAACCCCCCTAAATATGTATTTTATTCTGTTTTTAGTATGTTTTGTTATAGCGCAACAGAAATACATAATCTGTGAATATTTCAACTGTCTAACTATCACGGTTCACGAGATATTTTCCCCGTCCCGTTTTTCCCTTTGGGTACGGAACCCTAAAAATTGTAAACTGTTTGTCTAATTCACATTATATTTAAATTTATGTATGTACCATAAAATTTAAATATTTCTGTTTCTGAATGTTTTATTCAGTTTTTATAAGTTTCAAAAGATGTTATTCTGCTGACACACAAGATGAATTTTAATATGTTACCTTTTAAATATTTTCTGAAGAAACATTTTGAATAGGTAATGCATTTTAAAGAAGCTTTTTATATACAGAGATAAAACTCTGAGATGCTCTATTGAGACTGCATAAACACTTTATAATTTTAAACGGTTGCTTGTATTGGATTTGGAATTTGCATTTATTTTGCGAGCAAATGCTTTAATGTTTAGCGAATGTTTACCTGCAGGCTATGAGTTTTTATTTATTTAAAATAAAATTATATTTTATTAGCAACACTAAAAACACAAATTAAAATCACATATCAAAGAATAAATTACGATAGCTATTAAATGAAAAAAGTATGAACTACTCGTAAGTTGGTAATACGAGTATCACAGAGTTTATTATTAGCTTTGAAATACCTTTTTCCATGTGTCACGCCATACCTTCTTTTATCACGACCAGAATGACTGGTGGATAATTCTATTAGCAATAAGCCCTCCTAGAACTGTTCTGTTTTGTGTGAAAGTATTAAATAATAATAAACAACGTACTATTCCAATTATAGGGTTTACGGAATAATACTCCCATCCCAACTCCTTCAAGTAGCGGAGTAGAACTTTGGGTTGGTGGCAGCAGTTTTCCAGAGTTCCTGAGGTCGTTGCTAACGTCAAAGATGACTCGATGAGTTCTACATAAACTTGTAGATGTCCCGTCTTCAGTCTGGCATCGTGTGTATACGTACAGTGCAGCAGCATGTGCTCCGCTCTCTCTTGATCCTGTAGACATTCCCGACACAGCCCACTATCCGTGGCCCCTGCCTTCAGGAGATGGTGATTTAGTTCGCAGTGTCCTGTGATCATCTCCACCGTCGTCCACAAATCAACAATGTACAATTATTATGGTGTCTATTTATAAATTTTAGCGCTATAGAGTGTTTTAGCCCCCGATTTCACCAACCTAGTAAACCCTAAGAAAACACTTGCGCAATTCAAATGGAGTAATTGATACTAAGGTGAGTAATCTGGTATGACGACTCTATCACATATATTTAATATTTACCAATTTTACTGAGGTTGAAGTAATTACTGCTTCTAATTACAATGGTTTTATCGTCTACTCGAGAAAGCTAAAAGACTGTTGATGGAGCGAAGCGAGATCTCTAAGTCAACTTGGGCAAACCGGCGTTGTATCTATGTATGTATGTTTGTTTGTCCGAGGATAACTTTTGAAGGTAGGTAATGATGGCACAGTTTTGGTGTGACTAAATGAGGTAAAAATCTTGGGGAGTTGTTGAGATATTGGGGTTCAAGAGGGGTAAAAAAATTAGACTCAATGGTCAAGTGAGACGTGAAATGAAAGGTCTTCATTAGTACATTTTGACCCCGTTTTTATTTTTAGTAAAGTTTATGTAGTTTTTGAGTAATCATAATAAAAACAAAACTTTGACAAAATTCACACAGGGTACACCAGTAACCTCAATGTGCTCTAGTTTGGTATGCGTGTAGCATAAGTATCACAAATATAGGCAAAAGTCTAAAATCTAAAATAACTGCAATTTGTATCCCAAAAATGACGAACCAATTTACCTGAACTCCGGTTACCTGTAATTTAAATGAACCTGTAGGTCAAGTAAGTTGGTAATTTATTTCGTGGCACTATTTTGATAGTCAAAGATTACTAATAGTTTTTTTTTTGTTTCTATGGTAGACTCGCGAGATCTCAGTTCGGGGCGAACCACTAGAGTAGTTTGATTATAAGAACGAATTTCACGAATCGTGTATTTACTTAAACTTCCCATTAATTAATCATGCTGTAACCTTATACAAACATGATATGATTCCGTACCTTGGTATCTGAATTCACGCTCGTTAACTTGACGACGAGCGGAACGATGTGGGTATGCTTTGTTTCATGGCGCTCGAGCTATATGTCAAAAGATTCTACTAAACGCTTTACCATTATCCAAATGACGTTCTCGTTTAGAACTGTTTCCAGGCGAGCATTATCGTCATAGCCACCATTTATGAATCTACCCACCATTTTGAATGTTTAAAATTACTTGTAAAACAAAAGAGATCTTTAGATTTTCCTAGAACAATGAGACTGGAAAATATCTCTGGCTTTAACACTTGCGTAGATATCAGAGCTCTCATATTTTTACATATACTTACACTGTTGGATAAGAAGTCATTCCAAAGCACTGCATAACTACGGTAATAAGCAACTGCACCTAAGAAAATTCTAATAACAATTTTGTTTATGCATTCTAGACTCTGTTTAAATATTCATCATTTCGTTTCACTAAAAATCTACAGTACCCATTCAACATTTCAAAATGGATCCAACACAACGTTTAAACGTTGTAATGCAATCTAAATATTCAATTCCTACATTCATTCCGGAGCGTTTACTCGAACGAGTGTGGTAAAAGAAACTGCTCATGTATGCAAAAACTCTTTATGCATTTCAAGGGTGCTGTGGTTATAGGGGTTAACCACACTCGCTACTTTTTGTAGCACATTTTTGCGATTATGTCGCTTGGATAGTAAAAAGCTACGAGCTGAGGCACATATTACCTATATGCATTTGATGCATATAGGTAGCGTTATGTTTATAGAATAAAAACTTTTTGCTGCTGACAAGCGGAAACATGATACGACCGTATGTAAAACTATTTTGTGAATTAAAATATACAAATAGCTCAGTCAAAATTTAATTACGGAAATGTTGTAATGAGGTACCTAAGCCTGGCTTAACCGGCTATAGCACTTAGAATATTATCTATACACTGATTAGAATGATAATCATCACTAATAACAACCTAAATACATATGCAGATCCAAATCCACGTGACTTGATTGTAAAGTTAATTTTAAAAGTACACTTCTAAATTGGCGCGAATTCGCAACAAAAAGGATCGCGTGTAGCAAAGCTCTAACCGCGGAATCCGATGGAGGAATTGAAAATAGAACCCTTGTTATTTCGAGTGTGTGGAGTGGTACAAAGAGGGAATTGTCTCCGGGTCTTGTTATGCGCCGCTTCAGACGTCCTGATAACAAACCGCTGCGCTCTATAAAATGTATTACATCTTTGACTACAGTCATACGTAAAACAGGCTATCGCTGACTTAGCCTCGCTGCACTCGATCCCCGCGCCAGCCACAAAACGCCGGCTCCTGAAGCTGGAAGCGGCTATTTAGTAGCGGCAGAGCGCAGCAGTCACTTTTGAAGTAAAACTTATTAACGCACGCTTGATTTGGGGAGTAAGCTGGTGAATGCGTTACGAAAAGTGCGAACTGAAGTTGAGAGGGAGATATAAGTTAGTGAAGATAGAAAGAGAGAGAGTTACGTTTCGTATATTTTTAAACGTTAATGTGCGAGTGAGAGTTGCGTCTTTCCAGACTGATCGACCTACAGACGTGTGGACAATTCTGTAATTGAACAATTTTATAGATAAATGTTTTGAAAATGAATTTTTATTTCAGTTGTTTGGACTAAAGCACACTCGTATTTTTATGTTTTCTTTGCTTTCAGTCGGTTGCGGCTACACAAAACTAAGGGAAAAGCGGCGAATATAAAATGGCCGAAAAATGCAGTTCACAGTTCGGTAGCAGTTAGAAGCACTGGAACAAATTCAAGTAACTGCGATAGAAGTCTCATTGCAAGACGCACTATAAATATTTCTACTAACCGTGTCTAAATGTACAATCTAAAAGGTTTTTTTTCGAGTTTACAAGTAAGAGCTCAAAAAAAGTTGCAATAAAGAACTGGGTAGTACCTAATTACTAGGAGACAATATATTGTTCTTGATCGGAACCCAATCTAGAATTGTTATTTCATAACTACTGGCACACCCTCTACCCCTGTTACTAATAAACATGACTTATCTTAGAGGTATTTACACATACAAAAGACAAAGCATAGTGATAGACAAAACACGATGTAACTATCCCAAGGTTTAGTGACGTTCATTGGTAACAAAGAGTCTACAGTGCAAGTACACAATGCCCAACTTGGGTGAGGTTTTGCATCGGTTAACGCAGGCTTATCGGTACCTACCTGTTTTATTACTAAATGCGTTCTTGGTTGGAATAGTTTCAGTAGCTCTGGATTTTGTGTGAATAGGTGATGGCAGGTCAAGAGAGAATTTTCAAGCTGCACTTTACAGGTAGTGGTTTATTACATCTGGCTTCTAAGCTTTGATGGCCTGTCAGAATACATGTATGAGCCATGAAAGATGTTATTTGATGTTCTCTTGTACTTTTGTATACAAGTAAAGTAGGTATAAAACTTTCTGTGTAAATGACGCTACCTTCATCAAGTAGACGCGGTGGAGGGCCGTAATATTACTTATTTTATTCCATTGTAAAAATAACCCGACGAGTTATACCTAATAGCGGTGAATTTGGGTGAACTAGATTTTTACATAAAAATAAACGTTTGCTTTGTTATCGATGTTAAATCCAAGGAATAATCTCCATCCTGTAACGATTAGCGCTAGAAAAATAACACTGAATAGTTTATTCGATCAATAGACCTATAATGCAATACAAAAATATGAAAACTTGTCTACAGAGACAATTTCTCCACATCCTTGAAAGCAACTCAAATTACAGTCACACAAGTGTATAAATCATCAGGCACTTGGCTCCCAGGGGCGCATCCGAGTCATGTCGACGGCCGCGGAGCGTTGCATCGGTGTCAAGCCTATCCCACTTCAAAACGGTGTCAACGTGAAATGAGCTTTATTACAATTCCTTTTGATTTGCAATAGCTTGAACGTGAGCAGCTCGTTTTATGGGATTTGATTAGCTAGTACGACAAGTGCTACGAAGTTCTTAGCAGCTAAGTAGCGCGTTAGATTTCAATGGGTTACGTATCGTGAGGAATATCTCACATTGGAGTTTCAAAAATCCAATAAAATGACGTTTATTTCAACAACAGCAATATCATGGGAGTTGTGTGTATACTGAGCTTTCATTTGTGTGGCCTTAATATATTTATATTATATATATAGGTATACAAGGTAAATTAGTAAACAGTTGAGGAACGGCTTGTCTAATCCAGATTATATTTATATAATATATACAATATGTAACAAAAACCCAGACAGATCCATAAGGGTGTGATAAAGTATCGATATTTGGCCACAATCATGTAATAGTTTGCATAGAAAAAAAAATTTAAAAAAATACCCGACTAATTTAATTATTTGGCGCTCAAAACTTAAAACTTACCTCTGGCAACACCGGCGGGGCTACGCGCCACTCCGCCCGCCGACGCCGGGGCGGTGTGGAGGGGTCAATGACCCACGTACGACGACGTACAAAATTTGCCTATTTTGGGGTAAAATTCAGATTATTCTCGAAATTAAAAATGAAATAACTTTTAATTTAAGTACAGATGTTTTTAAACATCTGTTCGCCTTTAATTTATAAGCCGGAATACGCTCTTCGTGAATCTGACAGGGTTTTTGTTACATATATTTTAAAATACAATATTCAAGTTGAAAATCTACCATTCCTTAAAAACAGTCTAAACACCCCGCAATGTATGAGAAGTTGAATACAGAAAATTAAATAGCATTTGCCGTTCCTCTTTTGTTGACTATTTACAAATTATCCCTGTATATTCTGCGATCAAAGGCGACTTGCGACTTAAGTTATCAAATCATACAAATACGTCAAATTTAAAGATGTTTACTCAATAAACACTCATAGAGATCGTTGTGCAAGCCGGGCTAAGTTTGTATTTTCTGAGTGAAACCTCTGCACGTGGCTACTATAATTTCTTCTGCACTGGTGTAGCGATCTAACTTATTAATTTGTCTTCTCCCAGCAGGACCCTCGTCTTTGTTTGATTAATTGGCTAGTTGTAGTGACAAAGATGTGCGCTGTTAGAGTGTTAGGATTTTCTAATTGTCTCGTTTTGTCATTATATTTGCGGCTTGTTATAATAAATAAATGGGGGCTTTACACATGTATGCCTCAAGTTGATGAACGCAGGGCAGTGCATCGTAGGGCAGATTTCTTAGGTGCGTGACCTACGAGGCAATTTTCTTTGTTACAGGCGATGGTTACCACTTAACATCAGGAGGGCCATAAGCTTGTTTCATCTCCAAGTAACATAAGCTTGTTTCATCTCCAAGTAACATAAGCTTGTTTCATCTCCAAGTAACATAAGCTTGTTTCATCTTCAAGTAACATAAGCTTGTTTCATCTCCAAGTAACATAAGCTTGTTTCATCTCCAAGTAACATAAAAAAATGAGTTTCTTAGCGATAAATTTCTTGAATAAGTTTTATTGAATCTGACATTTAATTATTAATTTTCTTTTTTAAGGTAAGAGATAACATGTTGAGTATGGCAAATAATTTAATCTTAATATTTCTGAAGTATATTCTTTAGGCGCGTTAGGCTTTTTTGAGATGGAAAAAACCATTGAACTCGCGACACTGTTACCAACAAATAAAACTATATACAGAGGGTATATAGTTTTTTTTTTAGTTTATGCATAAGACAACTTTCTTAGTAAATTTTCCTATTTATGCGACATCCATCATAATCATTTTGCAACATCTAAATTTTTTTAAGTTAAATCTTATTTACGTTATTAGCTTTGGACTTTTTTTGAGATGGGATAAACCATTGAACTCGCGACACTGTTGCCGTTACCGACACCGTTATTGACGATTCAAAAAATATATCCTGACGATTTAAAAAATAGACACGTAATTGTTTAAGTTTTCACTTCTGTCGGCGCCTCGGCACCTCGGCACCTCGGCACCTCGGCACCTCGGCCTCGCCACTCCCGGAGTACTACTTCTTTTTCAATGTTATAACGCTCATTAAAATTGCATTCGTTAAGCGCTGATTATTGACTAACTCAAACTATATCACTAACCACCTGTTAATAACCCATATTTGCAATAATAATTTGATTTGATTTGAAAATGTTTTTCGTATTATGAACATCGATGGTTCGTTCAAAGTTGTTGCAACCAGTTGCAGAGAAAGAAGTGTTTTCTTGATTATTTTCTTTACAGTTTTTCATAAAACTAGACCGAAAGTACTAAAGACCACAATGGAAAACTCTTCTGTTACAAGAAAAAGATGTAAAATTAATTAGTATGCAGCATAGGCTGCATATATGTATACTTATGGCATGGTATATGCCTTATCTGGTTACGCATTTCGTGGCATTATTTTATTGGTGTAAGATTAAGGCCGGCTTGCACAACGATTCCTAAACGTATTTAGCGACTAAAAATGTTTAAATTTTAGGTATTTGCATGATTTGACAACTCCTTAAATCATATTTAGCCACTAAATACGTTTAGGCATCGTTGCGCGAGTCGCCCTAAGAATATTTTATTCCTGTGTTTTGGGAGACTCGCGAGATCTCAGTTCGGGGCGAACCACTAGTTATGGCCATATAGCATATGGTATATATAGCTATGTATGGTTGCAGTTTTCACCCTAGGACACAAGATGGAAAAGGAAGTCTGGGGAATACAGAATTCCATTCACATTAATGTATGTCTCTCATATTCCAGTATATTATGATATTGAATACACCCGTCATATACAAGATTAAAACGGGACGTTTGAACAACATTTTTCAACTGAAAAACTATATTTTATTTTAAATATCTCGGGTACGATTTAAGAGAATTGTTTTTTTTGCTTCTGCATAAATGTTTTTTGTGGAACTTTGAACCCATATTGTTTAGTTTTTTGAAATTCACAACTCAGGCAAGTATTCATTCATATTTCAAAAATCCATCGCATGATCAGATGAAACTCTTATTAGGGTTAAGCTCGCCTTTGTACATGTCCATTTTGTAAGCTATTTTTATCTGTAAATCTATTTGTGTACAATAAAGAATAAAGAATCAGCGTAAGAGCCCATATGACAGGATATTAAATCATACTCGTGCTTTACAAGGGTAATGGGAAAGTATGTAAAATTGTGACGAAGTTTAGTGCGTTTTGCTTACAACATTTAAAATGCTGCTTTGTGCCACATACATAATAATGTATTTAAAAGCATATTGAAAAAGTTTGTGTTCTTTAACATATCTTAATTTACAAGCTTAATTAAGCATTAACTTGCAATGTATGTATGTTTGTCCGGGTGGAATCTTGCAACTGAATTTTAAACCCGTTCCCCTCAACCGATTGAGTTGAAATTCGGAATACATATGTAACCTCGGTGACAATGCAATAATATGGTATCATGGAGGTTGTCTCATTATGCTAGACAACGGAACTTCTAAATTGATTTATAGTAGGCTACTAGTGTTTGGGCTCATTTGAATCTGCTTGCGGTTCTGATTATGTATTGTATAAAAGCTTGTTTTGAAAAATTAATTTATCAACAATAACTTATATTTATGTATTTGTTGGATTGAACAAACCAGTAAAATTTAAAATATAGAAAACCCCTGATATAATAAAAGCCCGTAAAACTGACATATTCAATTCAATTCAATAAAATTTATTTCAGATGTTATTATGTCCATATATGGTTAGCACTACATTTGTTTACCTATATCTATGTTATTAATATAAATTTAAAATAAATAATGAAAAAGGACAAAATAAATTATGTATAATCAAAACAAATTACAAATTTTTAAATCAAAAATAAAATAAATTAAAATACATGTAAAATAATGATAAAATATATGAAAAATAAAAACTGAATACTTATTTCCTACTAATACTTATTACTAACATGTAGCTGAACTAAGTGCCACAATATTGGGCAGTCAGCTTTATCAGCCAAAACGCGTAGGATAGTGTTAGTGCCGCCGCGGGCACGGCATAACATCGAGGCGGCTCTCTTGCGTAGAATGGCATGAAATCCATCCATGTAAGCATCTGCAAACATGCCTGATGCACTGCAATACCTCGGCAGCCCCAACAAAATCCTAAACGCGTTACTGTACTGAACGCGTAGGGCATTGATTGTCTTCTGCGTATAGTTGGTCCATAGACTGCACGTGTAAAAAGACTGGCAGAAGGCCTTAAAGAGAGTTACCTTTACTGCTCCCGTGCACCGTGCAAATCTACGAGCCAACATGTTGCTTCGGACAGCCAACGCCCGGCGCTCCCTCTCAATGTCCTCATTGTCAGTGAGATCCTCCGTGACCCAGTGGCCCAGGTACTTGAAACGTGAAACTCGGGGTAAGGCGACACCATTAAGAGAGACGGGTAGTACATCGGTGATCTTGTGACCCCGCGATTGGAATACCAGCAGTTCACTTTTATTCACGTTGTACCTGAGCCCATAAGCCTCGGCGTACGCTTCACACCGCTGAAGGAGTTTTCTGATAGCACTTATCGAGGGACCCAGCAACACCATATCGTCATCGTCAGCGTAGCTGATATTGTTTACAAATTTACCATCTATAGAACAGCCGACTCCGGTATTGCCGTGTTCCTCGATAAGCCCGTTGATATACATGTTGAAAAGTCTGGGGGATGTTAATCCACCTTGTCTGATGCCACACTTCAACCTGTATTCATCAGAAACTGCTTCCGCCCATCGTACAACATTGATTTGGTTATTGTACCAATAGTCAAAAATACTAATTACGTCACTGGACAGGCTAGTTTCCGTTTCCATTTTTTGCCAGAGTACATCATAGGACACCAAATCGAAGGCCTTCGACAGGTCTAAGAAACATGCGTAGACCGGAGTCTTCCTATCGGTGTAGTACCGGACAGTTTGCTTGAGGCACAATATCGCAGTCTCCGTAGACATCCCCGGCCTAAAGCCAAACTGAGCATCGTTCAACTTCAGATGACTGCATAGAACCTTATCAAGCAAGCCGTCCAGCACCTTTGCCACAATTGTAGCTAGAGAGATGGGCCTATAATTACCTCTGTCAGATGAATCGCCTGTCTTATTTTTGATTATTGGCACAACCACCGTTTTCATGCACTCACTCGGTATGTAAGCGTGTCTGACACAAAAAGTATAAAACATGGACAACACCCTCGGCAGATGAACACCCGCGTGCTGGAGGTGCTCAATACTAAGACCATCATGTCCTGGGGACTTACCCCTAGTCATGTTCTTAATAATAGAAGCCACTTCCTTAGCTGCAAATCCTCCAGGTGGTAAAAATAGAGGGCAGACGATTCTCAGTATCGAGCACCGGCGGCATCGAGCCCATCAGACGCGAGGGCTCTACCTGGAAGTGAGTCCTGAACATGTTGGCGATCTCGTGTGGTTCTGTTTTACCATCAATATTGAGAGGGACATTAGGCTTAGGACTTAGCTTTTTCGTGCTCTTCCAAAAGTCCTTGAACTTCTTCTTAGCATGGTGTGAGGCTAGAATATCCATTTTTATTTGTTCAGCATTTTGCTGACACCATTTAAGCTTAGATTTAAATATACGCCTTGACTCAGACATTTCATCATAAATCGGACCTTTTGAAGGTTTATAATGAAGCAGCCAAACTTGGAATTTAAGCCTGGCCGCGTCATGCGCACTCCGAACATGTTTATGCCCACAACTACGCGCTTTTGCTTTTTAACAACTGATTTCAATCCCACACTAGTCACAGCCGCGTTACACAAAATGTCAAGAATATTCTTATACAATTGGTCAATCGTTTTTCTATGGTATACATTATTGCAAGAACTATCACAGCAATCAGACAACTCTGATGGAAACTCAATCAATTTCAATAGATTATTGCACAGTTTATTAAAAATTTCAATTTGATTACAGTCCTTCTCCCCACACAAAATATCATTACGCTTATTATAAATTTTCATATTTTGAGATTTAATTACCGATAAATTACATGTCAATTCTAGTGGGAAATGATCCGACCAATCACAGTCATAGTGCACTCTAACGCCTCCAACCGATTGCCACGCAGACTCTGTTACTATACAGTGGTCAAGCCAACTGGTGCTGCCGTGCGCATCGCTCAAAAACGTGAAAGTGCCCGACGACTCGCCCGCGCATATCCAAGAATAACATAATAGAATACATATCTAAGAACTACCCCAGTTAAACAAGCTGTCTATTACAAAAAACAGCATCCGAGTCGGTCTATCTGTATGGGAACTACGATGCCATAGACACATATACAGATATAGGCGTCAAACTAAATAACACCCCTCTTTTTGCATAGGGGGTTTAAAATAAAAGTGTCCGTAACAATTTATAACTTGGATTCGACAGTTGCGTCCGCAGCGGCCGAGCTCAAGTGCCGGCAATCTGTCAATGTCCGAAATAAAGCCCCTTAAATGTGTTCTTAAATACGCCACACCACGTCCACCTACGCCTGATGTCCTCTGCGATGCTCCCTGCGATCGATAACGTGAGCCTCTCTTAACTAGGGATGTAACGAAATTATTCTCATTTTCAGAATAACTTCACGAAATCCATCGGAGGGCCTTACCAGCCAGAATTCTACTGATGGGCCTGACCCACTTTAAAGTAAGCCAATATGACTGCAATTGTGACTGTGATGGTTACCACTTAGAATCAGATGTTCCAGGTAATATCTATAAAAAATAAATATGAAATTACAATTCCACCTCACCAAACTATTCAGGGACTTACCTAGAACATAGATTCCTATACCTTATATATTGCCCTGCACTGACCAATGAGGTCAACCATCTTCAACTAATTACAGTTTTTTCCTTTCCAAAGCGTTATTATTAACTAAAGGGAGAGCATATGTAGATATATAAGTATAGCGCACTTATATATCTGCTTAGAAGCTCTCAATGCCCATTTACAACGTACCTATTGTTAGTTTTAGATGTCTATACTGCATTCTTGGAATCTTTTGAGGCATCTATCAATTGAAGATACAGCGAGTAGCGAGTTGCAGCATTAACTGAAGGACGTAACCGCTAACATTTCTGAGACAGTGTTGTAGATGAAGTAAGATACAGCGAGTAGCGAGTTGCAGCATTAACTGAAAGACGTAACCGCTAACATTTCTGAGACAGTGTTGTAGATGAAGTAAGATACAGCGAGTAGCGAGTTGCAGCATTAACTGAAGGACGTAACCGCTAACATTTCTGAGACAGTGTTGTAGATGAAGTAAGATACAGCGAGTAGCGAGTTGCAGCATTAACTGAAGGACGTAACCGCTAACATTTCTGAGACAGTGTTGTAGATGAAGTAAGATACAGCGAGTAGAGAGTTGCAGCATTAACTGAAGGACGTAACCGCAAATATTTCTGAGACAGTGTTGTAGATGAAGTAAGATACAGCGAGTAGCGAGTTGCATCATTAACTGAAGGACGTAACCGCTAACATTTCTGAGACAGTGTTGTAGATGAAGTAAGATACAGCGAGTAGCGAGTTGCAGCATTAACTGAAGGACGTAACCGCTAACATTTCTGAGACAGTGTTGTAGATGAAGTAAGATACAGCGAGTAGCGAGTTGCATCATTAACTGAAGGACGTAACCGCAAACATTTCTAAGACAGTGTTGTAGATGAAGTAAGATACAGCGAGTAGCGAGTTGCATCATTAACTGAAGGACGTAACCGCTAACATTTCTGAGACAGTGTTGTAGATGAAGTAAGATACAGCGAATAGCGAGTTGCAGCATTAACTGAAGGACGTAACCGCAAACATTTCTGAGACAGTGTTGTAGATGAAGTAAGATACAGCGAATAGCGAGTTGCAGCATTAACTGAAGGACGTAACCGCTAACATTTCTGAGACAGTGTTGTAGATGAAGTAAGATACAGCGAGTAGCGAGTTGCAGCATTAACTGAAGGACGTAACCGCTAACATTTCTGAGACAGCGTTGTTGATGAAGTAAGATTGTTCTACACCTTAAACTTTCATTATATCAGCCATAGAACATCCGCTGTTGAATATATTTTTTATTTTTTTATTTATTTGAGACAACACGCAATTATGGCTAAATATTACTAGACTTAATAATTATTACATGATGTGTTACTACAGGCATAACCAGAACCGTTGTCCGCAGATTACGTTAGACAGATGGTGGGCATGAGTGTATACAATATTAAATACATAGAAAAAATATAAAAATATAAAATAACCTATATTATGCAGGCAAGCAAGTGCCTAGGCACCTACGTACTTACACAATACAGATTCATATTTAGTAATGAGTAACTTAGTCGCTTAAACGGCGTTACTGGTAGTATAGCTTTTGTGAACGGGCTCGAGGAAGTGGGCACCACCGCCTTACCTTTATCTGCCGCCAAGTAGCAGTACTTGTGCTGCTGTGTTCCGGTTAGATGGTAATGGTATGTTCCTTTAATTACTGGCACATATGCATAACAGATAAGTCCTATAGTACGACAACGTATCCACATAAGATCAAGACGACATAATAGCTTGTTTTGAATTCTATGTGGATGCCCATGGGCTGCAGTAGCCACTTAACATCTGGTGGACTGCATGCTCTTTTGCCATATAAGTTATATATAAAAAAAATGAAATTAGACAATCAGACAGGATTGTCTGATTGATTGCTTTCTTAAACAAGGCGGGTGAGTTTGCAAAAAAATCGATTTCCAAAAAATGATCATTCTATTGAGTGGCGCTCGCTCACCCGCGTTCGTTTTATAAGTAGTAAGTGCGAATAGATTACGCTTGCGGGTTTCTCGGTTGGAATACGAACGATATGGAATACGAATGTATATTTGGTTGACAAGTTTTCTACAGTAAAATTTATTATGGCAGATATTATATAATAGCTGTTGATCAAGGAGCAGTCTTCTCGTCTTAAGTGATGTTAAAGAAAATTTATTTAGAAGTATACCGTAGGAGGACTTCGAACGAATATAGGGCTCCCCCATAGATCTCTAAAGTGACCGATCTAGTGCGGCTTGCATCTTACGGCTCTCAGCTACCTTTATCAGGTCATCTTTCCTTCTAAGGGGTCGTTTTACGCTGCGCTTTCTAATCGTGGCTTCCACTCGTGAACCTTTCTGCCCCAACGGCCAACAGATCTTCTAGCTATGTGTCCACCCACTGCAACTTCAGCTAGCTAATCCTCTGAGCTATGTCAGTGACTTGGATTTGTAGACGAATCTTCTCATTTCTGAGCCGATTTCGTAGGGAAACTTTCATCTTAGTTATAATAATAAGCAAGAAAGACATGGTCAGTACATTCCGAGCTAATTAAGCCACCAGGTATTAGAACAGAAGTTGCAGTATAGATACTATTACAACTGCAAGTGCTATTACTCCGACTTATCGAAGTAGTGTAACTACGAGTATGTTACATCCTTTTTTTTATATGGAGGAATCCTCATGGATACCACTCTGAACCCAGGGAGCGGTATGTTGGACTCCTACCGGCTAAACCTCCACGGCGTTCCTCCGCTCGCTTTATACCGAGTACACGGGAACAGAAAACATTCTTCCGCAACCCCGGTGGCGTTAGTTTGCTCATGCGGGCCCCATCTTTTAGGGTTAAGGGTCTACTCTACTAACTATATACAACAGTGTATAGTAAGGCCACTGCTATGGGGGATGGATGTTGGCATACGCTCTCGCATACGCCCTCCTCCTTCGCTCCGGTCTCGTGCGGTGGGTTGGGGGAGTGCTCCTAGATTCCCTGTCCCTCTCCGCTGCTTCCTTCTGCTGCACTACTTTTTCGCAGAAGTCCTTAACAGTTTGCCACGACCTATCGCTATCGACCATTGCGCAAACTACGGTCGAGAGAGAGAGGTCGTGACCTACCATGTCACCGAGAGCTTGGCGCTCTTCAACCCAGGCAGGGCAGAACTCGAGGGTATGCTGAGCCGTGTCCTCGAGGCAATCGTCACAGTGGTGGCACATCGGTAACTGTTCCCTCCCAATTTGGCACAGGTATTTCCCGAAACAGCCGTGTCCTGAGAGCACCTGCGCCATCCGGAAGGAAACGGTACCATGCTCCCTTTCCATCCCCTGCTGAAGCACTGGGCGGATCGCCTCGATGGTCCGGATACCGGCGCTTGGCCTTGCAAGCCTCTCCTGCCACTCCTCTAAGAGGATCTCATGGAGTTCAACCCTTTGCTCCTCCACTCCTCTCGGTGCCGGTTGCTCACCCTGAGCTATAATGTTCTCGTGCCAAAAATAAATTGACGCAAAGATCCTCGCATCCATATCCCAAGGCGGTCTCAGCACACATGCCGCCTCGTAGGAGATGGTGCGGTATCCCCGTATCACCCTGGTTGCCATCGCTCTTTGAGGCTTGCGTAAAAGAGTGACGTTCCGGCTGTTCAGGGTGCCAGCCCACACCGGAGCTCCATACAGTGCCGTAGAGCGCACGATGCCCATGTAAAGACGCCGGCAGCCTACGTGCGCTCCCCCACGGTTCGGCAATAGCCTTCCGAGAGCGGCCGCCGTACCCATTACTTTTGCTGCTAGGCGCTGAAAGTGTGAGTTGAAGTTCCACCGGCTGTCAAGGACGAGTCCCAGATACTTCATCGTTGACTCGACACCGATGCGAACTCCACCCACCACAATGTGAGATCCTGCTGGTGGTGCTTTCCTCGGTCCATGAAAACACAAGGCTTCTGATTTGTTCAGGGCCTTTTCGAGCCCTAGCCGCCTTATTTTTGTTTCCACTTCAGCCACACCAGCTGTAGCAAGAAGGGCTGCGTCTCGATAGATTCTTCCACTAGCCGTTACAAAGGTGTCATCGGTGTAGCAAGTCAACTTGATGCCAGGAATAGTGTTTCCCCTCAACACCCAGTCGTATCCAATGTTCCACAGGAGTGGTCCAAGGACCGAGCCCTGTGGAACACCGCACGACATCCTGCGCCGGCACAAGCTGTACCGCCCTTGATATGCCACGCATCTATCTGCAAAATAGTCATCTACTATTTGGGAAAGGTAACGAGGCACTTGGTGGTACCTGAGCGCCTCCATAATGCAGCTCCAGGGCAAGGTGTTAAAAGCGTTGGAGATATCAAGGGATACTTCCAAAACAACCTCGCCCCGAGAGACTGCCCCTTCCGTGAGGGCCTTTACCCGTAAGATTGCGCCAACAGTCGATCGCCCCCTCCGAAATCCGAACTGGGTGTCATCCAGATCTGGACCGACTGAGTTCAGATGTCTGAGGAGGCGACCGGCGATGACACGCTCGAAGAGTTTTACCAGCTCATCAAGTAACACGATGGGCCGATATGCAGATGGAGAATCTAATGGCCGCCGTTCCTTACAAAGCAAGACTAAGCGGCCTATTTTCCATTGCGCTGGAAACCGACCCTGTTTCAAAAACGAATTGAAGAGCGCGCATAGTCTAGGTTCTAGATTGGACTTTAGCGCTAGGACCCAGGCACGGCCGGGGATCCCACCAGGACCTGGGGCTGTGTTCTTAGCTTGTAGCCGCAGAGTCGCCATCCTCATCTCGACCTCGGCTACTTCCGGCACATCAGTGTCCGTGTCGCTCTCGTCCGCAGTAGGCAACGCCATCGTCGGTGGCCTTTGTTCCTCCGTGGTAGAAAACAAAGTCGATATAACTTCCTCTAGTAGCCGGGGCTCGATGCTTTGTGTCAGTGGGGGGGGGGGGGGGGGGGGGGTGACCCCATGGGTCACGGTTCAGGGATTCCAAAAGCTCGTTCCTAGCCTGTGTTTTGGCCGTGGCGATAGCCAGCAGCTGCAGGATCTCCTTGGCCTCTCTATATGCAGCGTACAGCTGAGTTTCACGGTCTTCGTCATGAAGTCGCCGTCTTCTTTGCTTGGTATATTGGCGTCTGCTTGCCACGCACGCATTGCGTAACTGCGCAATCTCTGGTGACCACCAATACACCTGGCATTTGGGTGTGTGTGGTTTGACCCGGGGCATCGACGCATCGCAAATATTGGTCATTGCCCCCTGGAACCACTCCACCTCCTCGTCAACGTTAACCTCTTCAAGTCCGCTTGGAGCGGTAATCCAAGCCTGCATTAGGGAAGCCTCCTCCAACGCATTCCTGTCAAGGGACTTTAACCCCCATCGTGGGTTGTTAGCGCGGGTGGCACTTCTCGCAGGGCCGTTCGGGACAATTGACGGAGCGGAGACACCAAATCAGATGTACGTGTGGTCAGATAGGGTTTCTACGTTGAACAGCACTTCCTAGCCCTGCACCCGATGCACCAACTCCGGACTGGTAAAGGATATGTCCACAATAGACCCACACACACGTGCCGCACACACGTGTTGGATGATCCTCGATTGAGAACGGAGAGACCAGTCAGCATGGCCCATTCCTCAAGTACGTCACCACGCGCATCTGTAGCTGGTGAACCCCATGCTGTGGACTTGGCATTGAAGTCTCCAAGTAAAAGCACGGGTGTGGTGTATTGACAATTCAGCAATAACCCAGATACGCAACGGTAAGAAACGCTATGTTAGCATTAGGTTAAGCCTTCATGTGAAATCGTATAACTGATTAAGTTTAGAAATAAACAATACTTCGATGTGAACACTTGTTTAATATCCTGTTAAACCTGTAACTCAACGACACTCCTTACATGGCGACCATGCCAGGATGAATGAAGAAAACTACATCACAGAAGAAAGAAACCGTTATAGAAGCCACAATATTGATTACTGAAGACTCGAAGATTCAATATAGAAGACCGAAGACACGTCGTGGAAAAAAAAATTATCATCTGGATGGGAAAAATAGTTTCGAAGGAAGAAGTAATCATCGCGCAAAACACAAACGGAGAGGCAAATGCGAGTGCCAGTCAAAACATTGGGGCGCTTGGCATTGCTGAAATATTATTAATCGTCGTCCTCATTATTTTGGGTACCGCAATCTTCTACTACCTTCTGAAGAGGTGTGAACAAGCAGCCATCAACACACTCTAGGAACTGAACGCTAACAATATCAGCGTCATTTCCCGCCCTGAATCCAATCTGGTCTAAGAAAAGACAAAAAAAAATAGATGAGGTCAATGTTGGAGAATTCAGGGAAATCCCGGCTCAAAAGGTGCGGTGTCCAGGGAATAAACCCGGCCCACGGTGTCTAGGGGATAACCTGGCTTCCTCATCACTCAACCAGCTTGCAACGAGCAGCGGCGAGCAACGAGCACCGACAGATTTAGGCAGCCTTCAACCAGCCTCCGGCCAGTCTCCAGCCAGCCAAGCAGCTACCTATTGTAATTTCCTTCGAGTAATACGTTATGCGTAAGATAAGCAT
The DNA here is from genome assembly GCA_918857605.2 of Philereme vetulata. Lineage (NCBI taxonomy): Eukaryota > Metazoa > Arthropoda > Insecta > Lepidoptera > Geometridae > Philereme > Philereme vetulata. Next base: position 7,636,850 of record OU975464.1, read on the forward strand.
CGATCAAGTAAGTCTTAAGTAATTTTATCTCAGCTTACATTAGCCCTACACGTAAATCGTAATGACTTTATCAGAATTAGTAATAATGCATAATAATTTAAAAGAAATAAGAGAGTACTTAGTTAAGGTAGGTCCCTTACGTAGACAAAAATCTGAAGCGGCTCAGCAAAAAGTTGTATCAGCACTGTTGGAGTATAAAAAGTTAGAGCATACTTTGCATAACGTACATGAAAAAATTGAGAAATCAGAGATAAGCGCCGAAAGTCTAAAAAAAATTAACGCAATAATTAATGATATTCACATTACTTATTCTAATATAATAAGTTTATCCAGTTCTGTGTCTCAGGTTACGAATATGGCGTCATTTGATATAAAAAACCGCTATCGCGTTACTACCTGTCATGACTGATAAAGAACCAGTAACATTACAGCTAATTGATGGTATTCAACTCTACAGTTCGATGATCAATGATGACAAATAATTAATTGAGTTTGTACTGAAAACACGACTGACCGCGGGCGCGAAACTACGACTTAAGTCTAAATATGATACAACTGAAAATTTAATTTCTGATATGCGAAAGTATTTAATATAGAAAAAGTCAGCCGTGGCATAACAAACTCAGTTATTTACGAGTAAACAAGGGAACAGATATATTGAAAATTTTGGAAACGAATTAGAGAGACTTTTTGTAGATTTAACTCTTGCCCAGTCAGATAACGACCATTCAAAATTTAGTGTGCTGCGAACTATAAACGAAAAAATCGCAATCAAACGTTTTTCTGAAGTATTAACTAACACACGTCTAAGTACTATAGTAGCCTCTCGTCAGTTCGAATCCTTACCAGAGGCAATTCGCACAGCAGTAGATGAACAAACAATGTCCACTAGCGAGAAACATATTTTCAATGTGAGGCAACAGAATTTTTTCAGAGGTCGAGGAGGTTATGCGAATCGACGGTTACAATATCGATACAATTATAACAATAACTATAATAGGCAAGACAATATGACGAACATACCTAACGTGCAAGGTAATAGGTACTTGCGCGGGCGCGGACATGCAAGAGGTGCCACGCGGGGCCGTGGGGCGTTTCAGTCGACACATGTCAACAGTAGGGCAATGCCCCAGTCAACGTGGGGTCAAGGAGTTCATCACGTTTCACAAGAAAGCGCTGAAATACCTTACCCAACATGGGGGGGTCGGTTCTGAAGAAAATATAGAAAATTCTTCAGATAATGAGTTTTTTCGTCCCTCAAATAATGAATGAATATTTGATTTCTAACTTTAATAATAGCAGCGTAGTTACTCTAAGGGTGGATTCGGCAAGTCCAGTTAGTCTATTAGTAGACAGCGGGGCTAGTTTATGTATTTTACGATACGAATGGCTATGTAATAATACTAATATTCTTAATAAATTACAATACGATAAGATAACTATAAAGGGTGTTAGTGGTAAATTAATTTCCGAGGGATTTGTTAATTTAGATTTGATTCACGATGGGGTAGTTTTTAATATAAAATTTTATGTTTTTAAAAACTTGGTATGTTCTGTTGACGGAATATTAGGCGACAATTTTAAAAAAAAATACATAGCCATAATCGATTACCAAACCTTACGATTAGCAAATAATAACGGAAAGGTAAGCGTACTTAGCTTTAACGATAAATACGTTCATTTGTTACCTCCACGCTGTGAAATAGTGAGGTACATACCTTGTAATCATAGTGAGGAGACCGTCATTTTAGCAAATGAAATTCAACAAGGAGTTTTTATTGCCGGTATAATAACAAAACCAATAAAGGGTTGCATTCCGATAAGAATTTTGAACACAAACGATGAGGAAATAAAAGTACATTTTTCTAACTTAAGTATTCATTCTCTAAAAGAGTTTAATGTTTGCCAATTTAGTAACGACTGTAGAACAGTTAGGCGTGTTAAAACTCTATTTGGTCTACTTAATTTAAACTATCTAAAAAATGAAGAGAAAACCAGCATAGAAAATATTTGTGCGAAATATTCAGACGTTTTTCCCTTGCCAGGAGATAAATTAACAGTTACTAATTTGATGGGACATTCAATTAAGTTAAAAGAAAATATCACTCCCGTTTATATTAAGCCTTACAGAGTTCCACATGCTCTTAAACACGAAATCGGGAAACAGGTTCAGGAGATGCTGGATAATGCTATTATTGAGGAAAAAACATCTGAGTGGTCTAGCCCAGTATTGTTAGTTCCAAAGAAGGCAGATAAAACTAATGAAAAGAAATGGAGACTTGTGATTGATAACCGACAATTAAATAATAGAATTCAAGATGACAAGTTTCCATTACCAAATATCACGGAAATATTGGATTCACTTTCAGGTAGCATTTATTTTTCAAAATTAGATCTATCACAGAGTTATTACCAACTCCAACTCAGTGAGAATTCACGTAAATACACTTCTTTTAGTTTGAATAAAATGTATCAACTTTCCTTAGACCCGAGTTCCCGTAAGTGTACAGCGTTTACAGCTGGTAAACAATACCAGATGAAACGGTGTCCAATGGGTCTCAAGACAAGCCCTAGCGTTTTTTCTAGACTTATGACCATAGCCATGGCAGGGCTTAACTATAACAAATGTTTTATATATTTAGATGACTGTATTGTGCTTAGAAAATCATTAGAAAATCATAATAAAAACCTCATTTGTATATTAAATAGATTAAAAGAAGTGAACCTAAAATTAAATCCAATTAAATGCGAATTTTTACGACAAGAAATAATTTATCTATGGCATAGAAAGACGTCCGATGACATTTTTCATGACCCAAGCAAATTACAATCAGTACAAACTTTCCCAACACCAATATGCAGTGATGATATAAAACGTTTTGTAGCATTTGCAAATTATTACAGACGTTTCATTCCAAGGTTCGCTGACATTGTACATCCGATGAATGTTTTATGTAAAAAGAACGCAAAATTTGAATGGACATCACATTGTGAAACTGCGTTACAAAATCTAAAATCTTGTTTGATAAATCCACCTATTTTACAATATCCAGATTTTGCAGACAATAACATTTTTAAGTTACAAACCGATGCATCTAGAATAGGTTTAGGTGCAATTTTATCTAATAATAACGGAAAGGTTGTAGCGTATGCAAGCCGTAACTTGAAACCCGCAGAGACTAGGTACCCGGTAATCGAGTTAGAATTACTTGCTATTGTATGGGCAGTCAATCACTTTAAGCCTTATTTATACGACAGGAAGTTCAAAATCTACACTGATCATAAACCACTCGTTTATCTTTTCAGTTTGAAAGACCCAACAAGCAGATTAACCGCCTATATTTAGATGAGTACGATTTTGAATTTGAGTACGTCCCGGAACGAAGCAATGCGGCTGCTGACGCATTAAGTCGAATTACTTTGACATGCAAGGATTTAAAAAAAATCATAGCCAAGTTGTCAATGTTCTAACTAGACATCAGAGGAAAGAATCAGATAAATTAAATAACTCAACAAATAATGACAAACAGACAAAAAGGTATCCCGCAGTATGCAGGTCTCATAAACCTCATGCTGTCGAAATTCTTAAAAAACCAGACGATGTAATTGAGTTAGTTTTTAAAGATGAGTTTAACAAAAAACATCTAAAAGATAGAGATAATGTTATTTCCAATCGGGGAAATTACTTATATGTTCCATCGCAATCAGCGATTTACCTAAATACCCGATCGTCATCAACCGTAGAGGTGTTAGCGAGGGATTTAAAAGAATTTAGTAAATAATTAAATAAAGAGGAAATTTTAATCATAAAAAACAAGGAAAAAGAAAATAACATTAAAATATTATTTAATTGTATAAAAAAGTTACAAATAAAGAAACCCCGTTTCCTCGTAACTAAAGACGTCATAAGAGTTTATAATGATAATGATAAAAAAGTTATTCTAAATGATTTTCACCTGCTACCGACCAGCGGCCACGCAAGGGTGAATTGTATGTTAAATAATATAAAGAAATACTACTTTTGGTCAGGCATGAGTACCGATGTCAATGAATTTGTTAAAAAATGTAATAGTTGCCAATTTCAAAAACACGTAAACAAACATATTAAAGAACCAATGGTTATAACATCTACTGCCACTTCAAGTTTTGAGAGGATAAGTTTAGATTTAATGGGGCCCATAGAAATAGATAATCCTAATTATATTTTAACAGTTCAATGTGACTTGTCAAAGTTTGTAGAAGCATATCCTATACAACGGAAAGATACAATAACAGTGTCTAGGATTTTTGTAAATAATTTCATCCTACGGTACGGAATCCCACGAGAAATTATAACAGATAACGGAACGGAGTTCATGTCATCAGTATTGAAAGAAACTTGTCAATTATTAGGCATTAAAAAAACTTAACTCAACCCCATACCATCATGAGACCCTGGGTTCACTTGAAAACTCACACAAATGCTTAGGCGCTTATCTCAGGATCCAGTGTGATAACAATAATTTAATTGGAGCGATTGGGTTCCATTTTGGTGTTTTTCCTACAATACTACAGTACACTTAGAAACAAAATATACTCCATACGAACTAGTTTTTGGAAAACTATGTAACTTACCTAGTAATCTACAGTCCAGTTTTGATCCTTTGTATAATTTTGACAGTTACCCATTGGAATTAAAATATAGATTACAAAAAGCACAGGAAGAAGCAAGGGAAAATTTGATAAAATGTAAAGTAATAAGAAAAATCAACTATGATAATAACTCTAACTCTATTTATTATCAAAAAGGAGATTTAGTTTTGATAAAAAATTAAACTGGTACAATACTTGAAAATGTATATATAGGTCCATATGAAGTAATTGAAGACCAAGCACCTAATGTAAAAATAATGAAAGATAATAAGGAGTATGTTATACATAAGAATAATACTAAGTTGTTTAATCAGTAGTTACTATTAATTTAAGATTATTATTTTATTTGTTTAAATAAATTTTATAAACACCTAATTAAGATTTACAATGAAAAAAAAAATGTTTATGTTTATTACCATTGTGTAACAAAAAAATTTTTTTTACTCCCTCGCTGGGAGGGATGACCCCTTTTTTCAGGGGAGATGTGGCGTATTGACAATTCAGCAATAACCCAGATACGCAACTGTAAGAAACGCTATGTTAGCATTAGGTTAAGCCTTCATGTTAAATCGTATAATTGATTAAGTTTAGAAATAAATGATACTTCGATGTGAACACTTGTTTAATATCCTGTTAAACCTGCAACTTAACGACACTCCTTACACGGGGCTGGGGCGGCTTCGCCCAATGAGAGCCCCAACTTCCACAAGAATAGTCTCGATTTCAGCAAGGGCTATGCTAGGTGGAAGATAGATACCCACAATAACGATGCCACTAAAAAGAACCGCGACGAATCTCCGACATTTCACGACATTATGAAGTGGCAGGGAATTACCAACGTGCTGAGTGGTAATGGCAACCAGCTCATCCTCGTCAGCAGCCCAGTTATTCCCTGGAGGTACAAAATATGGGTCCTCGACCACAGTAATGTCTATTAACCACTCCGCCATGCTCTGGATTAAGAGATCCTGAGCCCTGGCGGAGTGGTTGATGTTTGCTTTGAGGAATCATAGGGCCATACTAATTTTGTGTGACAATTAGTACCTCCTCTTTCATGGCATTGCCCTGTGGGTGGACCTGCTGCAAAGGGTCTTTAGCGCTAACCACTATTTTCCCCTTCTTTTTGCTGTTGGATGGAGCAGTACACACTTTGCTGCCTACTCTATGCCCTGCAGGCTTCTCTGCCGCAACATATAAAGAGCAGTTAGCCGCAGCCGTACACTCTCGGGCCTTGTGTCCTTGTTGGCTGCATCTATAGCACTCAGTGCTACGATCGACTTCTGAAGTACACTGGGCTCCTATGTGTCCACTCTCCAGACATCTGTAGCACCAGATGGATCTAGGCTGCATGACCCTGACTTGCGCTGCAACCCATCCCACCAGAATGCGACCATTTTCGGACAGCTTTTTGGCTGCTGTGACTGGGCAACGCACCCAAACAGTGCCAAGTCCCAAGTGGTCTTGGCGAATTTCACCTGGTCTCACTGCTTCTGTGGAGCACTCACCTATTCGTGCTACTGAAGATACTACTTCTTCAATAGAAATAGAATCATCTAGGCCCGAAATACGCACTTCTACGCACTTAATAGGCCGAGATACTCTTACATCCTCCGCCTTAAGGGATTCACTTAATTTTTCAGCTAGTAGGTCTGCATTGTCTCTGCTTGTCACCCCTGGTAGCTCCCACATTCGCGCTCCAGTAGCTGTCCGTCGAAAACGCAAAGCCTTGATTCCGAGGCCAGAGGGATCTATTTTACTTTTGGCTTCAGCAAGCACCTTCTGATACGTTACACCTCGCTCCTCGGCTCCAGGTTGCAATGTTACCACAACGGCCGCAGAGCGAGGCTGGCGCAATTTGATCGTCTGCTTGGCTGACCGTTTTTCTAATCCGCGAGCTGGTTGCTTCGTCGGCTGTGGCAGCTTCCGTGGACTGCTGTTCTGCACTGAGGCAGCATTCCTTTTGCAGCCCCTAGCTCCAACTTCTGTCCAGCCCTCATCTATGGTTTTAGACGCCGGTGGCGGTGGCAATGGCCAGGGCTCATTCTGAGAAAGCACTGTTGCAGCTTTCTTTTTTCTGCCCTTTCGGGGTTTCGGGGCTGTCTCCTTCTGAGCTCCTGATAATGAGGTCACGGCAGCAGGCTCTGACGTATTTCGGTCTTTGCGGTTGTCTACGGCGAGTGGAGGACGTAGACGATTTTCATGGAGGAGGCGCTTCTCAAGTGCCTCCAGGCGCGCGTTCATCATAATGCCAACCTGCACCATTATAGAGCGTGTGAGCTCATCTACCAGCCCACTTCCCTGTGAGAGCAAAGGTTCTGGTGCCACCCTTCTTTCAGGCGAAATTTTTCGAAGGGACTCAGGCTCCTTTGGGGTGGCTCTATTGTGTGGCAATTCCAGCTCCTCCTCCATGTTCTCATGAGGCAGTGTGAGATTGATCTTTATATCCGTCACCTCTTTGCGGAGCGCCTCCAGCTCAGCCTGCATACGGGCGTTATCTGCCTGCAGCCTTGCCGTCTCTTCAGTTGAGGTAAGTATGTTACATCCTTGCTCCAACCCCATGCCAGGGTATTGTAACTACGAGTATGTTACATCCTTGCTCCAACCCCATGCCAGGGAATTGTAACTACGAGTATGTTACATCCTTGCTCCAACCCCATGCCCCATGCCAGGGTATTTCCGCGTTTCGAACAACTTCTATTAATCAGGATCTAGATGTGTGGGAGACTACTTTTTATTCCATAATGTTGTAAAAACTTACACGAATCGATAAAATGAAATGAAGAGTTAGTGGGATGATCAGAAAAACTAAAACTGGAATTTCATGTATTGAAAATACTCAATACTCATTGCTTTCACATGGTGACAAATTTGTTACAAGTAGATAGTTTCACCTATGAATCCTGGCAGAGTACAGCAACAGGAAGGCAGATCATATTTTCGTATCTAAATAAGTAGGCATGCTGTATATACTTTACAATTTTTTCGAGAAAGAATATACTATTATTTACAATAAAAATACAGAAGAAACAGTTGAATCGTATAAAGACCGTTGCAAACCAACTATAGATAGCTCAACTGCTCCAGATCACTACCAGGTGGAAGTGTCCCCAAGATACTGGCTGCATTGCCCCGCTGAATTGCAATGCTTATGCGTTTACCCAGATAAACGCCAGCTCTCGGATCACACGTCGCTTCGACCAGACGCCCATAAATAACTTTGAAAACGCAATGGGCTCCGGTACTCCATGGACCCAGGGTCTCAAATACGTAAGCTCTGTCGAGATTTCCATGTATGCGCCGCTTGAGATCTTCGGCTAAGTTTGGCCCCGCACTGGCCCCAACTGATGTACCAGACAGATGAGATGGTGCAAGGGTATCGACGCACGTGGCGGTCCCACACCAAAGGCCTACCTTTCTCCCAAGGTATAAAAGTCATACCGTCAGGACTCTTACCATCGTCACGTATCAGACCGCTCGGTTCGAGAACGGCTGGAACGTTGACGCTGCAAAAAGCCTTGCGGATGATAGCATTAAGGCTAGCGTGACGGGAAATCCTACCGGCGGCGGGCGGCCCTGGAGCACGATAATCCATGGTGACCAAGCTGTTTGACTGCGGAACCGCACTGGAACTGATGAGGGGCACAGCACCGCGCACCCAACCGTAAACAAGTTATATATATATTCGATATTTTTATATTTTGGGCGTTCTTTTTAGTGCTAAAATGGTTAAAATGGCTGTAGCAAAATGTAATGTTGCAGAAACGATGCATACTTTCTGGTGATGTGTGTGCTGTAAAGATTAAGCGACCGCCTGAGCTTATGATCAGAAATTTTTAAATAGTCTATTCATAGACAGCTTAGAAGCATCTCCGCTCCACTCAAATTAGTTGGTGAACTATGAACCTTCCTTTTATTACATTTGCATTTTACATAACAACAAGTAAGATACATTTTTAAACTCACATACAAATATGGGGTATGATTATTCGAACATAACAATAATCAGTCATCAGTGTGTGTTACCAGTGATGACATATGGAACCGAGACGTGGTCCTTCACTATTGGCCTTATGAATAAGCTCAGAGTCGCACAACGAGCTATGGAGAGGGCTATGCTCGGGGTTTCTCTACGGGATCGAATCAGAAATGAGGAGATACGTAGGAGAACTCAAGTCACCGACATAGCCCGACGGATTAGCACGTTGAAGTGGCAATGGGCAGGCCATATAGCGCGCAGAACAGATGGCCGATGGGGCCGAAAGGTTCTCGAGTGGAGGCCACGGACCGGCAAGCGCAGCGTAGGACGTCCACCCACAAGATGGGCAGACGACTTGGTAAGAACCGCAGGTCGGCGTTGGATGCAGGCCGCTTCCAACCGCAGTTCCTGGAGATCAATGAGGGAGGCCTTTGTCCAGCAGTGGACGTCCTACGGCTGATATGATGATGATGATGATGATGAGCAATAATCATAACAGACTTAGATTAATTAATATCAATAATAATGAGTATTCAATTCATCATTTTCAAATATCAACATTCCTGGTAGATTATATAGATCTTTGGGAACATAGACTTTGCAAAGACATGAAAAAGCAGTATTCTTGCACTGCCTTCTAACACGTAATGACACCCAAGAAAAATGTGTCTGTACACGGAAGATAACGAAGAAATGAGCAAATAAATCAATTACACACCACGTAGCGGCGGCGCCGTAAGAAATAATTGGATTTGTACTCAAACGCGCCAGGGGGCGATACCCAGTTTATTGTCTAACATTTATAGCGAGAGAGCTAGTGAAGGCATGACAGAAGTAAATAAGATAAGATAATAACTCTTTATTGAGATACCGCACAAACAGAAATAAAACAAAAATAAGTACTAGGCTAGAATAAATAAGGCAATATAATGGTTGGCCTTATCGCTGAAAGTGATCTCTTCCATGCAACCTTTGGATGGAGCGAAATTTACGAAGATACGGAGTGCGGTGTACATTGGAGGATACATTTAGGTACACATATATTCTTAGGTATACTAAAAATATGTTAAAGTTTTAATCCTAATACTTATAAAAATGACTAATAAATAGGCATATGCATATAGCAAACTATACTAACAGATAAAATACATAAATAGAAGTATACTTAATACACAAGTATGGAACTTTTGCAAACCCTGTTACAACATAGTCTGCCCACAAAAATCAGCGCAAGCGTAGAAATTTGATATCTTTCCCCACAGAGACATGCACAAGTCTTGCCAATAAATCGTTGACGTTAGGCCCATGAGGCCAAGAAATAATAAAAAAACTCAAAAGTACAGTGCAAGTGACGACCTCCGTGGTGCAATGGGCGAATAGCCGGCTGAGACGCAGGAGGTAGCGGGTTCGACTCCCGCCGCGGAACAAATGTTTGATCTACATATATTTGTTCCGGGTCTGGTTGTTTCTCTATATGTATTTTAGGTATGTATTTACAAAAAAAAGTATATAAGTATAGTATCAGTTATCTGGTTCTATAGTACAAGCTTTGCTTAGTTTGGGGCTAGATAGCGCTGTGTGAAATGTCCAGCATTATTTATTATTATTAAGTACCTACGGAATTTGTCGAACGACAAATTGGTGATATGTCTAAAAAACTAATGAATTGAATTGAATTGAAATTGACGTTTCGACTTAAATTATACATATACAAGATAGGTCGACAAATTGTTAGGTTTGATAGGTTGACAAAAACGGTTGGGTGCGCGGTGCTGCGCCCCTCATCAGTTCCAGTGCGGTTTGGCAGCCAAACAGCTTAGTCACCATAGATTATCGTGCTCCAGGGCCGCCTGTAGGATTTCCCGTCACGCTAGCCTTAATGCTATCATCCGCCGGGCTTTTTGCAGCGTCAACGTTCCAGCCGTTCTCGAACCGAGTGGTCTGATACGTGACGACGGTAAGAGTCCTGACGGTATGACTCTTATACCTTGGGAGAAGGGTAGGCTTTTGGTGTGGGACGCCACGTGCGTCGATACACTTGCACCATGTCATCTGTCTGGTACAGCAGTTGGGGCCGGTGCGGCGCCAAATTCAGCCGAAGATCTCAAGCGGCGCAAATATGGAAGTGTAACTTGTTTTTATTGTCTGAGAATTTTAGGCAATTTAGTAGGTAAAATATGAATAAATACGTATGAGTAGGCAGTCAGTATGGGTTTTATATGACGAGTTTCCGCACTACTACTCCATTTCACGGAAAAACTGAAGAGGCTTGAAATAGCAGATATCAATAGGAAGGAATTAACCATAGCTACGTATCCCTACTATTTGGAAAACCTGTTATATTTTCTATTGTAACGTGAAACTTCCACTTCAGTGCCTGTAAACATAAAAAAATTCTGAGAGGGTTTTGTTGTTTGAAAGTTTATTTGATGTACCGCTGAGTAGATGAACGCTGTTCCCAAAAATAGCGTATAGTTTTAACAATTGCCTACCGTAATACTTATCTTAACCGTTGTTCGTTGTATGTTTAACTTTGAGTTATGTTAATTAACTGAATATACCCGAAGAGATGATTTTCACCCCAAGTTTCTTCAATAAAAATATTTAATTTTGAAAAGAGTTTAGAACAAACATTGCTCTGGGGCATACGTAATGATCACAGGACTAAGAAAGAAATAAGTGTTTTTGATGAAAAGTTACTTCTTCAAAACAAGCTTTTGTAAAATTCATAATCAGAACCGCAAACAGATTCAAATAAGCCCAAACGCACGCACGGCACGCCGTGGAAGCAAACCTGTCATTTAACCTAACCTAAAATTTAATTTGTAAGCACAAAGTATAGGCGTTTTGGCCGCTCCCATATTAGCTTTATAGCAACATCCTTCTCCTAGATAGATTGCAAACCAATGCTGTTGACGCCTATCTCGCCAAATTACAAAACTTCAAATTATGAAGTCGACCAAGGCATACTTTTGTTAAAATTCAGCTGTTAATTGCTTTAGAAAACCAGAAAACATCCTCCGCCATCTTAGAAGTCCCTGCCATATTGGATTTATAGTAAATTTACACTATTTATTTGTAGTATATATTAGTTCGAGAACAGTTGAAACATTGACGCTGAAAAAAGCCTGGCGTATGGCCTGGCCCTGGAACACGATAATCCACGGTGACCAAACTGTTCGACTGCCGAACCGCACTGGTACTGATGAGGGGCGCAGCACCGCGCACCTAACTGTAAACAAGCTGCAATCTGGAGCAGTTGAGTAATCTACTTATAGATCGTTTGAAACGGTCTTTAGATGATTCAACTGTTTCTCCTGTACGTCTTGTAAATAATTTTATATTATTTCTGTTATGAAAGGCGATGTATATAATATATATATATATATATATGTATATTTACATACTATAAAGTAAAAAAAAGAAAAAAGTAATGAGAAGATCCGTAAAGGAACCAAAGTCATTCATTACATAGCCCAGATAATTAGCAAACTGAAGTAGCAAAGAGTGGGGCACATAGCTCGAAGAACTGACGGCCGTTGGGATAGAAAAGTCCTCGAGTGGAGACCACGCGCTCTTGAACTGGAAAGCGCAGCGTAGGACGGCCCCCCACTAGATGGAAAGACGACCTGATAAAGGTTGCTGGGAGGACTATATTCAACAGTAGACCTCTTGTGGTTGCTATGCTGATGATAATTAATTTATTTGATGCTAGCCCTATATATTAATTTCAATTTATCAATTTTAACTTTCATCCCGTCATATTTTAGATTTATTTATTTCACCTGATTGTTATAGGCATGTCAATTTTTACATTGATAAAACTTAATAATATAATTAAAAATAATCATCATCATCATATCAGCCGTAGGACGTCCACTGCTGGACAAAGGCCTCCCTCATTGATCTCCAGGAACCGCGGTTGGAAGCGGCCTGCATCCAACGCCGACCTGCGGTTCTTACCAAGTCGTCTGCCCATCTTGTGGGTGGACGTCCTACGCTGCGCTTGCCGGTCCGTGGCCTCCACTCGAGAACCTTTCGGCCCCATCGGCCATCTGTTCTGCGCGCTATATGGCCTGCCTATTGCCACTTCAACGTGCTAATCCGTCGGGCTATGTCGGTTACTTGAGTTCTCCTACGTATCTCCTCATTTCTGATTCGATCCCGTAGAGAAACCCCGAGCATAGCCCTCTCCATAGCTCGTTGTGCGACTCTGAGCTTATTCATAAGGCCAATAGTGAAGGACCACGTCTCGGTTCCATATGTCATCACTGGTAACACACACTGATTGAAGACTTTCGTCTTAAGCCACTGAGGTATGTTGGACGAAAAGACGTTGCTAAGTTTCCCAAACGCTGCCCCATCCGAGTTGGATTCGACGATTGACCTCTTTCTCGAAGTTGGACCTACCTAATTGGACTGTTTGTCTTAGATATACATACGCGTCGACAACTTCAACAGCCGAGTTCTAAACCATAACTGGGGCAGGGACGACATGGACATTCGACATGATTTTTGTCTTGTCCATGTTCATTTTAAGTCCTACCCGTTGGGAGACTCGATTGAGGCCTTCGAGCATCGTGCTGAGCTCTTCCATCGACTTTGCCATGACCACAACTCTTGCCCGTGGATGCAGTAGGAGTCTGCTAAGAGATACCTCCGAAAGATGGGCAGCAGCGTCTTTTCGTGTTTTCAATACCTATACTGCGCTCGCCAACCCGCCTGCCAAGCGTGGCGAGTATGGCAACAACCCCCTAATGATAAATTTACAACATAAAAATAATGTCAACTAATAATTACAATGACAATACCTTTAATTTTTAATAATGTCATAACAAAATACAGAAAACAAAACAGATAGGTAGGTAGGTCAATTTACAGATACTTAAAACAAAATTATAGGTTCCTAACTAAAACGGTCAACACTAAATTATAAAAAAAGAAGGTATAAAGGTGGAATATGCCATTTCAGGTAGGAGTAAAACGTTATAACAGGAAGGACTAAAACGTTATAACAGGTAGGAGTAAAACGTTATAACAGGAAGGACTAAAATGTTATAACAGGTAGGAGTAAAACGTTATAACAGGAAGGACTAAAACGTTATAACAGGTAGGAGTAAAACGTTATAACAGGTAGGAGTAAAACGTTATAACAGGAAGGACTAAAACGTTATAACAGGTAGGACTAAAACGTTATAACAGGTAGGACTAAAACGTTATAACAGGTAGGAGTAAAACGTTATAACAGGTAGGAGTAAAACGTTATTACAGGTAGGACTAAAACGTTATAACAGGTAGGAGTAAAACGTTATAACAGGTAGTACTAAAACGTTATAACAGGTAGGAGTAAAACGTTATAACAGGTAGGACTAAAACGTTATAACAGGTAGGACTAAAACGTTATAACAGGTAGGAGTAAAACGTTATAACAGGTAGGAGTAAAACGTTATAACAGGTAGGAGTAAAACGTTATAACAGGTAGGAGTAAAACGTTATAACAGGTAGGACTAAAACGTTATAACAGGTAGGAGTAAAACGTTATAACAGGTAGGACTAAAACGTTATAACAGGTAGGACTAAAACGTTATAACAGGTAGGACTAAAACGTTATAACAGGTAGGACTAAAACGTTATAACAGGTAGGAGTAAAACGTTATAACAGGTAGGAGTAAAACGTTATAACAGGTAGGAGTAAAACGTTATAACAGGTAGGAGTAAAACGTTATAACAGGTAGGACTAAAACGTTATAACAGGTAGGAGTAAAACGTTATAACAGGTAGGACTAAAACGTTATAACAGGTAGGACTAAAACGTTATAACAGGTAGGAGTAAAACGTTATAACAGGTAGGACTAAAACGTTATAACAGGTAGGAGTAAAACGTTATAACAGGTAGGAGTAAAACGTTATAACAGGTAGGAGTAAAACGTTATAACAGGTAGGAGTAAAACGTTATAACAGGTAGGACTAAAACGTTATAACAGGTAGGAGTAAAACGTTATAACAGGTAGGACTAAAACGTTATAACAGGTAGGACTAAAACGTTATAACAGGTAGGAGTAAAACGTTATAACAGGTAGGACTAAAACGTTATAACAGGTAGGAGTAAAACGTTATAACAGGTAAGAGTAAAACGTTATAACAGGTAGGAGTAAAACTTTATAACAGGTAGGAGTAAACGTTATAACAGGTAGGAGTAATACGTTATAACAGGTAGGAGTAAAACGTTATAACAGGTAGGAGTAAAACGTTATAACAGGTAGGACTAAAACGTTATAACAGGTAGGAGTAAAACGTTATAACAGGTAGGACTAAAACGTTATAACAGGTAGGACTAAAACGTTATAACAGGTAGGAGTAAAACGTTATAACAGGTAGGACTAAAACGTTATAACAGGTAGGAGTAAAACGTTATAACAGGTAAGAGTAAAACGTTATAACAGGTAGGAGTAAAACTTTATAACAGGTAGAAGTAAACGTTATAACAGGTAGGAGTAATACGTTATAACAGGTAGGAGAAACGTTATTACAGGTATGACTAAAACGTTATAACAGGTAGGAGTAATACGTTATAACAGGTAGGAGAAACGTTATAACAGGTAGGAGTAAAACGTTATAACAGGTAGGAGTAAAACGTTATAACAGGTAGGAGTAAAACGTTATAACAGGTAGGAGGAAAACGTTATTACAGGTAGGCCTAAAACGTTATAACAGGTAGGAGTAAAACGTTATAACAGGTAGGACTAAAACGTTATAACAGGTAGGAGTAAAACGTTATAACAGGTAGGAGTAAAACGTTATAACAGGTAGGAGTAAAACGTTATAACAGGTAAGAGTAAAACGTTATAACAGGTAGGAGTAAAACGTTATAACAGGTAGGAGTAAAACGTTATAACAGGTAGGAGTAAAACGTTATAACAGGTAGGACTAAAACGTTATAACAGGTAGGACTAAAACGTAATAACAGGTAGGAGTAAAACGTTATAACAGGTAGGAGTAAAACGTTATAACAGGTAGGACTAAAACGTAATAACAGGTAGGACTAAAACGTTATAACAGGTAGGAGTAAAACGTTATAACAGGTAGGACTAAAACGTTATAACAGGTAGGAGTAAAACGTTATAACAGGTAAGAGTAAAACGTTATAACAGGTAGGAGTAAAACGTTATAACAGGTAGGAGTAAAACGTTATTACAGGTAGGCCTAAAACGTTATAACAGGTAGGAGTAAAACGTTATAACAGGTAGGACTAAAACGTTATAACAGGTAGGACTAAAACGTTATAACAGGTAGGACTAAAACGTTATAACAGGTAGAAGTGAAACGTTATAACAGGAAGGACTAAAACGTTATAACAGGTAGGACTAAAACGTTATAACAGAAGGGACTAAAACGTTATAACAGGTAGGACTAAAACGTTATAACAGGAAGGACTAAAACGTTATAACAGGTAGGACTAAAACGTTATAACAGGTAGGAGTAAAACGTTATAACAGGAAGGACTAAAACGTTATAACAGGTAGGACTAAAACGTTATAACAGGAAGGACTAAAACGTTATAACAGGTAGGACTAAAACGTTATAACAGGTAGGAGTAAAACGTTATAACAGGAAGGACTAAAACGTTATAACAGGTAGGACTAAAACGTTATAACAGGTAGGAGTAAAACGTTATAACAGGAAGGACTAAAACGTTATAACAGGTAGGACTAAAACGTTATAACAGGAAGGACTAAAACGTTATAACAGGTAGGATTAAAACGTTATAACAGGAAGGACTAAAACGTTATAACAGGTAGGACTAAAACGTTATAACAGGTAGGACTAAAACGTTATAACAGGTAGGACTAAAACCTTATAACAGGTA
Organism: Philereme vetulata; assembly: GCA_918857605.2. Classification (NCBI taxonomy): domain Eukaryota; kingdom Metazoa; phylum Arthropoda; class Insecta; order Lepidoptera; family Geometridae; genus Philereme; species Philereme vetulata. The sequence goes on from OU975464.1 coordinate 7,653,325, forward strand.
GGACTAAAACGTTATAACAGGTAGGAGTAAAACGTTATAACAGGTAGGAGTAAAACGTTATAACAGGTAGGACTAAAACGTTATAACAGGTAGGACTAAAACGTTATAACAGGTAGGACTAAAACGTTATAACAGGAAGGACTAAAACGTTATAACAGGTAGGACTAAAACGTTATAACAGGTAGGACTAAAACGTTATAACAGGTAGGAGTGAAACGTTATAACAGGTAGGACTAAAACGTTATAACAGGTAGGACTAAAACCTTATAACAGGTAGGACTAAAACGTTATAACAGGTAGGAGTAAAACGTTATAACAGGTAGGAGTAAAACGTTATAACAGGTAGGACTAAAACGTTATAACAGGTAGGACTAAAACGTTATAACAGGAAGGACTAAAACGTTATAACAGGTAGGACTAAAACGTTATAACAGGTAGGAGTAAAACGTTATAACAGGTAGGAGTAAAACGTTATAACAGGAAGGACTAAAACGTTATAACAGGTAGGACTAAAACGTTATAACAGGAAGGACTAAAACGTTATAACAGGTAGGACTAAAACGTTATAACAGGAAGGACTAAAACGTTATAACAGGTAGGACTAAAACGTTATAACAGGAAGGACTAAAACGTTATAACAGGTAGGACTAAAACGTTATAACAGGAAGGACTAAAACGTTATAACAGGTAGGACTAAAACGTTATAACAGGTAGGACTAAAACGTTATAACAGGTAGGACTAAAACGTTATAACAGGTAGGACTAAAACGTTATAACAGGTAGGAGTAAAACGTTATAACAGGTAGCACTAAAACGTTATAACAGGAAGGACTAAAACGTTATAACAGGTAGGACTAAAACGTTATAACAGGTAGGACTAAAACGTTATAAAAGGTAGGACTAAAACGTTATAACAGGTAGGACTAAAACGTTATAACAGGAAGGACTAAAACGTTATAACAGGAAGGACTAAAACGTTATAACAGGTAGGACTAAAACGTTATAACAGGAAGGACTAAAACGTTATAACAGGTAGGATTAAAACGTTATAACAGGAAGGACTAAAACGTTATAACAGGTAGGACTAAAACGTTATAACAGGAAGGACTAAAACGTTATAACAAGTAGGACTAAAACGTTATAACAGGAAGGACTAAAACGTTATAACAGGTAGGACTAAAACGTTATAACAGGAAGGACTAAAACGTTATAACAGGTAGGACTAAAACGTTATAACAGGTAGGACTAAAACGTTATAACAGGTAGGAGTGAAACGTTATAACAGGTAGGACTAAAACGTTATAACAGGTAGGACTAAAACCTTATAACAGGTAGGACTAAAACGTTATAACAGGTAGGAGTAAAACGTTATAACAGGTAGGAGTAAAACGTTATAACAGGTAGGACTAAAACGTTATAACAGGTAGGACTAAAACGTTATAACAGGAAGGACTAAAACGTTATAACAGCTAGGACTAAAACGTTATAACAGGTAGGAGTAAAACGTTATAACAGGTAGGAGTAAAACGTTATAACAGGAAGGACTAAAACGTTATAACAGGTAGGACTAAAACGTTATAACAGGAAGGACTAAAACGTTATAACAGGTAGGACTAAAACGTTATAACAGGAAGGACTAAAACGTTATAACAAGTAGGACTAAAACGTTATAACAGGAAGGACTAAAACGTTATAACAGGTAGGACTAAAACGTTATAACAGGAAGGACTAAAACGTTATAACAGGTAGGACTAAAACGTTATAACAGGTAGGACTAAAACGATATAACAGGTAGGAGTAAAACGTTATAACAGGTAGGACTAAAACGTTATAACAGGTAGGAGTAAAACGTTATAACAGGAAGGACTAAAACGTTATAACAGGTAGGACTAAAACGTTAGAACAGGTAGGAGTAAAACGTTATAACAGGTAGGACTAAAACGATATAACAGGTAGGAGTAAAACGTTATAACAGGTAAGAGTAAAACGTTATAACAGGTATGAGTAAAACGTTATAACAGGTAGGACTAAAACGTTATAACAGGTAGGACTAAAACGTTATAACAGGTAGGAGTAAAACGTTATAACAGGTAGGAGTAAAACGTTATAACAGGTAGGACTAAAACGTTATAACAGGTCGGAGTAATACGTTATAACAGGTAGGAGAAACGTTATAACAGGTAGGAGTAAAACGTTATAACAGGTAGGAGTAAAACGTTATAACAGGTAGGAGTAAAACGTTATAACAGGTTACTCCTACCTGTTATAACGTTTTAGTCCTACCTGTTATAACGTTTTACTCCTACCTGTTATAACGTTTTACTCCTACCTGTTATAACGTTTTACTCCTACCTGTTATAACGTTTTACTCCTACCTGTTATAACCTTTTAGTCCTACCTGTTATAACGTTTTACTCCTACCTGTTATAACGTTTTAGTCCTACCTGTTATAACGTTTACTCCTACCTGTTATAACGTTTTACTCCTACCTGTTATAACGTTTTACTCTTACCTGTTATAACGTTTTACTCTTACCTGTTATAACGTTTTACTCCTACCTGTTATATCGTTTTAGTCCTACCTGTTATAACGTTTTACTCTTACCTGTTATAACGTTTTACTCTTACCTGTTATAACGTTTTACTCCTACCTGTTATATCGTTTTAGTCCTACCTGTTATAACGTTTTACTCCTACCTGTTATAACGTTTTAGTCCTACCTGTTATAACGTTTTAGTCCTACCAGTTATAACGTTTTAGTCCTACCTGTTATAACGTTTTAGTCCTACCTGTTATAACGTTTTAGTCCTACCTGTTATAACGTTTTAGTCCTTCCTGTTATAACGTTTTAGTCCTACCTGTTATAACGTTTTAGTCCCTACTGTTATAACGTTTTAGTCCTACCTGTTATAACGTTTTAGTCCTTCCTGTTAAAACGTTTCACTCCTACCTGTTATAACGTTTTAGTCCTACCTGTTATAACGTTTTACTCCTACCTGTTATAACGTTTTAGTCCTACCTGTAATAACGTTTTACTCCTACCTGTTATAACGTTTTACTCCTACCTGTTATAACGTTTTAGTCCTACCTGTTATAACGTTTTAGTCCTACCTGTTATAACGTTTTAGTCCTTCCTGTTATAACGTTTTAGTCCTACCTGTTATAACGTTTTAGTCCTACATGTTATAACGTTTTAGTCCTACCTGTTATAACGTTTTACTCCTACCTGTTATAACGTTTTACTCCTACCTGTTATAACGTTTTAGTCCTACCTGTTATAAGGTTTCAGTCCTACCTGTTATAACGTTTTAGTCCTACCAGTTATAACGTTTTAGTCCTACCTGTTATAACGTTTTAGTCCTACCTGTTATAACGTTTTAGTCCTACCTGTTATAACGTTTTAGTCCTTCCTGTTATAACGTTTTAGTCCTACCTGTTATAACGTTTTAGTCCCTTCTGTTATAACGTTTTAGTCCTACCTGTTATAACGTTTTAGTCCTTCCTGTTAAAACGTTTCACTCCTACCTGTTATAACGTTTTACTCCTACCTGTTATAACGTTTTACTCCTACCTGTTATAACGTTTTAGTTTATAACAGGTAGGAGTAAAACGTTATAACAGGTAGGAGTAAAACGTTATAACAGGTAGGAGTAAAACGTTATAACAGGTAGGACTAAAACGTTATAACAGGTAGGAGTAAAACGTTATAACAGGTAAGAGTAAAACGTTATAACAGGTAGGAGTAAAACGTTATAACAGGTAGGAGTAAAACGTTATAACAGGTAGGAGTAAAACGTTATAACAGGTAGGACTAAAACGTTATAACTGGTAGGAGTAAAACGTTATAACAGGTAGGACTAAAACGTTATAACAGGTAGGAGTAAAACGTTATAACAGGTAGGAGTAAAACGTTATAACAGGTAGGAGTGAAACGTTTTAACAGGAAGGACTAAAACGTTATAACAGGTAGGACTAAAACGTTATAACAGAAGGGACTAAAACGTTATAACAGGTAGGACTAAAACGTTATAACAGGAAGGACTAAAACGTTATAACAGGTAGGACTAATACGTTATAACAGGTAGGACTAAAACGTTATAACTGGTAGGACTAAAACGTTATAACTGGTAGGACTAAAACGTTATAACAGGTAGGACTAAAACGTTATAACAGGTAGGAGTAAAACGTTATAACAGGTAGGAGTAAAACGTTATAACAGGTAGGACTAAAACGTTATAACATGTAGGACTAAAACGTTATAACAGGTAGGACTAAAACGTTATAACAGGAAGGACTAAAACGTTATAACAGGTAGGACTAAAACGTTATAACAGGTAGGACTAAAACGTTATAACAGGTAGGAGTAAAACGTTATAACAGGTAGGAGTAAAACGTTATTACAGGTAGGACTAAAACGTTATAACAGGTAGGAGTAAAACGTTATAACAGGTAGTACTAAAACGTTATAACAGGTAGGAGTAAAACGTTATAACAGGTAGGACTAAAACGTTATAACAGGTAGGAGTAAAACGTTATAACAGGTAGGAGTAAAACGTTATAACAGGTAGGAGTAAAACGTTATAACAGGTAGGAGTAAAACGTTATAACAGGTAGGACTAAAACGTTATAACAGGTAGGAGTAAAACGTTATAACAGGTAGGACTAAAACGTTATAACAGGTAGGACTAAAACGTTATAACAGGTAGGAGTAAAACGTTATAACAGGTAGGACTAAAACGATATAACAGGTAGGAGTAAAACGTTATAACAGGTAGGACTAAAACGTTATAACAGGTAGGAGTAAAACGTTATAACAGGTAGGAGTAAAACGTTATAACAGGTAGGAGTAAAACGTTATAACAGGTAGGAGTAAAACGTTATAACAGGTAGGACTAAAACGTTATAACAGGTAGGAGTAAAACGTTATAACAGGTAGGACTAAAACATTATAACAGGTAGGACTAAAACGTTATAACAGGTAGGAGTAAAACGTTATAACAGGTAGGACTAAAACGTTATAACAGGTAGGAGTAAAACGTTATAACAGGTAAGAGTAAAACGTTATAACAGGTAGGAGTAAAACTTTATAACAGGTAGGAGTAAACGTTATAACAGGTAGGAGTAATACGTTATAACAGGTAGGAGTAAAACGTTATAACAGGTAGGAGTAAAACGTTATAACAGGTAGGACTAAAACGTTATAACAGGTAGGAGTAAAACGTTATAACAGGTAGGACTAAAACGTTATAACAGGTAGGACTAAAACGTTATAACAGGTAGGAGTAAAACGTTATAACAGGTAGGACTAAAACGTTATAACAGGTAGGAGTAAAACGTTATAACAGGTAAGAGTAAAACGTTATAACAGGTAGGAGTAAAACTTTATAACAGGTAGGAGTAAACGTTATAACAGGTAGGAGTAATACGTTATAACAGGTAGGAGAAACGTTATTACAGGTAGGACTAAAACGTTATAACAGGTAGGAGTAATACGTTATAACAGGTAGGAGAAACGTTATAACAGGTAGGAGTAAAACGTTATAACAGGTAGGAGTAAAACGTTATAACAGGTAGGAGTAAAACGTTATAACAGGTAGGAGTAAAACGTTATTACAGGTAGGCCTAAAACGTTATAACAGGTAGGAGTAAAACGTTAGAACAGGTAGGACTAAAACGTTATAACAGGTAGGAGTAAAACGTTATAACAGGTAGGAGTAAAACGTTATAACAGGTAGGAGTAAAACGTTATAACAGGTAAGAGTAAAACGTTATAACAGGTAGGAGTAAAACGTTATAACAGGTAGGAGTAAAACGTTATAACAGGTAGGAGTAAAACGTTATAACAGGTAGGACTAAAACGTTATAACAGGTAGGAGTAAAACGTTATAACAGGTAGGAGTAAAACGTTATAACAGGTAAGAGTAAAACGTTATAACAGGTAGGACTAAAACGTTATAACAGGTAGGAGTAAAACGTTATAACAGGTAGGACTAAAACGTTATAACAGGTAGGACTAAAACGTTATAACAGGTAGGAGTAAAACGTTATAACAGGTAGGACTAAAACGTTATAACAGGTAGGACTAAAACGTTATAACAGGTAGGAGTAAAACGTTATAACAGGTAGGACTAAAACGTTATAACAGGTAGGAGTAAAACGTTATAACAGGTAAGAGTAAAACGTTATAACAGGTAGGAGTAAAACGTTATAACAGGTAGGAGTAAACGTTATAACAGGTAGGAGTAAACGTTATAACAGGTAGGAGTAAACGTTATAACAGGTAGGAGTAAACGTTATAACAGGTAGGAGTAAACGTTATAACAGGTAGGAGTAAAACGTTATAACAGGTAGGAGTAAGTATAAAACACTGTTATCTTAGCTTAGAAGTCTTACCAAAATATGACGAAGAAATTTCATTGCACTTGTTCTAAACTCCTTCAAACTCTTCAAAACTTCGTTGAAACATCAACTGAATCATAGCCTCGCCATCAAAGTAAATTGTTTCATCAGTAATTTAATTAAAACTGGTACAAGTAACTCGTAAAACTAAGCCGGAAATTTTGTCGTTTGAAATTGCTTGGAAGCTAAGTTCCAAGTTAGTTGTATGGGATTTCGGGTACCTCGTTACAGAACGATCAAAATTAAGATTGCACATACTACGTGTATTGTACGAAATTAAATTAAAACACGAGTAGGATAGGGCTAATGGCCTGTTGTTGTTAAATATGTTTTTTTTTTATTCATTATCATGAACAAAAATCAAACAAGCCTAATAAAATATCAATGAAACAGCCTATATAAAATAGGCAAACAAATCACATTTATTCATCATGTTAGTAGGTACAGTCAACGCCAAAAGTCGCTGACTATTTACAAACTTCCAAAAATCCTATACACCTAAAAGATCAAAAGTCGGTGATCTGCTATGGCCACATTATTCAGTGAACAATTTTTGTAAATACGGCTGTTTCAAGTTTGACACTTTTTTGACAAGTCATCAAATATGGAGAGCTCATTGATATGTACCATTTGTTCCGAGACACCGCTAGCTTAGAACGTGTAGTTTCCGAGATAATTTTTGTTCCGATGATGTTCACCTATATTTGTAACCTTACTATATTCACGGGATAATGTGGCCATAGCACCGACTTTTAATATTTTAAGTGTATAGGATTTTTGGAAGTTTGTAAATGGTCAGCGACTTTTGGCGTTGACTGTACACACGGCTACACATCAAGCTATACATTTCCAGTATAAGCTGATCTCGCAATGTGGAGGCTTTTCGTAGAATGAGAGGTCAGCTTATATTGGATATTTATAGCTTTATGTGTAGACGTGTGTACCTGTTAAATTGACTAAGCTGCATAGTCGCAATGTATCGATTACTGGATAAATATTCAAGCTACCGTTAATACAGTTCCGAATGTGTGTTTTAAAATAATATCGTACATAACAAAACATTTACAAAGTGAAATGGTTTTAGAACATTCACACAAACCGAATAATATTATATTGAATTGAGTTATGGAGAAGCGAGGAGTAAAGACATCTTTTGCATTTTGACATGATAAACGTCTTATGATTCGATGAACGCCGGCACGAAAAAGTGTCACGTTCCGCATGAGCCGAGCGTGCAAGCGAGAGCGCGGAACAGATACGGAACAGTCATAGAGAGGCACGATCGGCCTAAGCGTTCGGCTTGTGACGCATTTATCTTTCTTCCACTCGTTATCACGTAAAATTATCGTCCGTAAACCGACTATACAGACAACCAATTTATTTTTTCATATAAATTTTCAATGTAATTTCAAACACATTTTAGCTGGTTTAAAATTCTTAAAATCATGAAAAAACTTTTTACTTAAAAGGGTGTAAGGAGTCAACATATCTCAGGCCCTAAGTCAACCTCACATGCTTCCCGCTGATCAGCTAACGAGGCTCTGACGAATCAACCGCCTCACGCAGTAAGCCACCAGGGCTGGTCAAGGCTAGATTACCTTTGCCAGTCGGATAGTATAAGCTATTAAAAAGAAGTAACTAGCTATGATACTACATTCAAACCCACTAAGATTTGATGGCCGCCTAAAAAGGCTTCCGAAGTCTTATATAAAATATAAACGGCTGCACTTTCCAAACTGCAATCAAAACCATTGACCTCCGCTTTACCTGCTTGGAAATACTTCCTCAGGAAACTTATCAAGTGGCCCTTCAAAGTAACCCCTTAAAAGTTTCTCTTCATAATTGGACCAAGTTTACAAGATCCGTAAAAGTGTGGTTAAAGGAAAAAATGTTCCAGTGGAACTCTGAAAGCAATGAAGATTGAAGTCTTATTTAGGTGTATGTCTGGGATTGCAAGTTTATCTATCGCTACCTAAGGGTAGAAATAGAAATATATTCATTGTGACCATAAAAGTTACGTAGTTGAGTTGTGTCCCTGTTTCCCAGAAAAGCGTAAGCTGTGGCCTAGGAAACAGTTCTCTCCTGAATGACATGATATTAATATTACAGTCGAATAGTACATGAAAACGAAATAACAAACAATTTAAGAAATGTGATGTCGGAAAGCGCACATACTTGCATGTATACTAATGCATCAGTGTTTAAGTGAGTGAAAGCGTGGGTCATGTGTTTGAGTATGTGGGTGTCTTGTGTGTGTGCGTGTTTGTGTGAGGGTGGGTTTGTTTGTGTGTATGTGTATGTTCAAGCTTATATAAGTAAGTCTTCTATACCGGCATAATCAACGTATCTAAGCATTGTGTTAATATGCCTTTTAATTGATGATTACTATATTTAAATATATTATATTTAGAATCAAGCTTTGTATATAATCGAGATGCGTTATAGTTATATTGTTTACGGGCCAGAGAAAAAAACAAATTGGGAATAGGGTAACGTTTAATTCTTCTTTCGGGTAAATTTTAAGTTGGAACCGTGAAGAATATTTGCGAATGCACTAAAATATATACAATTTACGAACAATAAGGACTCTTAGTTTTTTATACATAATATTTGTAGGATATCTGTATGGCACGTACATCATTACTTAGGGTGACCTACCTAAACAGTTTAAATAAAACTATTTTAACAAAATATTTCCGTGGTCTTAATTATTATATTATTACAAGCTAACCCGCCCGCGGCTTCATCATCATCATCATCAACCTATAACAGTCCACTGCTGGATGTAGGTCTCTCCCAGGGTTCGCCATAGAGCCCGATCCTCAGCTCTTCTCATCCAATCCTTACCAGTCACAGCGCGCAAATCGTCACTCCATCTAGCCGGAGGGCGTCCTACACTTCGCTTGCCTATACGTGGTCTCCACTCCCGCGGCTTCGCATGCTTGAAATTTAGCGTTCCCGTGGAAACTTCGGGATAAAAACTATATAGAACACTCTTGTCAAAGTGACGCGACACTTCATGTAAATGACTTCACGTCAATGAAGGACGGTTAAATTATATGGATATTGTTCATTTAAAAATACTAAAATCGGGATTAAAAACGGGGGTGGGGGTAGGAGGGTGAAAAATATGTTACGATCTATTCTCATACCTACCAAATACACAACAAAAATATATTTGAAATACTTTGAGGTATCCGTTTCGGAGGAGTGGGACCACAAAAACCGTCAAACAAGATTTATTAGATTGGATTACTATTATTGGATTATTATTGTTGCAATACTATTTTTTTATTTTAAATTACATTGACATCGATCAACGTATTTATAATCTACGAGGTTACAGACAGACTGATAGACGAAGAAATAAGACATTTTAAAGCAAATGTAATTAGACTTATTTTTACGTCAGGGCTATCAAGCGAGATCTTCAAATCAACTTGGGCAAATCGGCGTTGTATGTATGTATGTTTGTTTGTCCGTGAATAACTTTTGAACCGTTGATCCGATCATCGTGCAATTTGATGTATATGTAGGTAGTGATGGCACAACCTTGGTTTGACTAAACGAGCTAAAAACGTTGTTGAGCTATTGAGGTTCAAGAGAGGTAACAAAAATCAAAATTAGACTATTCGGTCAAATGCGATCTCTAATGAAAGATTTTTTTGTAGTTATTGAGTTATTAGCCATAATATAAACTGAACTTTGACGAAATTCATAGGATACACCAGTAAGCCCACAGTGCTGAAACTGGGTATGCATATACCTTAAGTAGCACAAATATAGGCAAAAGTCTAAAATCTAAAATAATTGCATCTTCTACCCCTAAAAAGAATAACCAATTAACATGAACTATTGTTACTAGTAATTTGAATGAAAATGTAGGCCAATTAATTTGGTTATTTATTTCGTGGCACTATTTTATTAGTATTTTATAGATTAAGGTCGGCTTGCACAATGATGCCTAAACATATTTACTGACTAAACATGTTTAAATGGCTCCAACTTTCTAACCCTTAATGCTGATAAAACATAATGCTTAAAATTCACTATGCGGAAATCACAGACAGTACCAATGACTAACCCAGATAAACATATTTTTGCACATCAAAGCAATTGTCCTATTAACGATAATTTATGTAACTGCTCTGTCATCTCATTTACTAATAATATTTACCTTGGCGTTATAACAGATAAAAATCTCTCATTCAAAAAATATGTAGACACTTTAAGTAATAGAATACGAAAATTAATATTTGTTTTTAAGAAGTTACGCTGTCTTGCAGACTCAAAGCTAGTTATGCAAGTATACCTTGCTTTATGTCAGTCAATTATAACCTACTGTATAACGTCTTGGGGAGGAGCGTGTAAAACCTTTTTATTAGCCGCAGAAAGGGCACAAAGAGCAATTCATAAAGTATCCACTTTTCGTCCCTTTCTCTATCCAACCAACTTATTATATAAGTCGTGTAAAGTTCTAACAGTTAGGCAGCTATTTATACTAAACATAGTTCTAAGACAACACAGAGCACTTCCCTATAGCACTGAAAGTACTAACAAAAGACGAAGAGCCTTACAGTCTGCTCTATCCAATCTATCTTACGAGGAATCTGAGGAATTACTAACCGTAATAAAGTAAGATTTGAAAGATTGTATAGTACGTAAACTCATACCTACCATGTTTGCACTTAGTTTATTTAGTTATTTTTTTCATTATTTACCTAAATAGATTCTAAGTTTTGATAATTTGAGTATTCATAAGTTACCCCAGTCCAGCCTTTTTCGCCTGAGATACAGGTTTTCCTAGTTCAGGCAATGTATAAAATCTTACCAATAAGTAGATATGTTAATCTTAGCAATATGAAAAATGAACAAAGATTTATTTATTCATTTATATTTATTTAAATTGGTTATATTTGTATGATATCTTTTCAACTCCTTAAATCACTAAATACGTTTAGGCATCGTTGCGCGAGTCGCCCTAAGAATAATATTTTTTTGTTTTTCGGGAGACGCGAGATCTCAGTTCGGGGCGAACCACTAGTTATTATTAATTTTAGGCTATTGTTTGAGCACGATCTCGCCTGATGGCGTGCGATGATGCAGTCTACGATGGAACACGCTTATCTAAAAGAAACCTATTCACTCGCGTCTTGAAGACCGTTATCAGGAAACACAGACTCTGGCAAGGCGTTCCACTCTTTGGCGGTGCGCTTAATAAAGGTCGAAGAGAACCGCTTTGTGCGTAATCTGTCTTTAAGTTACGTTTTCGCTGCGCTGGTTGTAGCACTGCAACGAAGATAATTTGTGTATATTTCGTTTTCTATTTATGACGTGTTAAGAGCTAGTAGAACGTTTCGACTTCCCTTAACACTTCCACTTTACTTGACGTTATGCTGCCATCTTCCCTCTTCAGCTTCGTCATGCCCAATAGAATTATCTCTCGCGAACACTTTGGAGCCTTTATTCCGCTCTATCGTATCTTCAATACGATGTATTAAATATAATGTATTAAAGGTACGAATATCGCGCCGCAAGGATTTCCAAATCTTTCTATTGAGCTGCATATGTGACTGAGCATCATCGGGAGACTGCAGTCGCAAAGAACGTCGTTCAGCCATGAGGTTAAGGGTGTCATCAGAGAGTTTCTGAGGTCTATTGGTACGGGGCGTCTTAAAGAACTGGGACCCCACCGTATGGATGGTTTCTACGAACCTGTTATTGATCTCGTCTACTGATGCATCTACTTCTAGACAGTCAAAGCGATTTGCAAGTTCGAGTTGAAAGCTCTCGAGGTTTTGGATATGTGCGCGAGTGGGTCGGAGCGTAGATTTCATCAAACGGGACCTTTCAAGTTTAACGTTCATATTCAATGTGGCTCTAACCATTCGGTGATCACTGCCGGTTTTCACCCTGTGAATCATTGATATAGAGACATCATTGAATATCCGTTTCTTGTTGGTCAAGATGAAATCAATTTTATTTCTCGTGGAACCGTTGGGACTCATCCAGGTCCATTTCCTGTGAGGCGGCTTCTGGAAAAAGAATTCATCATAAATAGTCCTTCTTTCTCCAGAAAACTGGCCAGCCTCTGTCCCCTGGGGTTCCGTTGCCCATATCCAAATTGCCCCACTCTCAACCCATCATCGTTTCTCATGCCTAGCTTTGCATTGAAGTCCCCCATAACAACAATAAAGTGAGCTTTGTTCGTATGTATGGCTCTACTTATGTCTTCATACATAGACTCTACTTCTTCATCTGGGTGTGAAGAGGTCGGCGCATATACCTGAATGACCTTCAGTGATGTTATGAGATCGTTAGATCTCGATACCTATCGTTTAGATATTATGAGTGTCAGGTACGCGACCCTGCTCGACACACTGTCGATGGTGATAATGTTGTTGATGAGTGACTTGTGAACGAGAAACCCAACACCACCTTGGGACTGTTGGTCGCCCTCCCGGTAGTATAGTAGGTTACCAGACTTGAGGGATATCGTGTCCTCGCCCTCTCTACGGACTTCTGATAACTCCAAAATGTCCCAGTGTAATCTACTAATTTCTTTTTCCAGCTCAACAATCTTTTCGTCTGTCCTCAAAGTGCGAATGTTATGTGTTACCAGGGCCAGTGGTCGTCGTAAGGTTTGGTAGCCGATCGTATCCCAGGGATTCTTAGTACCCCTGGCTCCGCCGTTACCGTGACTGCTACCGTAGCCAGGATTAGCGGGGCCGCCGGGGACTCGGGGCTTGGTTTTATGTTGTTGTATCATAAAGGGGTTGTTGCCATACTCGCCACGCTTGGCAGGCGGGTTGGCGAGCGCAGTATAGGTATTGAAAACACGAAAAGACGCTGCTGCCCATCTTTCGGAGGTATCCCTTAGCAGATTCCTACTGCATCCACGGGCAAGAGCGGAGGGGCAACATTCTATTGCCGGCGCCCCATGGCAGCATACTTGCCGCTATGTCTCGCGTTTGTGGACTATGAGAAAGCCTTCGATTCGATCGAAACATGGGCAGTGCTTGAGTCTCTCCAACGATGCCGTATTGACTATCGGTACATCGAAGTGTTGAAGTGTTTGTATAAAAACGCCACTATGTCAGTCCGAGTACATGAACAGAGCTCGAAGGCGATTCCCTTAAAAAGAGGCGTAAGACAGGGAGATGTCATTTCTCCGAAACTGTTTACGACCGCATTGGAAGATGCCTTCAAGCTTCTGGAATGGAAAGGACTGGGCATCAATATTAACGGCGAATACATCACTCACCTTCGGTTTGCCGACGATATTGTGGTCATGGCAAAGTCGATGGAAGAGCTCAGCACGATGCTCGAAGGCCTCAATCGAGTCTCCCAACGGGTAGGTCTTAAAATGAACATGGACAAGACGAAAATTATGTCGAGTGTCCATGTCGTGCCTGCCCCAGTTATGGTTGAGAACTCGGCTCTTGAAGTTGTCGACGCGCATGTATACCTAGGACAAACAGTCCAATTAGGTAGGTCCAACTTGGAGAAAGAGGTCAATCGTCGAATCCAACTCGGATGGGCAGCGTTTGGGAAACTTCGCAACGTCTTTTCGTCCAACATACCTCAGTGCCTTAAGACGAAAGTCTTCAATCAGTGTGTGTTACCAGTGATTACATATGGAACCGAGACGTGGTCCTTCACTATTGGCCTTATGAAGTCGCTCAACGAGCTATGGAGAGGACTATGCTCGGGGTTTCTCTACGGGATCGAATCTGAAATGAGGAGATACGTAGGAGAATTCAAATCACCGACATAGCCCGACGGATTAGCACGTTGAAGTGGCAATGGGCAGGCCATATAGCGCGCAAAACAGATGGCCGAGGGGGCTGGAAGGTTCTCGAGTGGAGGCCACGGACCGGCAAGCGCAGCGTAGGACGTCCACCCACAAGATGGGCAGACGACTTGGTAAGAACCGCAGGTCGGCGTTGGATGCAGGCGGTTTCCAACCGCAGTTCCTGGAGATCAATGAGGGAGTCCTTTGTCCAGCAGTGGACGTCCTACTGCTGATATGATGATGATGATGATGAAGAGCTAGTAATATTTACCAAAAAACTTGTACTTCAAAGTTGTATAAAAGTTAAAAGTCATATAAACACCTGGAAATATTTTCGAAAACCAAAACCAGCAAAAGGTGCGAGCGGTAAAAGTTTAGAAGTATGCGCAATTATACAGCGTGTTCCATTTCTGCCTTTTGTTCCCTCCAACTGCAGATACTTGCAGCTGGCATTGGACAGTTAGTGCAGTTTGTCTGTTTTGATTATTTAGAATAAAATTTATTTTCCATGGCACTTAGGTTATTTATTTAAACTAATATGGTAAATAGGTATAATAAAAGGTTATTAATAAAGGTATTTATGAAAGGTTGTCTGGAAGAGATCGCTTCTAAGCGATAAGACCGCCCATTGTAGTATTTGCTTTGTATTTTCTATTTTGTTTGTATTTTTTTGTTTATATTGTGTACAATAAAGTGTTTTCATTCATTCATTCATGGACGGACCTTTTTATAAACAGTTATAGTAAACAGCATCGTAATAGAATTTGTTCCCCACCGACATACGACAGCCTTGTTTAATCAGAGTGTGATGTGTAGGTATGGCTCCACGTTTATTGTAACCACCTACCTGACTCTGTACTGGATGCTCCCAATCTCAATGTGTATAACAGAAACTAGAAACAAATATTAATAGAAAAAACGAGTGTGCTATAGACCACACGACTGAAGTAAAACTTCTTTTTTAAAATATTAATTTATCATCATCATCATCATATCAGGCGTAGGACGTCCACTGTTACAAAATTGTCCACACGTCTGTAGGTCGCTCAGTCTATGTTCATTCTGGACAGACGCAACTCGCACTTTAACCTTTAAAAATATACGTAACGTAACTCTATCTATCTTTACTAACTTATATCTCCCTCTCAACTTCCGTTCGCACTTTTCGTAACGAATATACCAGCTTACTCCCCAAGTCAAGCGTGCGTACTGAAGTTTTACTTCAAAAAGCAATTACATTAAAAATGAGTTTCTTAGCGATGAATCCCTCGAGTAATTTTATTGAATCCAAGATTTTTTAATTAATTTTCTATTGTAAGCGCTATAATTATGTGGAAAATTGTAATTAATTTCATCTCATTAAGTTAATTTTTTTTATGATAGACCGCTGAATAAAATAGCATGCAATAAATACTGATTATGGACGAACTCAAACTGCATCACTAACCAACTGTATCTAATGCATCCATCCATGCATAAGAAAAAAATATTATATGCATATATTAAAATAAAAAAAAAATTATTTGTAATGTTTGACAATCAAAATAGTGCTAGGAAATATGTACCATTTTACTTGACCTACAGTTTCATTCAAATTACAGGTAACGGGAGTTCATGTAATTTGGTTTACTTTTTTGGGGTACAAATTGCAGTTATTCTGGATTTCATACTTTTGCCTATATTTGTGTCTCTTAAGCTACACGCATACCAAATTACAGCACTGTGGGGTCACTGGTGCACCCTGTGAATTTTGTCAAAGTTTAGTTTTTATAATGCTAACCTTTTTTTAAATGCATAACTCAAAAACTATAAAAAAATTCGATAATTAAAACGGTGTCTACATGTACTAATGAATACCTTTCATTTGACGTCCCACTTGACCGAATAGCCTCATTTTCATTTTTTTTACCCCTTTTGAACTCCAATATCTCAACAACCCTCCAACATTTGTAGCTCATTTAGTCACACCAAAATTGTGCCATCACTACCTACCTATCTATTAAAACTTCACGATGATCGGATCAACGCTTCGAAAGTTATCATCGGGTAAACAAACATACATACATACAACGCCAATTTGCCCAAGTTGATTTAGAGATCTCGTTTCGCTCGATCAATAACCAATTAGCTAATGACTGAAAATGGAATGAGAATTGACTTGAGAAGTGGCCTTCCTGCAAAGTCCCACACTCTACGGGCTCCAAATTAATAACTAAATTAATTTAATTAAAATTTAACAACTAAACAGTGATAAAGAGAGATTTACTCTCCTCAAAAAAGCTGCACAGTGTAACAGAAAAAGTAGGGTCAACAAAAAAAAAATTGAAAGTGACTCCATTTTGTGAGGATGACGTCCACTAACAACACATACATGGATGACTTACAAGCCGTTTGCCTAAAATGACTGAGCTGTTTCCGCCCGCTACTTATGTACACAGGGTGTTTGCCCAACAAACTATTTCCTCGGTGGAAACGCTCCGGAAATTAAAACCAGAGAAAAGTCGCCTGGGACATTAACTCGTTGAGAGAAAGGGATTTAATTTTAAAGGCTTATTTGTTTGGCAGTGCGTCTATTTTTGCGAGATCCATTGGAACATCCTTTGTAAAATGGATTATGTAACACACAAGCGTTTTGCTGAATCTTATTACGATTGCTTTCAGTATATCCTTATCGTTTAATGCCATTTCCCTTCAACTATGTCACAAATCTAAAATTGAACGTCCTTCTACTTCATTACATGTATCAAAGCGAAATGTTCTTTATTCACTGTAAGCACAAGGCTCATTTTAAAATGATTTGCTATTCGTCAACTTCAAGTAAACCCGGTAGAGGGGCGCTCAGTTTTAGATATGACGGTCTCTACCATAACTATAGTAAATGAGTTTATATGCTTCTGTTTTACTTAGAAAACTACCGTTTTTCTACTATCCATTATACTAGTGGTTCGCCCCGAACTGAGATCTCGCGAGTCTCCCATCAAATAAAAAAATATTATTTGTAATCTTTGATTATCAAAATAGTACTACGAAATGAATAACCAAATTACTTGACCCACAGTTTTATTCAAATTACAGGAAACGGGATTTCATATATATTGGTTAACTGTTTTTGGGGTAGAAATTGCTGTTATTCTAGATTTCAGACTTTTCACTATATTTGTGTCACTAAAGCTATATGCATACCAAATTTCAGCACTGTGAGGTCACTGGTGTACCCTGTGAATGTTGTCAAAGTTCAGTTTTTATTACGGCTGTCCCCGGGTGACATAGGCTACTTTTTACTAAACTGCGCAGAAGGAGGGTAATGTTTTTATTGAAAAACTACGCGTGCGAAGCTGCGGATTGGTCAGCTAGTGACTGATAAAATAATTCTGATTTCAAAATAGATTTTATTACTATAACTAGTTGATTATCATAATCAGATTTTCGGCACTCTATAAACTGAGCATCAGTTCTATCTAATTTGTAGCAAAGTTTGGTACGCGCCAGACGAATGCGTTTAATCCCATTACAAAGAAGCTGGGCATAACAAGTTAGCCGGCGATGACCCTAATTCAGTTACAAAACTACGCGAGAGCCAGTGCACTCTGATTACACAATTGAATAGATTTAAAGCGTGTGCTTTCTGATTCTAAGCTCGGAATCCATACTATCATTGCAGTGGGCGAATAGCCGGGTGAGACACAGGAGGTAGCGGGTTCGGTTCCCACCGCGGAACAAATGTTTGCATGATCTACAGATATTTGTTCCGGGTCTGGTTGTTTTTTTTACAAAAAAAAAAGTATATAAGTATTATATCAGTAATCTGGTTCCCATAGTTCTAGCTCTGCTTAGTTTGGGACTAGATGGCGCTGTGTGAAATGTCCAGCAGTATTTATTTATTTAATATATGTAAATGCGAAAGTGTTTGTTTGTTAGTTTGTTATCTATTCACGACTAAACGGCTGAACGTCCTCGATCATCGAGAAGGACAAAAGCTTTCTATGGCATCTTTTTCCCAAAAAATAATCTTGAACGGGGTGAAATAGAGGTTAAAACTTTGTATGGGCACTCCATAATTCGTAAAATTAGGGACCTGAAACTTCATATTTAGACTTTTAATATGAAATAAAGAAATACTTACGTGTTTCAACTTTCTTGCAAAATCATCCCTAAAGGGGTGAGGGAGGGATAAAGTAAGGGTTTAGTATTATGAGGTATTATTTAGATGCATTCCCTATGTACAGGTGGTATATAGATAGATTGTGACCGGGATTGGGATATAGGCTACTTTTTACTCGACTGCGCAGAAGGGGGCTAATGTTTTTATTGACAAACCACGCGTACGAAGCCGCGGGCGGGTCAGCTAGTTTGTAATAAATAAAGAAAATAATACTCAACAGCGTAAATCGAACAGAAGGATACAATTTACCTATGTACATGCCAATTGTATAGTACTATTTTTTTTATTGATGACTAGCTGACCAATCCGCAGCTTCGCACGCATAGTTTTTTAATAAAAACATTACCCTCCTTATGCGAATTTGAGTAAAAAGTAGCCTATGTTACTCAGGGTGAATGTAGCTTTTCAATGGTGAAAGAATTTATGAAATCGGTCCAGTAGTTTTTGAGTTTATTCATTACAAACATACACACAAAAATACAAATCTTTCCTCTTTATATTATTAGTATAGATATCCAAGCGCTTGACTACTACCTCACCAGGCGGTAAGTGATGATGTGATCGTAGATGGAGCACGCTTGCCTAGAAAGAACTTATTCACTCTGGACTTTACATTGTCTCATTAAATATGTTTTAAGATATATAATATCAGTATTTTCTAACAATACTGATGATGCCACACTGGGATTCTCTGTATTGTCGGAATCAAAGTCACTCATTCATTCACTACATTTTGTTTTGAACAAAGCGTAAAACCGATGGAAGCTATAATTAAAAAAAATATCCTGTGTTAAGAAAAAACGATTCTAAAACAAGATCGATAAGATATAAAACCAGATTTTTATCAAGATCAGTTCAGCCGTTCACGTTCACGATGGAATATATACATTTTTTTTTATATACATTATAGGCTTGCGTTTGACCACGATCTCTCCTGATGATAGGTAATACGTAGGCTTGACTGTTTTCAATTTCTAGCATCCCTACAGCTCTTTTCATCTCTTTCGTGGTAAGATGACGACGCTCCATTATACAGTAAAAACTCGTGGACTTTTTTATTCGCGACACAACCAATGACTACTGCGGTTACTAATTTTTTTCGTTGAATAATAAATAAAACCGCATCTATGAAACGCTGTTGAAATAGACAAAAGAGTGTTTTTATTGTTTAAAAACATAATGTAACAACTGAAATAAACTGCCAGTATTTCTTTGTTTATCAAAGAGACTGACTATTTGAAGAAGGTATGAACATGAAAGTTTAAAACGAAGTACAAAAAAATACTAAAAAAGTGTTGTTGCTTAGACTTATTTGAAGAATAAAAGTATGTAGAGAAGATAGATTTAAGATTATCACATTTACTTAAATTTTAAATGCATAAGTGGGTTTGTTTATTACGCTTTCAAGTCGCGGTTGAACTTTTTTTGATATCAACGATATCAAAAAAAGTTGGCTACTTTTATTTACAAACTATTCTTGCTAAGTCGCGGTTGAACTTTTTTTGATATCGTTATGGCTACTTTTATTTACAAACTATTCTTGCTAAGTCGCGGTTGAACTTTTTTTGATATCGTTATGGCTACTTTTATTTACAAACTATTCGTGCTAAGTCGCGGTTGAACTTTTTTTGATATCGTTATGGCTACTTTTATTTACAAACTATTCTTGCTAAGTCGCGGTTGAACTTTTTTTGATATCGTTATGGCTACTTTTATTTACAAACTATTCTTGCTAAGTCGCGGTTGAACTTTTTTTTGATATCGTTATGGCTACTTTTATTTACAAACTATTCGTGCTAAGTCGCGGTTGAACTTTTTTTGATATCGTTATGGCTACTTTTATTTACAAACTATTCGTGCTAAGTCTTGGTTGAACTTTTTTTGATATCGTTATGGCTACTTTTATTTACAAACTATTCGTGCTAAGTCTTGGTTGAACTTTTTTTGATATCGTTATGGCTACTTTTATTTACAAACTATTCTTGCTAAGTCGCGGTTGAACTTTTTTTGATATCGTTATGGCTACTTTTATTTACAAACTATTCTTGCTAAGTCGCGGTTGACCTTTTTTTGATATCGTTATGGCTACTTTTATTTACAAACTATTCGTGCTAAGTCGCGGTTGAACTTTTTTTGATATCGTTATGGCTACTTTTATTTACAAACTATTCGTGCTAAGTCGCGGTTGAACTTTTTTTGATATCGTTATGGCTACTTTTATTTACAAACTATTCGTGCTAAGTCGCGGTTGAACTTTTTTTGATATCGTTATGGCTACTTTTATTTACAAACTATTCGTGCTAAGTCGCGGTTGGAAGCTAGTTTTGGTTTTGACTTACATTGACAAGTATTCAGTTTTAGTTTCATTTATTCGCAAACAATACATATTGTGTCAGAATATTTGGTACAGGAAAAAATATATGTATGTAGGAAATTAATTCTAAAAGATGAATGAATGAAAATGGTAACAATGGAACGTTATTATTTACATGATAATTAAATAAAATGTCAGATCATAAGATAATTGATAATGCTTAATGTCAAATTAAAACATAAAAAAAATATATAAAACACAATATAACATCATAACATGTCAATGTATCATAACATGTCAAAATTCCAAAATGATACCTACATTAAGTACAAATAATAGTCCTACTAATATTATAAACGCGAAGGTTTGTATGTATGGATGTATGGATGTTTATCACTCTTCCACGCCGGAACGGCTCAACCGATTGCGATGAAATTTTGTATGAATATAGTTTCTATGCTGGATTAACACATAGGCTACTTTTTATTGACAAATAATGCGAGCGAAGCCGCTGGCGGCAGCTAGTACTTAATAAATAAAAGTTTTGCATCAGGTAATTAGAGACTTGTCCTTTCAAAATTCATCAATGGAGTATAAACACTTTTTCAACAAAAACTGCTTAAGTTTAGTTTTGAATTCAAATGTGCTGTAGATGGTCTTAAAGACGACAGGCAAGTTATTACAAAGCTTTACTCCCTGGTGATGAACACTATGTTCTGCAATTCTCAGTCTAGGAACAACAGTGTGCTCTCTGACTGTCCTTTCTTCTTTATCTTCTTAATTTTTTTTATTTCAGAGAATTGGAGAACGTTCATTGTTTCAATATGTAGTTTGCGAGTCATCACTCTACAAAATGTAGAGCCCCGTCACGGAGAAATAAATATGTATTTACATACGAGTACTATTAATGCATCTACCAGGATTAAAAAAATATTTATAACACATTTGCTCGTAAATGGTCTCTTATTTCACCAATTTCAATATCGTAATGGGTGTTATTACGTACTTGTGCGTTATTGTAATGTAAAACGCACAAGTTTCTTTTTATTAAGGTAAAACGTACGGTTTATCAAGAGCTCCTATCTGAAACGAACGGTCCTTTTTTAAATCTTTGCAAAGATTTTATGTCAGAAAAGTGGTCAACATTTTATGAATAAAATTAACTTTCGAAGATAAAATATAAAAAATTATATTCCAAAAATACAATAATAATCAATTTCACAAATTGTTGAAATTTTTCTAACTGCTTTAACAAGTGATTAAAGATTTATTCGTTTAAGAAAGTCAGAGTTTTATTTATTTCCTCGCAAATATGTTATAAAACGTCATATGACATACGTGCGCTTTGATAATTACAGCCTCTGCTTTCTTGTAGCAATATCGCATTAGCTGTAATTTTCAACTTACAGCACTTATATCATAATATACTATTATAGATACTATAGATAATAGATACTTATACTATACTACTTATACTATATATTATTTACGATTTAGCATAGATAGATATTAATTGGCGTATTTGACATTATTTTGTTCTGTATTTGATTGATTTTTGTTTTATTTTTGTTATTTTAAGTTGACATTCTTTGTTAAAATAACTTAATTGGTCCTGATACCTGTTTGTTTGAGCTACTCTAATGTTTATTTTATTGATATATTCTAAATATGACGTAACTTAGTGTTACCTATAGTGGAAAATAAATGAAATGAAAAAATGAAACTAAATAAAACCGGGTCTTTTAGTAATTGTTCTATTACTAATTACAAGCTAATGTGCTTATAGTTATTAAATATACTTGTAACATTACACAAACTTGTTATCCGAGTGTATACTAATGATAAACATACATAGCCTACATCATTATCCAGTTTTGTTTTCGTTATTGAATGGAGTATACGTTGATAATTTAACTAAATTTGTGCATAAATTATTGTAAGTATAATCATATAATAACAATTTTATTGAATGTATTAACTTATCTTCTTATCCTGCCTTTATTAAAGCTATTTTTAGATTTTGTGCCATATTTATTTGCCTCAAGCTGATGGACGCAGGGCATCGTAGAGCATGTTTCTAAGGTGTAATCAGTATATACAATATTATTACGGGTGTAATGCTTTGTTATAGACGATGGTTACCACTTAACATCAGAAAGACATTCGCGTGTTCTATCGACGTTACCTATGTTTAAAACGCGATAAACATAGAATTTAGAAAAGTCGTAGATCAATTTTTTTTCTCGTAAGTGACGAAAATTGCCAGCATTCGAGCTGCCTTGTCACCATACTAATATCACTATAATAATCACATTAATATTATAAATGCGAAAGTTTGGCTGATTGTTTATTTATTTGTTTGTTTGTTACTCAGTCACGTCGAAACGGCTCAACCGATTTCGATGTAATTTGGTATGTACGTAGATTATAATCTGAGTTAACACATAGGCTACTTTTTATCACATAATACAGTTTCCATGGGATAAAAATGGGATTACAATGTTTCTATATATATTTTTGCACCCCAGAACAACGCGGGCGAAGCCGCTGGCAACAGCTAGTATATTCTAAAGCCCCCCTCCCTTATTATTATAACTTTTAAGTTATAAAGTACAGTTTAGAGAAATAAAAGTAAAGTACAGTTGCTAAGCTACTGTACAACCTGACTTAGTCAAAGTGGAAACTGAAGTAAATTTTAGTGACCAAGAAAATCAACTAATAGAATGATGGTAGTGTATAAATGTGGCTAGGTTTGGTAGCGACTTTATCTGACATGAACTTTATTGAATTGGTGTTAAAGGTCATAAAGTAAATGTTACGAGATGCCAAATATCAGAACAATAGTGCTGCCACGAAGCGCTCAAATAGGAATAATGTAAACTTCACGGAAAGTGCGCATACAATTTTATACCACCGATAAATAGAGTATCCAGAAAATATTATGCGAAGCGTTTCACAGTTTGTTGAATCAACCAAAGATGACACTCTGGAAGTCTTCGCGAGGCCACGTCTCCACGGACTCCTGTCTACTACGTCTCCAAGCCCGTCGAGACTCCATACTACATCTATATACAGCTAACTCAAGTGATAGCTAGCTCAGGCAATACATTCACTGATTCGCCTACAGGCTCAAACTATACAGTGCATAACCTTATTACGGTTGTTCAAATTGTTGTAATTTACGGTTGTAAAATTTTAATTATCAGATATAATAAGTTCAGATTTAAAGCAAAAATTCCAATTTGAAATATGCAAGATCTTTACGTATTTATATATGTAAAGATGCCAATTTGCCAATGAAGAATATAGAATAAACTATTTAAGTAGGAATATACATTAAGAGCGACTTGTTTAGTTAACTATGATTTAAGGAGTTGTCAAATCGTACAAATCCGTCAAGGTAAATATGTTTTGTCCGTAACTACATTAAGGGAACGTTGTGCAAGCCGGCCTAAAAATCATGTTTACAATACAAAATTATACGCAGATGCCACGTGGATAACATATCGCCTACATTTATAAGACTTAGGTCGTAGATCTGATCCCAATATAAGCTGTGACATCGGGTTATCATACTTATCATTTATCAATCCTTGCTCGTGCTAGTTCATAGACGCAAACACAATCGTGAAACTCGGGCGCTGCCATAAATGGATTGTGCGAGCAGTTCCCTTTCTAAGCTATGTCTACAGTCGCGATGGGAATCGAATCAATTTGTCGACACAACATTGCTCCCGTTCGATCTCCGTCCCGCATTTATTTGTTATCGCATCACCTCTGATCTCGACACGATTACTGTCTTTTATGGCTGTACATTTAAAAGCGGTTTTTATAAAACAATTGTTAAACCACAGTGAGCAGCGATAGCATGTGGGACATGTACGAGGCTGGCAACCGCGGCGCGCCCGGGGCGCAGCGCTCTTGCCAAATGTGCCATCCGATAGCGCCAGAACATTGTTGCAAATTTACTACCACCCTATTAGCACTAAATCTAAACATTAACCCGATTCCGGTAACCGAACTTCACGGTTGCTACTGGAAATGTCGGTCAAAGCGCGAGTAAGTTTCATTAGACTCGCTTGTTTTTTGGCGAGCGACGCACGTTTAACGTCCAAATGCAAATAAGAGGAAAAATTAAGTCGTTGTAGCCTGGGCGTACCTACTACAAACGAAACAAACGAGTGTGCTTTAGACCACGTGACTGAAGTAAAACTTCTTTTTCAAAATATTAATTTATAAAATTGTTCAAGAACGAAATGAAATTACGAAAAATAATCAAACGAACTATTGACTGAGATAATATATTTCATGCACTATGAGAGGAAGATGGCCATGAGAAAATGTGTGCACGCACCTCTCTCTATTGCTCCTACATACGAAACGAAACTCCCTCTCTCTTTCTATCTTCACTAACTTATATCTCCCTCTCAACTTCCGTTCGCACTTTTCGTAACGCATTCACCAGCTTACTCCCCAAGTCAAGCGTATAGAAGTTTTACTTTAAAAATGAAATTCATACAAGATATATAATGCCTTCATTGCGACAAGAAATTAAGCTTTCTTTGAGTGTATTGTATGTATATAAATAGATGAAGTTATCTATAGGTACTGTAATGTGATGAACACAATAGTATAGTAGGTGCACATAGATACTACTTCCATGTAGTTATATGACGGTAAAGATAACCTCAGGCACTCGATACAGCAATATCGCAGAGTTCGTATTTATTATGGCACAGTATCGATCGACGAGTTTACTGGACTCATTGTATTATGAGCACATCTAGCGTCAGGTTATGCCTTAGTTGTTTGATATACTTCTATAATCACAGCTGAGGAAATGTATGCCTCTTTCTGTTTTTAAATTTCTTTATTACTGTTTCCTACTAAATTCTAATACTATTAGTTTTTGCGATAACTCCTCATTGTTCTAATATCTTTTAAGATAACATTTCCTTCAATTGTTTTGTAGATTGTGAAGTATTTCAAGATGTTGAGCGATAAACTGGTGGTCCAAGCCCCCGCCATTAACGACCGTCAAGTGGTTAAACCTGTATTATGTGGGCCGGGACCCTGCGACGTCTGGCCTTCAGTGGTGGAGGCTTACAGCAACCCTGTCATTTCTCCACTATGCGATGAATACTTTAATGTAAGTACCTTCCACAAATCCTATCATAAAGCAATTTGGTTGAAAGTCAGTTGAGGTACCCAGCTTAATGGAAATAATAATGTTAGAGCGGCATCAATTCAGCGTTTTGGAAAGCGCAAGTTGTTTGGGACTCAGGAGATAATTTCAAATGATTGTAAATTCGCTAAAGTCGGCTATAAACCGGCCATTAGCACGAAAATGGCTACATAATTTCAAATAATCCGCGAAATAATATCCCCGAGCGGAGTTTATTCTGCAACTTATCTCTTGAGCAATCACAGGGAT
This sequence comes from Philereme vetulata, assembly GCA_918857605.2. Taxonomy (NCBI): domain Eukaryota; kingdom Metazoa; phylum Arthropoda; class Insecta; order Lepidoptera; family Geometridae; genus Philereme; species Philereme vetulata. The sequence goes on from OU975464.1 coordinate 7,679,428, forward strand.
GACCTTGCGCGGTCATGAAACGTACGAGTCCACTCCTCCCGTGGTTGTTTGTTGCATCTTGAATAAAACTTCCAAGATTTGTGTGGCAGATGTGGAATTTATTGCCTTTGATCTTACGGGAATGGAAGTTTGATTCGGAATAGCCAATCGGAATTTTATTGCATCTTTGGAATGTTTGTTTGATTTTTCGCTTTATTTTTCTTGAACACATGAATAAATTCATATGTTATCAATAAAATTTAACAAACCACGGGCAAACTGCATTATACCGTTCCTATATCTAGCTCATTTCTTAGCTGTAACTTTTCACGCGGTGTTTGACTATGTATTATTAATCTAAGTATCTTATTTAGTTGATGTATGTTACGTATGTAGTTAATGTATGTTGTTCTAATCTGTCAAATAACTTAATAGACTTTTGGTACTAGCGTTAGGGAGACCTTTCTCATTCAATGATTCATAACAACTAGGTACTGAGAATCCTTCAGAAACCATTTATTGGTTACCAATCTTTATATTTCAGGTCATGGATGATATACGCGCCGGTATCCAGTACATTTTTCAGACTCGGAATAAGCTGGTACTTGCTATGAGCGGTTCAGGACATAGTGGCATGGAAGCTGTGATCACCAACCTGCTTGGACCTAACGAAACCCTACTTATAGCATCTAGAGGGATCTGGGATGAACGGGCACTAAGAATTACCGAAAGGCATGGTAGGTTCCACACTAGGTTCTCACAAAACCTGTCGCTCTGGAAATCTGCGGACAGGCCTAGGTTTTATTTAATTTTATTTTTAGAATTTTAGGCAAACTTACAACTAGGTTACAGAAAAAGTATATGAGTAGAAAATAAACAACAATAAATGCTACTTATTCTAAGAACGCCAATTAAAAGTTTCTGTTCAGCAGTGGACGTCCTGTGGTTGATATGGTGATGATGATGATGATGGTACGCTCACGTTAGATTTATTTCCTTTAGTTGATAAAGCTGATATTCTGCATACTTCTATTTATCTAAATATACTGGTGATGGCTGTTTTCAACTACTTACACAAAAAAGAGATTCAAGCCTCAGAAGCATCCAAGCCACCTTAACGCTTGAAAAATTCAGCAGCTAAATACTTGTACAAATTGTTTGAGCAATTTCGTAGCACGTAACATTGAATGTGATTAATCTTCTGAAAACGGACAGAAATTCGTTTGCGCCAGAACCATGATGTAATAAATTAACACCGCAAAAGAACAAATTATTTTCATGTAGTAAATGCGCACTTAGATTATTTCGAGACTATCTAAAGCGGTACGCAATGATCTTTAGATCGGTATATCATATACAGTAGATATATCATATGTTTATCAACCTTTTCATCATTATAGGAATCAAGGCAGTAGTCACCAAAGTGCCAATGCATGCGACTTTCAACCTTAAGCAACTGGAAAGTGAGCTCAAAAAATATCGCCCTCAAGCCTTGTTTATCACACACGGAGACTCTTCGACCGGCACGGTACAGAATCTACAGGGACTTGGAGAGTTGTGTCATAAGTAAGTAGGGTTCTAACGCTACTGTGATACAGTCAGCGGCGGCCAAATTGAGATGAAAAAAGAATAACTTAGAACTCTAGGCTGACTTATTTCGCCATAAATATTAAAAATCTATTGCGTTTTAACTTATACTCCTAGGTAAATAAAGGGCACTTGATTTAAAGATATAAGTTAGGGACAACTTTCATCAATTCTGACGAACGAAAGGTATTGATGCTGGTATGTCTGAGGTAGGTATTGCGAGATTGATGTATGAAAGGTATTGATGCTGGTATGTCTGAGGTAGGTATTGCGAGATTGATGTATGAAAGGTATTGATGCTGGTATGTCTGAGGTAGGTATTGCGAGATTGATGTATGAAAGGCATTGATGCTGGTATGTCTGAGGTAGGTATTGCGAGATTGATGTATGAAAGATATTTAAGAAGAAGAAAAGAAGAAAAATATTTTATTTAGCAACAAAAAGCACACCTTATGACTAATATGTTTAAAACAGATAATTTTGAAATTAACTTATTGTTGAGAGAGCTTAATAACTAAACGGTTTAGTCGGTGGTCTTCACACTAGGCCAAGCCTGTATCGTAAAGACCTTGAAATTCTTATATAGATTATTCAGTTGTTTACACCTCGGACTAATAAATTAAATTAATAATGTTTGAAATATATATATAAAACAGTTTAAAATAACAATTGAAAACCTATATACCAATATAACCTAAATTTATAATGCATAAATAAATATATATACAACTTCTAATAAAGAATTGAATATAAATATGTATATAATATATTTAAATATATAAGTAATATAACATAAATGCATTGGATAAATATTTGGGACTTTTAGGTTGTAACACTCAGAATAGTCTCAGTATCAGCGTACGTCAGAGTAGTTAGCCACTTTTGTATTAATTGTTTTGCTTGTCTTACAGATTTATTTTTTAGATCGCTAAATTTTAGAACATTATTATAAACGCATGCTCTTACATTCTGACCAAAACGGATTTAATTTTCAACCAATTTAATTTAACAATTCAATTTATTATTTATGTGTGTGATTTAATGAACTTATTTATATTAATGTGTATTATTTTTATTTTATTATATTGTTAATTTGTATATTATGTAGATTTTAATGTAATTTAGATTTTAATTTGGCAATGTATGGTTTATGTAATTAATTTTTTTTATTATTTTAAATTAATTAGTAGAATTGGTTAATCCGTTCTAATTAAATAAATAAGTAATAATAATTTCATGGAACAATACGCACCTTCCATTTGTTAATATTGGTTTTCTACCTTTATCGTGTTATTTACTTAGAAAATTACATTCTGAAATCACAAATTGTTAGCTACCTAGGAGTGGCCAAGAAAATCATTATTCTCTTTAATAATTCAACTCAGTTTATTCTTCGCAGTTCGATTACAAATTCATAAGCCGAGAAAACTTTTCAAATTATAAAGTAGAAACACAAGACCGGTCAAGTACGAGTAGGACTCGCGCGCCGAGGGTTCGGAACCTAGATAGGTTTATTTATGTGAATTAAGCAACGCCATCTAGTTATCTGACCGGTAAAACAAGAAAATTTTCAAGACAGATGTCTAAAAAACTGTTCTAGATAGAGATTTCGTTCTAATTTTCGTGTAATCTTTATATATATATCTATCATATTTATTTCGTTTTTTCACTTTGCAAACTTTGGAGTTAAGGGTGAGAACGGTAGTTTTTTCGAAACTTAAAATGACTAAACTTGTACATTTTTGTAAATCAATTTTTTTGATATGATATGATACTTTTTGATATAGCACCTTGACCTAGTAACCCTATTTGAAATTTGACTCCTGGTTTTTTTGACATTTGACAAAGTTGGCTCTTTTGGCCAAGAAATTAAAATATTTTAAATATTTTTACTTACAATAGAGGAAGGTCAGTATTATTTGTACCTTTTAAAATTTCAAGCCGATAGGTTCATTAGTTGTTGTTATAATCAGATGTGACAAACGGACGGATGGACGGATGGTCAGACGGAATATAAGGGTTCCGTTTTTACCATTTCGGTGGAACCCCTAAAAATACGAACGGAGGATAATAGTTTCCTCAGGTTTCCGTGGTTACGTCAGAAACTAAACCATTACTTACAAAAGCTCTGTCCGCAAAAGTAAAAAAAGCAGCGAAATTCAACAGAAAAACTTTGATTTCTTCAAGAATACCGAGACCGAGACCGAGACACGAGAGTCGAACAATTTAATTACATTTGCTGTCTCTTTCGCTCGTGACTTGGCATTTACTTAAATCCAAATTCAATCAAAATCAAACAAGCTGACAAGTACCTAAGTCTGTATACCAACAAGCGCTGTCTGACAAGTACCTAAGTCCGTATACAAACAAGCTCTGACTGACAAGTACCTAAGTCCGTATACCAACAAGCGCTGTCTGACAAGTACCTTAGTCCGTATACAAACAAGCTCTGTCTGACAAGTAACTAAGTCCGTATACAAACAAGCTCTGTCTGACAAGTACCTAAGTCCGTATACCAACAAGCGCTGTCTGACAAGTACCTAAGTCCGTATACAAACAAGCTCTGTCGGACAAGTACCTAAGTCCGTATACAAACAAGCGCTGTCTGACAAGTACCTAAGTCCGTATACAAACAAGCTCTGTCTGACAAGTACCTAAGTCTGTATACCAACAAGCGCTGTCTGACAAGTACCTTAGTCCGTATACAAACAAGCTCTGTCTGACAAGTACCTAAGTTCGTATACAAACAAGCTCTGTCTGACAAGTACCTAAGTCCATATACAAACAAGCTCTGTCTGACAAGTACCTAAGTCCGTATACAAACAAGCTCTGTCTGACAAGTACCTAAGTCCGTATACCAACAAGCGCTGTCTGACAAGTACCTAAGTCTGTATACAAACAAGCTTTGTCTGACAAGTACCTAAGTCCGTATACCAACAAGCGCTGTCTGACAAGTACCTAAGTCCGTATACAAACAAGCTCTGTCTGACAAGTACCTAAGTCCGTATACAAACAAGCGCTGTCTGACAAGTACCTAAGTCCGTATACAAACAAGCTCTGTCTGACAAGTACCTAAGTCCGTATACCAACAAGCGCTTTCTGACAAGTACCTAAGTTCATATACAAACAAGCTCTGTCTGACAAGTACCTAAGTCCGTATACAAACAAGCTCTGTCTGACAAGTACCTAAGTCCGTATACCAACAAGCGCTGTCTGACAAGTACCTAAGTCTGTATACAAACAAGCTTTGTCTGACAAGTACCTAAGTCCGTATACCAACAAGCGCTGTCTGACAAGTACCTAAGTCCGTATACAAACAAGCTCTGTCTGACAAGTACCTAAGTCCGTATACCAACAAGCGCTGTCTGACAAGTACCTTAGTCCGTATACAAACAAGCTCTGTCGGACAAGTACCTAAGTCCGTATACAAACAAGCTCTGTCGGACAAGTACCTAAGTCCGTATACAAACAAGCGCTGTCTGACAAGTACCTAAGTCCGTATACAAACAAGCTCTGTCTGACAAGTACCTAAGTCCGTATACCAACAAGCGCTGTCTGACAAGTACCTAAGTCCATATACAAACAAGCTCTATCTGACAAGTACCTAAGTCCGTATACAAACAAGCTCTGTCTGACAAGTACCTTAGTCCGTATACCAACAAGCGCTGTCTGACAAGTACCTAAGTCTGTATACAAACAAGCTCTGTCTGACAAGTACATAAGTTCATATACAAACAAGCTCTGTCTGACAAGTACCTAAGTCCGTATACAAACAAGCTCTGTCTGACAAGTACCTAAGTCCGTATACCAACAAGCGCTATCTGACAAGTACCTAAGTCTGTATACAAACAAGCTCTGTCTGACAAGTACCTAAGTCCGTATACCAACAAGCGCTGTCTGACAAGTACCTAAGTCCGTATACAAACAAGCTCTGTCTGACAAGTACCTAAGTCCGTATACCAACAAGCGCTGTCTGACAAGTACCTTAGTCCGTATACAAACAAGCTCTGTCTGACAAGTACCTAAGTCCGTATACAAACAAGCTCTGTCGGACAAGAAGGCCCCTTTCACAATAGCTCCACGGTTCCAGGGCATTCCTCTCCCCGTCTCGGCGAGTATAGGGATTCTGGGAGTCGAAATTTCTAATGAGGTCCAGTATGGGAGTCACTTAGAAGCAAAAGCTGTGCTCACCTCCAAAAAACTTGGAGTCCTTAACCGTGCCAAACAGTATTTTACGGCACAACAACGGCTATTGCTGTACAAAGCGCAAGTTCGGCCGCACGTGGAATACTGTTCCCATCTTTGGCACGGAGCTCCAAAGTACCAATTGCTTCGTTTTGACTCCCTTCAGAGAAGAGCCATTAGAATAATCGGTGATCCCAAACTCACCGACAAGCTGGAACCGCTGAGTCAACGCCGTGACATCGGATCGCTCAGTGTATTCTACCGCCTGTATAATGGGGAATGTTCTGAGGAGCTATTTGATCTCATTCCGTCGTCGAGATTTTACCACCGCACTTCTCGACAACGTAATAAAGCTCATCCACATATAATCGACAATTGGGTATCGCGCACCACACGCTTCACGCGATCTTTTCTACCCCATACTTGCAAGATGTGGAATGAGCTACCATCTGAGGTTTTCCCATTAGACTACGACATGGCACGCTTCAAGAGAAATGTAAAGAGGTTTCTTCAGTGTAGGGAACGCATCGACAATACCCCGGGTGTTGCCGGTGTCAATAGGCGACGGTGACCACTTACCATCAGGTGGGCCGTAAGCCTGTTTCCCCACAAATAACATAAAAAAAAAAAAAAAAAAAAAAAAAAAAAAAAAAAAAAGTACCTAAGTCCGTATACAAACAAGCGCTGTCTCACAAGTACCTAAGTCCGTATACAAACAAGCTCTGTCTGACAAGTACCTAAGTCCGTATACCAACAAGCGCTGTCTGACAAGTACCTTAGTCCGTATACAAACAAGCTCTGTCGGACAAGTACCTAAGTCCGTATACAAACAAGCTCTGTCGGACAAGTACCTAAGTCCGTATACAAACAAGCGCTGTCTGACAAGTACCTAAGTCCGTATACAAACAAGCTCTGTCTGACAAGTACCTAAGTCTGTATACCAACAAGCGCTGTCTGACAAGTACCTAAGTCCGTATACCAACAAGCGCTGTCTGACAAGTACCTAAGTCCGTATACAAACAAGCTCTGTCTGACAAGTACCTAAGTTTGTATACAAACAAGCTCTGTCTGACAAGTACCTTAGTCCGTATACCAACAAGCGCTGTCTGACAAGTACCTACATAAGTCCGTATAAGGTCATCTTCGTTGCACAATACATCATGTTGGTCGACCGTTTTTATTTGTTATAAACAATTTTTTTACAGTTAAAGGTTACCCTTTAATAATCGTGATCATCGTTATAATATAAGTATGTTAAGATCTATGAAGACCTCCGTGGCGCCGTGGGTGAAGAGTCGGCTGAGACGTAGGAGGTTGCGGGTTCGATTCCCGTCGCCGAACAAATGTTTGTAGGATATACAGATATTTATTTCGGGTCTGGGTGTTTTTCTATATATTTTGAGTATATATTTACAAAAAAGTACCTATATAAAGTATTGTATCAGTTATCTAGTTCCCACAACACAAGCTTGACTTAGTGTGGGGCTAGATAGCGTTGTGTGTAAGTCCAGCATTATTTGTTTTATTTATTCGTAATCATGCAATGCTGCTAACAAGACCGTAGTGTTGATCGACGAGTTGGTATTTAATTCTACAAAAAGGTTAACATCGCGAATTTCTCATGTATCGATTTTGTCGAATTTAAACGTCAATTTGTCGATCGACAAGTTCCCTACTTGAATTGCCGAAGTTACAACCATATTACAAATCGACTGCATAGTTTGTATGAAGCTCATGCCAAGGGTTTTAAATACATTCGAGCTTGAGAATTCTTTAATTCCATCCTGTAAAGGGCTTTGCAATCAGCATGCAGTAGAAAAATTCCGGAGAAAGTTGAAGAAGACAGCTCGAAATTCCAAAAACATTAATTTTATACGCCCCGAGACAAGTTAAAGCAAATATTTTAACGGCGGCAATTAGCGCGGCTTGCGCTATAAAAATAATATCACGTTTGTAATAATTAGACTACACCAAACTTTCTCTGGAATTATTTTAATTATTGCACTAAGAATTCTTCTAAATTCTTACCTTGTGGCACCGAGGGGGGGGGGGGCAATTACGTAACTCGTTGCACTCCATTTTAATTTGAAGTAATATAGATAATACAATAGTACTTTTATAGACACCAATCTTTATAATAAAAATTCACGAAAAGTAGTCAATGGATTGATTTGATTTTTTTACAAAACGTTGCTGTTCTATGTATGAGTGTTTTTATATAATTTTTATTCCGAAGTTCTCGCGAGAACGAGACATTCCATGCGTTCGAAGCGGGCAGGTTAGCACGTAGGTATAAATTGGTTGGGTTACCACTTCAACGCATTAGTTGGGCTTCGTCGGTTGAGGAAGTATGCTTCAATTAAGTCTACGAGTACTTTTTACGTATTTGCCAATGCGATGATAGGACAAATAAGATGATGCAATGACTGATATAAAAGTCCGACAGATGCAAGAACCATGTTCGAAATTCAAAATTGTTCTGAAATACGAAATGTTTTTGAATTGCTCATGAGAGCATGGAGTTCCTAAACTTCTTAATCGCTACAGTATTAATACTTCTTTAATGTGCAATGAGAATTTAATAAAATGTTTGTTGGAGGAATTTGCATTGTCCTGTTGTATGAGAATACATTTTACACAAAATAATTTTAATGCCAAAATGTTTTTCTTCGAAAACGAGCTCATGTTTTAAAAGAAACTGCACCTGTATCTCTTCTGGTTATGGGTGCTGCCGTACTGTTACAGTTAAAAAAAACACTGTATATGTAATTTCTACCATTTCACATTACTTTTCAGGTACGGCGCCCTTCTTATAGTAGACACAGTTGTATCCCTTGTCGGAGTTCCATTCGTTATGGACGAGTGGGGAGTGGACGGCGTTTATACGTCTACTCAAAAGGCACTCAGTGGTCCTGCTGGCATATCACCTATCGCGTTTAGTGAGAGAGCAGAGTAAGTTTACCTTCGCTTGACATAAACTGAAGTTAGTTTTCCGTAATTAAATTTAGGGTTTCATTTCATCCTGATGTTTGTCGACCTCGCTTGATGCGAAATGTGATGACCACTATGCTATCAGGTCATCAGACTAACCATAGTACGTCCTCCGTTGAACATATGGCTCACCCATATTTTTTATGTTTTTATGGGAAAACTAGCTTACGTCCCACCTGATGGTAAGCGGTCACCGGTGCCTAATGACACCGGCGCCATAATATACACTTCTCATCAAAAAAATCGAAACACCTCTGAACTTTGGTTTTGAATGAGTTTTTGTGTTTTTCTTTTATATTAAACAAAAAAATAATAATGCCAGTTAATTTCGGATATTATATGGTATAGTTGAACAAAAATTAATGTTCCAAATTAAAATTAAATTTCTTTAACTATCGTGTTTTGTTCAACAGGTATGTTTTTACACTTAAAGAAGAACTTGTAAAATTTTAGTAACAGAGACGTAAAACCTAAAAACTATAAAAAAAGTTTATTCAGTATCTTGTATTTCCTCCCCGGGCTATAATGACTGCTTCCATGCGGTTCCTCATGGAATGAATGAGAGACACAATCTTGTGTTGTGGGATATTATTCCACTCTTCTTGTATAGCTGTTTTAAGCTGGCCAAGCGTCTCCGGAGCAGGATGTCTCGCTCTGACTCGTCTCTTCAACTCATCCCATAGGTGTTCTATGGGATTCGTATCCGGGCTTCTTACTGGCCAGCCCATAACCGTAATACCAACTTCACTCAGGTATTCATTTACAATGCCTGCGGTATGAGCCCTGGCATTGTCCTGCATAAAAATGAACTCTTCGCCGATAAAATGTGCGTAGGGTACCACATGAAGCTTCAAACACTCTTTGATGTAACGTGACCTATTTAATGATGGTAAGCGAGGTCCAGGTACAAAAGCAAGTTCGGTTTTTCCATCGGCGCTTATGCCTTCCCAAACCGTCCATGAACCGCCACCGTAACTGCATGCAGTTTTTTCTTCAATGCAGCACTGTGCAAAACGCTCTCTCTCTCTCTCTTCGATACACCTTCTTTCTTCCGTCGTTACCATACAGTATGATTTTACTCTCGTCAGAAAAGTGAACTTTGCTCCATTGAAGCTGTGACTAATTTAAATGCTCACGTGCAAAGTTAAGGCGCGCTCTTCGGTGGTCTACCGTAAATTTTTGGCCATTAGCTGGTTTATGAGGTTTCAGGCCACGCTCCGCCAATCTTCTTCTAATGGTAGAATCGCTCACAGTCAATCCTCGAACCTCACGGAGCCGCTGCTGCAGTTGAATATAGTTAAAGTGACGATTTCTTAGAGAAACTGACACAATATACTGGTCATCTTGCTCAGACGTGACTCGATATCTACCAGATCCTGGACGGCGAGTAAACATACCAGTCTCCCGATAACGCTGATACACTCTATTGTCAGCAGAGAGGCTAAGATGTAATCGTGCAGCCACAACACGCTGACTATGCCCTGAATCCAGCAACGCCACGACATGGGCGGCTTTCGTGGGCGAGGTATCCATATTTGATAGGAAAAAATCTCTTTAGTAGGATGTCACAAAACTTAGTTTACAATGACGCTCAGCTCAGCTCAGAGCTCAGTTAAAAAAAACTATATTTTGTGTAATAAAAATGTGATTAAATGCAGAAATTCCGACGGAATAGACATTGAAAACAATCTCTACATTCATTTATTGTATGATAATTCGACAGTTTAAATTCAAATTTGGAATTGTGCTTCACCATTGTGTAGACTAAACTGCCAGCTATTTATTGGCGTATTTTTTTTATTGATATCAATCCTCTTTTTTATAAAAATGCCACCTGAATGGTACTTGCAGTACTGTTTCGATTTTTTTGATGAAAAGTGTATATTTCCAGAGCGACCGATTTGGTACGGCCTGCAACCGACGGCTTTCAACAAACTTAATAAGATCGTCGTTCCAATTATGAGATGGTTTCGCGATCAAAAGTTGACTTAAATTATCAATTATTGGGGTGCAGTATTGGATTGATATTGTCATATTCCCTGTTAAATGACGATATTGGTATAAGTAACCCGGTTTGGATCACTTAGGTACCTACCTAAGGTATAAGAACTTTTGTTCAAACTTGGACTGTACGAATAAAATGTGTTATTTCAGACACAAGATAAACAGCAGAAAACACCTTCCGCCATTTTATTTCGATATAAAATTGCTTGCGCAGCAATGGAATTGCTATGGAAACACTAGATCGTAAGTACGAGAACCAACATAACTATAAATCAACTGGATTTGCATGCCAACTAATATGGGAAAACATGTCTGGAACCTAAATTATATACTATTATTTATACACTATATTATATACTATTATTTATCACTTGTTGCTATATGCTTGTTAATGCATATTTACCCATGTTTTCAAATGAATAAATGATTTATAATCCACTTTAATAATAATAATATAATAAACAATGATAGACATTTTCACATAAGCCCCATCTAGCCCCAAAATAAGCAATATCTGTGTTATAGACACCACATAAGTGATAAACAACTTAATTATTTTTAAATACAAGAAAATACCCAAAAAACATATGTATACAGTATTTCATAGAGACTTCTGAATTTTTTTTTTATTATTTTAGTTATCACCACACTCTGAGTCCGCCATTGCTCTGGGCCCTTCGCGCTTGCATCAAAGAAGTTTCCAAAGAGACTTTGCCCGCTGCCTGGGCCCGTCACGCAGCTGTTACGGCTCATTTCCATAGACGCCTTCAGGCTCTAAACTTCCAATTTATGGTGCCGAAGCCTGAAGATCGTCTAGCAACGGTTACGACGATAGTTCTTCCCAAGGGTTATGATTATATGGAGGTTGTGCGATACATCAGATCAAGGTAAGGTTACTTTAATATATTTAGGTAAGGTATGGAACACTACCGTCGTCTGTATTTCCTAAAGAATACAATCCAAGCCTCTTTAAGGCGGGGAAGTTTGAAGGGTGACGGCTTTTAGGTTTTTTTAACAACTGTATTTTTTTTAACCAACCATACCCGGAACTAGTATCTGTAAATCATGCAAACATTTGTTCCGCGGCGGGAATCGAACCCACTACCTCCTGCGTCTAAGCCGGCTATTCGCCCACTGCACCACGGAGGTCGTCCATTATAAATGCTCATTAATTTTCTGTAGTCTTGTAAAAGTTATACCTAACTTTCATTTTTAATTCATTTATCAATTAATAACTAGGTACATCATGTCTAAAAACCAATGTGAGGTTTAACTAGAGACTAGGTAATAAAAACCCTGGGTAAAATATAAATGAAGGAACCAAGTAATTTGATTTACTGCTTATCGTGTACACTGTCGCGTGAATTTACGGTCGGGCTGTGACGTCACCCGCGGCTCCAATGCTTCTAGTCGATTTACGTCGCGTTCAGATTGGCGGGGCCTGAGGTAGCGCAAAATACCTAAAGTTTCAAAACAAGCCCGCCTTAAGATAAGAGTAAATAGGTTTCTATAAGATCTTCGTGGTTCATCTTAGACCACATCATCAGGTGAGATTGCGGTCAAACGAAGATACGCCCAGTTTAAAAAAATAACACAAGTTGCAATCGAGTCAAATACATTTATCTGTATCAGACATTATCCTTTCGATTGCCTGCCTTAGTAATCTTTTCTACATCTCTCTATCTTTAAGCTTATTTTATGATATATTTTCCATGCGATTTTTATGTACGGTCCTCATATTTGTTTTATTGTTTCAGGCACAATATCCTTATATTCGGAGGCTTGGGCCCGACGGCAGGTAAAGCTCTACGAATTGGAATAATGGGAATCAACTCTTCGATCGAGGTTGTGGATGCTGTAGCTGACGCCATGACAGATGCACTGGTGCATTTAAAAAAATCATCACTTTGAGACAAGAACACAGAGTGAAAAAAACTAGGATATGGAATATATCAGGATAGAGAACCAAACTGAAGAAATATAACACACCTTTATAACTCACTAGCTTGTAGGCTAGCTAATCTACGCAGGTACATACCAAATTTCGTTTAAGTCTTTACGACGGGATTGAGTAATAAACAAACAAACATCCAAACTCTCGCATTTATAATATTAGTGTGATTAAGCCGGAGTAAATAAATAACTAATTCAATAATAATAAATTGTCAAAAACAATGTATATGTGTTCACAAGTCGTTTATTCAATTAACTGTATGATAATTTACAAACTATTTACTGGTTCATCTACATGATGGGTGTTTATTCATCTCTCGAAATATTTTAGAATACATGATTTTTTATTAAAATTATAATTCTAATGAATATAATTTAGTAATATTATTTAATATTGGACTGGAATAATGTTTTATTAAATAAATAAAAACAATGCAATACAAGCGAGTTCATGGTATTCTTTATGGCCATTAGTTATGTTATTCGCAAGCCATAGATGACTACTTTTCTATTGTTAGATCATACAAAAAAATATTAAAATCAATAAAACTTTTGTAAATAAGTTTCTGCCGCGTCGAGCATACGACGTATTATAGCCAATATAAAACTATAGATACAAAACTCCTCACATATTTTGATGGACTAGAACCCACAACGAAACGCGAAAAATTTATTTAACAAGATTAAATGTTTTGGCAATATTTCATGAGAAAACGTTCATATCTCTAGAAAGTCATGTAGTACAATAAATAAAATGTTTATTGGGCCTCATCTAAACAACTCTGAAAACACAGCTTACATTCCTAATAATACCTTTAAATTTTCCCATCCATTGACGAGGCCCGTCGTATCCACGAATGAACGGATTCCTATACGCGAAGTATCGCTAGCTACATGGCATACATTTCCATCACATCGATATATTTGGACTAGCTTCCTTAATTACTTACCTAAACCGATAAACTAGTAATTAAACAAAACTAGTCACGAAATTTGCATAAACTTAGCTAAATTAATATAATCGTGATTTATATTAACGGTATAATCCGTTAGATTAAGTATACAATGTTACAACGTAAAGTATCTATAACGAAATATCTTTTTATTTACAAATTCATTTCTATGACAATTCTATTGTCATAACTAAAATTCGATTACAAATATAAGTTACAATTGTCAAATATCTAGAAATATTCGCATGAGACATTAATCAATCAGGCCCGCAAACATACAAAAAATACATATTAGCGTGAAGCGATCCACGCCCATAAGAAGTGGGCCTAGTGAAGGCCCTTGAGGCAGTAACTCATGTTTGTAATCATTTTCTGTCTAAGTAAAGTTATATTTAAATATATTTCGACGCAGGTTTAAACCTAGAACTAAATTATAATGTAGGTAATAAACGATTCAGTTAGGTTACAATTGTATGGTACTAAACAGAGATACAGAACTAAAAGCAAATGCACAAACAAGGCGACCAATACAAGTTCTGTGCTGGTTCACAATACCTACAAGTGCGTCTCTATTATAACAATAGAACCGTTAATAAATATGCATATAGTTAATATAATTTATATTTACATTTAAGAAAATATGGCACATCTTTATCGACCGCGCTCGCACCTTTTATTATCCCTCTCCCGAGCGATCGAGCATCTAAACACTAATCACTGGATCAAGTTCTGACAGAACCAAATTATATTCTTAAATTCCAAATAACCAAAGAATATAAATCTTTAAAGCAGTAATTTGGTCCTTCAGATTTGAGTTATATCGGATGATAATGCGCCTATAAAATTTCGTGTTATCTCATAATACCAATTAAAATACCGGTGGGTAGATATATACAACGTCGACAATAGTAAAGCTATTCCAATCGATCCCTGCCGTCGCGCGGCCGACCGTTCTTACCACCTACAAACCGATCAGGTGAAATGGAAACAGATCGTTAGACTAGTATACTTGAAAACTAAACTTTAAGCAAAGTGATACGGTAATGACAAACTGGAAATCCTAAACTAAAATGACACAAGCCAGAAAAACTAGATTTTAATTATTATACAATTATTAATCATGTTTTAGCAGATATAAAATAATTTGAAATTGTAATTCACGATGTTAACAGTACCTAGATCAAAAATGATAGATACAGAGCTAATACTAGTCTTTCGATCAGTCACAATCTAACACCCGATGCAACCTAAAAACTAGAAAGAAACACATTCGAATCGCACGAGTACATTAAATACGTCAGTCTATAGAGCGAGTCACTCTTAGCCTACACAGTCTGGGTATAGACGGGTCGGGCGCTACCACACCTAAATAGCAATATACTTCTAAAAAGATCAGGACATTGTCCAGAGTCCGAAAGAATGGATCGCAATTTGAAATATGTTCGAAGCCACACGAAAGTATTCATAAAATCTAGAAAGAAGAATTGTTGAGTTGATCGGTTTATCCATTCTTATAATTTTAAAGTTGGCTCTTTTTAAGCCGAAAGCCTTAGAAACGTCAATTTAAGATATTACAACATCATTCTTTCATCTGACTTGCTTCTGTCACAAGTGACTAAACGAATCTCAATCGGAAAGGAGGCATCGCCTAAAATTACAGTTCATTTCTAAGCGCGGTTGCAACCGCTGCAAGTTATATTATTGTAGAACATAATGTGCTCAACTGCGTACTGCAGTTGTTGAGTTATGTTGCACCAACACTGCAGTTTTTCAAACAGACGCAGAAGTGTATAGCAATAGCTGGAAGAAATGTATTCTTTGTGCGACGTTGGTAAACCTAAAGTGCAGTCAGATAATCAGCAGCGTTACTCAGCGCGCACTTGTAACCTAGCGTGTGGCTTCCATTGAGCTGTGTACTGAACCACCCGAACTGTTGAGTTTCAGTATCCTGGAACAAGCGTGGTGAGCTAGGCACTGCAACGGGAGTGACAACCAGCCGCGTATTATTAAACTGCAGTGACTTCTGCGTACCACTAGACTGCAGTGGCTGCGCTCAGCTGGGGGGCGGGTGGCGGGGGACGGCGGGGCGCTGGCGTCGGTGGCGAGTGCACGCGCAGCACGAGTCGACGCGCCGTCGCTTCTGACAGGAGGCTCGTCCGCAGCGCTTGCGGACGCACGTTACTTCGCCATCCTGGAGAGATAAGATAGCGGTGTTGTTAGCAAGGGAAAAATCCTATTTTATTTTTTATTTTTCGTTTGTTTTTCCAAACGTCGTGTCGACAATGCCTGGACTGCTACTGGTACATGAAGACTGACTACTAGATCTGTGACTGGTAGATGTAAAAGGCGACTTTCCAGTATCACTAAAACGTCAACACATCGACATGTGTATTCTGCCTGTCCTACGTAACCTACAGTGCCGTCTTGATCACTGACTGAATCTCAAAAGTACAGGCTCGGAGTTTGCCAAAGAGCGATGGAGCGCAGCATTTTGAGTCTCAAGAGAATAGTCAGGATTCGGAACACCTCGCTGCGCTTAAGTACCGGCATCACTGACGTCGGTATCAAGGCTGCCAAGTTAACGTGGGATTGGGCGGGTCATGTCTCCTGCAAGCATTGGTGGACTAAGGTCGTAACTGGATGGATCCCTGCGGATGGAAAGCGACACCGTGGAAGGCCTAAGAAGCGATGGCGCGATGATTGGACGCTTTTTATAGGGCTTGGCGGGATTTGGTACAAGATCGAGATAAGTGGAGAGATGGGAGGGAGGCATTTGCCCAGCAGTGGGACGGCATATGCTGGATAACATTTTTTTTTTCATTTACGGTCAGCCTTTGGCTATAAGCAGATATTTGGAGAACATAATTGGCGTGCTATACTGGACTCCATTGAGTATTGCACAGTTGGAAAAACTAATTTCTGTCACTCAGTTCTAGTAAGTTGTGGTGCTTAAGGCGGGTTTGCTGGTTTGGTTCGAGGAGCTTCACAGCTTAGATGCTTATATTAGATTAGGATGGTTCGATAGTCTGACTTTGTACGATTTTTCCATGAGTTAATCTCTTCCCTTACTGTGGTCATTTTTAAGTAATCGTGCAGTTCCTCTGTTGTGATAAAGGCAAAAATCATAATGCTAGAAAGTAAGTATATGAAATGTGGATAATTGTGTCAGTTCAACTAGCAGAATCGAACGGGAGGTGTATACATTTTTGTTCGATCAGAGGGTGTAAATCGCGTAAGTAATCCATTGCACACCAGATATTTTGGCGTACAAGCTAGTAAAAGCGAGCAAGACGCTAAGAGTCGAGGGTGCTATTGATCGCTTACACCCAAGTTTTACGCATAACTTAAAAGTCTTTCTAACAGTTTGTTGGTAAAAAGAAAACTAGCGTTCCCGGTATCCATTGTTTTTTTTTCACTACTAAACTATGGCCTTTTTAATTTAATAGGAATAAAGATTTCTCATGGAGGTTGTATTTCAATAAAGGTAATGTGGTCTCTCATATTTAAATAGAAATAAGAATTTGTCATGGAGGTTGTATTTAATTTCATCATTTATGAATGTAACCTCTTTTATTTTATATATAGAAATAAGGAATTGTCGTGGTGGCTGTAATTCATTTTAGTATATATTAAGAAGTCAATGAGCCTTATTCTATTTTTCAATTTACTTACACACCTAGGGGCGTAAATCACATTTAATATCAGGATTTGAGCTAACAATAACCAACATTCAGAGAACGAGTGATGTAAAATAATTTAATACCGCTAGACCCAAATAGCAAATAATGAAGACACAAATGTCTTCTTCAAGTTCATCAACTCCCTTTACATTTTCGCAATTCTAGAAAGCATCTCTAAGAATTCGTACTTTGATGGGTTTTTGATAGAATTTAAATATTTTTACCTTGCATCTGCAAGTGACACATCTCTGCTCGCCGTGCGAGTGTATGGACGGATGCACCTCCTTGCCGTTGGGCAAGGGTCCGTCGGGGAACTTGCAGCCACCTTCTGCCAGGATCTCATCAGCTGTCCGCGGTGCGCCCTGGTCTTTAGGAGTTTCCTCGTCGGGTTTTTTTGCTCTTGGCTAGAAAAACACAACAAATTATTCAAACTTTATGGAAGGTACCTATTCAAAGAAGTAGGTTCCTACAATACCAACACAATATGAAATATTTTGGCGATCAAAGGCTCTAAATAAATGAGTAAAGCGGAAATTTATTTTATTATTGGATTGGAAGAAACACAGATTTCATAGTACCTAGTCAGGTCATAAGTATTGTCACACAGTAAAAACTTTTCTTTTAGAATGCTGGCCACAAAAAAGTTTATAGAATTCGAATTTCGAATTGTTCATGAAATTAAAAATGTAAACTTTTTAGAATTTTACTCATTTTTAAATATGGAGTGGACGCTTAAAGAAGACCGTGTTGCAGTTATTGCGTTGCATCGTTGCGGTTACGCGCCAATTCAAATTTATGACATACTGAAAATTTTGAATATAACCAAAAGATTCGTTTATCGCACCATCAAACGATACAATGAAGACTCTAGTGTAGAGTACAGGTCAAGAAGTGGTCGCCCTCGGTCTGTTAGGACTTCAGCAGTGATAAAAGCTGTGAAGGCGCGAATTTAAAGAAATCCCAAACGTAAGCAGAAACCGTTGGCCCTTCAGATGGGGTTAAGCAGAACCACGGTGAAAAGGGTGTTAAATGAAGACTTAGGGCTTCGAGCATATCGAAGAAAAACAGGACATCGTTTGAATGCTCATATAATGGACCTGAGACTGAAGAGATGCCGCGCTTTGTTGAAGCGGTACGCGGGAAAAAAATATCGGGAAATTCTTTTTTCGGATGAAAAAAATTTTACCGTAGAAGAGAGCTACAACAAACAAAATGATAAGGTGTACGCACACAGTAGTGAAGAAGCAAGCAACCGTATTCCGCGTGTCCAACGAGGTCATTTTCCATCCTCGCTCATGGTATGGTTGGGAGTTTCTTATTGGGGCTTAACAGAGATACATTTTTGTGAGAAAGGTGTAAAAACGAATGCAGTTGTGTATCAAAATACAGTCCTGACGAACCTTGTGGAACCTGTTTCTCATACCATGTTCAATAACAGGCACTGGGTATTCCAACAAGATTCGGCGTCAGCTCATAGAGCGAAGAGCACACGAGACTGGCTGGCGGCGCGTGAAATCGACTTCATCCGGCACGAAGACTGGCCCTCCTCCAGTCCAGATTTGAATCCGTTAGATTACAAGATATGGCAACACTTGGAGGAAAAGGCGTGCTCAAAGCCTCATCCCAATTTGGAGTCACTCAAGACATCCTTGATTAAGGCAGCCGCCGATATTGACATGGACCTCGTTCGTGCTGCGTCAGACGACTGGCCGCGCAGATTGAAGGCCTGTATTCAAAATCACGGAGGTCATTTTGAATAAACTTTAGTGTCATAAGAATCTATGTTTTGTTAGGTTCATTTTGGTATATAAATGGTTACATAATGAATAAACTTGTTTCAATTATTTTATATTAAACATGTGACAGAATTTATGACCTGACTAGGTATATGAATGGATTTAAAATTTGCATGTAAGAAACATATGTATGTCTTTATTAATTATCATCATCATCGACCTATAGCTGTCCACTGCTGGACGTAGGTCTCTCCCAGGGTACGCCTTTGAGCCCGATTTTTCAGCACTTCTCATCCAATCTTTGCCAGCTACAGTGCACAAATCATTACTCCATTTAGCCGGATGGCCCGGAGGCACTCCAGAACGTTTATCCCAATGGTTATCTGTTCCAATGGGCCCAATGCCACTTCAGCTCAGAGGTACATCGATCACCTTGGATTTTGTCCAGTTGCTAGAAATAAACAGACCTACCGGAAAATTTTCAAACTGTTGATGAATATAACTTACTTCAGGGCAGATTCGGCAGCAGGCGGTCTTATCAACTCTATAGGCCTCCTTCTCACTGCAGTGCAAGGCTGGGCACCGCACTCTCGGGCAGTGGATTTGCCTCGTGTCGAAGTTGCAAGTGCAGGTGACGCAGGTATCGTATCCTCCAGGCACTAAGTAAGGGTGCCAGGATGAACCGGGTGCGTACTGTTGCCCGGCGAGCTCACAGCTACCTGTCTCGCTCCATACTGCTGTTGTTGAATCTGTGGGGGAGAGACAATACTAATATTATCAACAGATAGCTCAACTGCTCCAGATCACTACCAGGCGGAAGTGTCCCCGAGACCCTGGCTGCATTGCCTCGCTGAATTGCAATGCTTATGCGTTGACCCAGATAAGCGCCAGCTCTCGGATCACACGTCGCTTCGCTGGGAAATGCAGCCAGTGACTTGGGGACACTTCCGCCTAGTAGTGATCTGGAGCAGTTGAGCTATCTATAGATCTTTTGTAACGGTCTTTAGATGATTCAACTGTTTCTTCTGTATTTTATTGTAAATAATTGTATGTTCTTTCTGTTATTAAATAAAATTACTTCATATTATCAATGCGAAAATAACTCCTTTTCATGACTGGATAAATGGCTGGACCAATTTAGATGAAATTTGGTATACAGATAGATTATTATTATGATTAGGACAAAGGCTACTTTTAACCTAACTGCGCAAAAGGAGGGTAATGTAAGATGTATGTATCTCATGAAACGTGATAGTTAGACAGTTGCAATTTTCACAGATTATGTATTTCTGTTGCCGCTATAACACTAAATACTAAAAACAGAATAAAATAAATATTTAATCCCATACAACAAACGTGATTTTTTGCTGTTTTTATAGATAATGGTACGGAACCCATCGTGCGCTAGTCCGACTCGCACTTGGCCGGTTTTTATACTTAGGTATCTAGGTAGTTTGAGAGACTTATTGAGTCACTCTTAGATACTCTAAAGTAATTTAAGTCATCTTTGTGAAATAATAAGTTTTATATTGCTCCTCTAAAATTTGCTCATTATGGACTTGCGAATTCTGATAATCCGGCCGACGAGATGCTTGTTCAATCTCTAATGGTGGATTCCTATATCCGTCGGTAACCAGCTACGACTCGTTTGACACTAGTTTGACACTTTTTCAAGGAGATACGAGCCGTAGCTGGTTACCGATTGATATAAGAACTAGCCATAAGTCGTATAAAATGACGACCTCCGTGGCGCAGTGATCGTATAGCCGGCTGAGACGCAGGAGGTAGCGGGTTCGATTCCCGCCGCGGAACTAATGTTTGCATGATCTACAAATATTTGTGCTGGGTCTGGGTGTTTTTCTATATATTATAAGTATGTTATAAGTATACAAAAAATCGTATACAAGTATTCTATCAATTATCTGGTTTCTATAGTACCAGCTCTGCTTAGTTTGGGGCTCATGTCGCGTGTGAAATGTCCAGAAACATTTATGAATTTATTAAAAGAAAGCCAAGGTGCATACTTGTGCAGATCGGGCAGCATTGTCCCAGCGGCATCTGCACGGGCGTGATGCAGTTGATCCGAGGGCACTGCACCTGCTCGCATCGGGGAATCCCGTGCATACAAACGCATTTTGAACATGTCTGGAAAGAATAATAATAATGTACAATCAATTTCCTTAAAGTACTTAATTTAACATTGTTTTATTGTGCTTATATCGTCAATTGCATAGACTCGAGCAAAACAGCTAATGGAAACTAAAGGTTAAACGGTACGCGAGTGCGCGAGCCGGGCCAGCCGGCCACGCCACGCCACGCCACGCGCCTACTTCACGCCTAGCTCGGGACAGATTCTTGAGCTAGTCGCCTATTTTGTGTTTTTAGACATAGACATACATTTATTTGCTACCATCGCACATACAAATTCACACAATACAATACACATCAAAGAGAAAACACAATTAAGAGAAAACAGAGAATTACATACAACAAACATAGGAACAATAGAATGAAATAATAAATATACAATGTAGTCAGGGAAAAGTTATAGAGGCAAGTAGGTGTGTATGTGCTACTGCAGCAAATGGGTTCCAGCTCAGCATTATGCCTCACCACCGATCGACTGTTCGGCGCTGTTATTCTGCCGAAACCTTATTTAGGCAAGTCATTAGAACTCGTAAGATCGAATAGGCACTAATTGGTGTTTGCATATAACTATGATAGGCTTTATTAGATAATAATGATAAGTAGATAGAAGTAATAAATATATTATGTAAGGAATAATCATAATGATAAGAAATGTTGGAGAACAAATTATAGATAATAATACGAATAAATATAAATAAACTAGGAACTTTACCGTCGCGTCAGCAAGTGAACGGCGGACTGTAACAATTTGTACCAGACACCCCAGTTTTTTGTTTTATAGTTAAATGTTTCTTATAATGTTTTTTATATCTAAATTTTGATTTTAGTAGCCGAAAAGGTGGTGGTATGTTATTCCAACACTTATTATTTGGTATTTCACTTTTTTAGGTATTTCTACTTGTGTTTCTACAAAATGGAGTGGAATAATAAAATAATTACGGACTTTACTCAACTTTATAAATAGAAACCGGTTATATGGAATCCAAAAGATGCAGACCACAAGACTTGCAATAGTGAGCAGGAACATTGAACAATAGTAGTTTTTATTGCGATTTTTACGATCCACGTGTTATATAAAGGAGTCGTGTCGACATGGACCGCGCGGCTCGCGCTATTACGCGCCGTCTAACCGTACAATAAACACTGTTCAGTTTACGTCCGAAGAAATAATCCAAAAGTAAATATTCTTCGTACGTAATCGTGTAATCCAAACTAGTATTATAAATGCGAAACTAACTCTGTTTGTTAGTTACCTTTTCACGACTAAGGGTTGAACGGATCGTAATGAAGTTTAGCAAGAACATAGATGAATGAATGAATGAATTGGAACCACAAGCAGATTCAAATGAGCCCAAACACTAGTAGCCTACTATAATCCATTCAGAAGTTCCGTTGTCTAGCATCCGTCTCCACCATGAGACCACCTCCATGGTACCATATTATTGCATTATTACTGAAGTTACATATGTATTCCAAATGTCAGTTCAATCAGTTGAGGGGAACGGGTTCAAAATTCAGTTGCAAGATTCCACCCGGACATACATTGCAAGTTAATAAAAAGCTTGCAAAATAATATTGAATGGGGTGAAATAGGGGTTGAAAGTTCCATATAATTTAACCGTCGTTCATTGGAGTGAAGGCATTTACATGAAGTGTCGCGTCACTTTGACATGTCAGCATTTAAGTTCTTTGATAATTTATAAGGCAGAACAAGGTTTCCCGGGTCAACTAGTGCATGTATATCTTGGAGGCACTTCCGCCTGCTAGTTTATAGCAGTTGAGCTATTAATAAATCGTTTGCAACGCACTTTAGATGGCTCACCTGCTTCATTCGTTTTTTTAATGAAGTTTCATCATCATTAACATATCGGAAAAAGGGCGTCCACTGCTAAACATAGGCCTCCCCAATACATTTCAAAGCAACCGATCTTGTAAGGCTGCACCCCAACATCTCCCAGCAGATAAGCAACCTTTATCAGGTCATCTTTCAGTGCAGTTTTGTAGCTACCAACTTTTACACATGCTTTTCTTAGTTTAAAATAAAAAAATTTGATTTATATAATCTCATGCATATGACGCGGGCTGCCAACGTACGTCGCCCCGGTAGAATTGTCATTCGGCCATCATTAGCTGTATCTATGTTTAAGAAAATGAATTTTCTTCTTAATTTTATTGTGTGCAATTTTCCGATATTTTAATAGTTATTCTGCTATTCGGAGTGAAGACAAATCCAAAAAATCAATGATCATAAAATCGGTCTTGCCTTTCTTGAGTTATAAATGGTGTAACTAACCGATTTCCTTTTATGTATATAGATTTGAATTTAGACTTCGGTACATAAAAGAAAACGCTACACTGAATTCCGTTTATGAGCGAAAGTCTGACATCGGGGACAGAGCGATAAATCACAAAGGGAGTTGATTCAAGTAATCCAAGTCTCCACTCAAGTAATTTTCTGCGCCAACGGCCGTCAGTTTTCCGAGCTATGTGCCCTGCCCACTGCCACTTCAGCTTGCTAATCCTTACTGCTATATCGGTGACTCTGGTTCATCTACGAATCTCCTCATTTCTGATTCGATCTCCTAGAGAAACACCAAGCATAGCCCTCTCCATAGCACGCTGTGCAACTTTGAGCTTGCTTATGAGGTCTATAGTGAGAGACCACGTTTCTGCCATACGTCATCACTGGTAACACACACTGATGAAAGACTTTCGTCTTAAGACACAGTTATGTTGGACTAGAAGTGGTCACGAAGTTTCCCAAACGCTGCTCAGCTGAGTTGGATTCGTCGACTGACCTCTTTCTCGAAATTGACGTGTAATGAATGTTAGTCCAATATCGAATAGAATAACTTCATGATGAAATTACCTTGGTATCGGTCCAAATCTCTCCCGTCTTGTACAGCTTGTCACCCTGGGAGCAGTACCCTTGGTTGAGCCTGAAGATGGCGTTGTCTGACAGCTGGTCTTCCAGAGGTCCAGGAGTGAACTTGGCACTCAGCTCGTTGTCCGATGTCCCGGGGACGGACGGGAGGCAACTTGTTGGCACGCTTATCTGAAAATGAAACGAAATGCTGTTTGAATAAAGAAAACTACTTTGATTTCATCACTAAAGTGATTGTGGCGTCCTGCGTCTCAGCCGGCTATTCGTCCACTGAATAGCCGGCTGAGACGCAGGAGGTTATGGGTTTGATTCCCGCTGCGGGACAAATGCTAGCATGGTCTACAGATTCGGGTTCTGGGTTTCGGTATTTTTCTGTATATATTATTTACAAACATAATGTATTTAAGTATTCTATCAGTTATCTGGTTCCCATAGTACAAGCTTTGCTTAGTTTGGGCTAGATAGCGTTGTGTGAAATGTCCAGCATTATTTATTTATTATTAAAGTAATTCTTATGTCTTATCTTTTTCAAGTTAGAGCATTGCAATATTATTAAAATATACTCCAACCAAAGGTTGTCTGGAAGAAATCGCTTCAAAACGCAAATGTCATTTTGGTTTTGTGTTATATACCTAAGTTTATTACTTTTTTTCAGTGCAGAATACATACTTTATTCATTCAAGCGAGCTTTTCAAAAGTTGTACACACGGCTACACATTAAGTTATGCATTTCCAGTATAAGCTGACCTCGCAACATATAGGCTGTTCGTAGAATAAGAGGTCAGCTTATACTGTAATTGTATAGCTTGACGTGTAGCCGTGTGTACAACTTATACGTCTTCACCTCTGTGTATACAAGTCTTGTAATATTGTACTACTTAACATTACTTAACATACTAAATATATACGTACATTATTTATCTGTCCTAGTAGACTTAAAAACTTTATTTATTCAAGATTATCACACAAAACGGAATAGTTTTAGGAGGGCTTAGTGCTAATAGAAGGGAAAAGGGTATTTCAACGCTAATAATATAAATAAACTCCAAATGACTTAGTTAATTATGTTAGTTAAGTGCACAGTTTTCAGCACCTTTAATCATATGAATAATTGTATTTGTTTTCATTGTCTTAAACAATTCTTACCTTTCCATTTCCCGCATCTTAGTAGCATGAACAGTGAAAAGTGTTAGTTATAAGATAACATACAACATTACGACAACATACAAATTTTATTTCGGTGAGGATTGGCCGGAGCATGTAGATCTGTGCCACGCGCGCGAGTGCCAGTCACCTACTACTTGCTTAGGAGAAGAACGAAACAAACATGTATCATATCCGCGCTCTATTGTCGCGCAATTACGTAAGCGAAAAATGATAAAATCTCGAATTGCATGAGAACCTATGAAAAAGTGCTTTTCCATTAATTTGGGTACTATAATTACCCACATAACTGTGTAAAAAATACTTTAAATCTTTTATAGAGTCGGAGAATGAACGATGTTAGTGTTTTAGAAGAGTCGATTTTGACAAATAATTGTATCGAGAAAAGTTTCACCAATTGCGATTCTGACTGTCATTTATGTAGTTTAAATTCTCAAGTAAATATTGCTTAAATATGAAATCAGTACCATTATTCGACAGTTACTTGGCGGCTCAATTTTTTTACATAGTGTTTTAATAGGAACCGCACGTACTGATATTATTCGTACTAAACCGTTTTCATACTCTTCAAATTTTTTTTTATCATTATTGCTAAAATTGGTAATTCTGGTAACTCGATACCTGATACGAAAATGTGATTTACGCCCCTAGTGGCGTAAATCGCATTTAACATCTTACGTCCCTAGGGACGTATGTAAATTTGAAAAAAGAATGAGGCTCCATTCGTAAATGCTGAAATTAATACAATCTCAATAACAAATCCTTATTTCTATTCAAAAATTAAAGAGGCCTTATCGTGAAATACAACCTCCATGGCAAATCCATGTTTATATTAAACTAACTGACCCGCCCGCGGCTTCGCATGCGTGGTATTTCAATGAAAATAATACCCTCATTTAGTGCACTCAGGTAAAAAGTAGCCTATGTCCTTTCCCAGGATATAATCTATCTCCTTGGCAAATTTCATTACGATCCGCTCAGCCGTTTAGTTACGAAAAGGTAACACACAAACTTACTATGTATGTATTACAATATAAACCTTCCTCTTGAATCACTCTATCTATTGCTGAAAACTGCATTAAAATCCGTTGAGTAGTTTAAAAGATCTAAGCGAACAGACAGCGGAAGCGACTTCATTTTATACTATGTAACTAGCTGACCCGCCCGCGGTTTCGCATGCGTGGTATTTCAATTAAATCATTACCCTTTCTTTGCGCACTCGGGTAAAAAGTAGCCTATGTTCTTCTCCAGGATATAATCTATCTCCTTGCCAAATTTCATTACGATCCGTTAAGCCGTTTAGTTATGAAAAGGTAACAAACAAACTGACAAACAAATAGTTACTTTCGCAGTTACTATCTATGTAGGTATTATACATATAAACCTTCCTCTTGAATCACTCGATCTCAGCAAGAGATTTGTATTTTTGTATATTTGTAACGAATAAACACTAAAACTACTGGTCCGATTTCAAAAATTCTTTCATTATTAGAATGCTACATTATCCCTGAGGAACATAGGCTACTTTTTACTCAACTGCGCAGAAGGAGGGTAATGTTTTTATTGAAAAACTACGCGTGCCAAGCTGCGGATTAGTCAGCTAGTACTTAATAATTTGCATGCCTCTGTGGTACAAACAAGATGGAGCCATAGAATTTTAAGAACTTTGTAACACTTATTTGAAGCAAATAAATGTTCGATAGATATTTATAAAAAGCTACCTGTGGTACTCGCGTGCGCATCAGTACAGTGACGTTGTCATTAGACCGCAGCTCTAGGTAAGCAGCTCCGATATGCAAAGCAACCAGCTCTGCCCCAGTGGGCTCCAGCACCCAGCCCTCCTCTGGACCCAGCTCTCGAGCGCTGCCTTCCACTCCTGCGTGGGTCTCGAGCCACCACGAAGACCGGGAACGAGCGTTACTGCCAATCACTACAGTCTGAAAAAGTTAGGATATTAATTCTGTTGTCATCATCATACGTGTAATCTTATGTACGACATACATCAAATGAAAACACTAGTAGATATATACATTGTGGGTTGGACTGTTGAACAAGAAGGTGGTTCAATGCGAATTTATAAAGTTATTTGAAATGTGATGTTGTAACCTCATTTAGTTTTAGTGATGTTTTGTGGGGATTTAATTGTAACGTACCTACTTTTATCTGGATTATTTCTGGGTGTACCTATAACTATATACCTAGTCAGGTCATAAATTCTGTCACATGTTTAATATAAAATAATTGAAACAAGTTTATTTATTATGTAACCATTTATATACCAAAATTAACTTAACAAAACATAGATTCTTATGACACTAAAGTTTATTCAAAATGACCTCTGTGATTTTGAATACAGGCCTTCAATCTGCGCGGCCAGTCGTCTATCGCAGCACGAACGAGGTCCATGTCCATATGGGCGGCTGCCTTAATCAAGGATGTCTTGAGTGACTCCAAATTGGGATGAGGCTTTGAGCACGCCTTTTCCTCCAAGTGTTGCCATATCTTGTAATCTAACGGATTCAAATCTGGACTGGAGGAGGGCCAGTCTTCGTGCCGGATGAAGTCGATTTCACGCGCCGCCAGCCAGTCTTGTGTGCTCTTCGCTCTATGAGCTGGCGCCGAATCTTGTTGGAATACCCAGTGCCTGTTATTGAACATGGTATAAGAAACTGGTTCCACATGGTTCGTCAGGACTGTATTTTGATACACAACTGCATTCGTTTTTACACCTTTCTCACAAAAATGTACCTCTGTTAAGCCCCAATAAGAAACTTTCAACCATACCATGAGCGAGGATGTAAAATGACCTCGTTGGACACGCGGAATACGGTTGCTGGCTTCTTCACTACTGTGTGCGTACACCTTACCCCGTACCGTCCCGCGTAGCGTTTCAACAAAGCGCGGCATCTCTTCAGTCTCAGTTCCATTAGACGAGCATTCAAACGATGTCCTGTTTTTCTTCGATATGCCCGAAGCCCTAAGTCTTCATTTAACACCCTTTTCACCGTGGTTCTGCTTAACCCCATCTGAAGAGCCAACAGTTTCTGCTTACGTTTGGGATTTCTTTGAATTCGCGCCTTCACAGCTTTTATCACTGCTGGAGTCCTAACAGACCGAGGGCGACCACTTCTTGACCTGTCATCTACACTAGAGTCTTCATTGTATCGTTTGATGGTGCGATAAACGAATCTTTTGGTTATATTCAAATTTTTCAGTATGTCAAAAATTTGAATTGGCGCGTAACCGCAACGATACAACGTAATAACTGCAACACGGTCTTCTTTAAGCGTCCACTCCATATTTAAAAATGAGTAAATTTCTAAAAAGTATACATTTTTATTTTCATGAACAATTCGAAATTCGAATTTTATAAACATTTTTGTGGCCAGCATTCTAAAAGAAAAGTTTTTACTGTGTGACAATACTTATGACCTGACTAGGTATATATACATATATATATATATAACTAGTATAGTATAGTAGTAGGGTATAACTAGCTATTAATAAATTGTAGTGAAGTCGGTAAATTATAATGTAAATAAAGTATTGCAAAGTATTTAGCGTATATTCGTAATGTAATTAAAATATCTAATTTATCTGGGATTATATTATAACTCTTTTATATATCTGGGATATATTTATAACAACACCTAATATTGTTGTTAAATAATTAATATAAAATAATTATAAAAGTTTTTGATGATAAGTTTTTTTCCAATTTCGTACTATATAATATTTTCTGTCTTTTGTTTGAAAATTAAAAATTTTATATAGTTCAATTTAATTTAATCTATTTTTTTTTATTTTCTACAATTCGTTCATTACACTTAAATATAACTTTACATTAATCCAATACGCTATTGTAATATTAAGACTTTAATAATATTAAGTCTTAATTAATATTAAGTCTTTTAATATCAAGTCCTAGAAGTATGAATGACACAACCTGTCTAAAATAGGTAAACAAATCATGTAAGTAGACTGGCTAAGCGGCATCGTTGCATACGCACCGCCGCGACGTTTTGATGTTTAAAATATAAAAAAATTGTTTATTGGAAATGTATCGATTACTGGATAAATATACAAGGTACCGGTATTAAACCCACCTCTAAAATCTGTATACGATTCTGGATATGTATTTAAATTAATGTTGTATATGAAATTACAGGATGTATATCCTCCATCGTAAATTTCCCCAGAGTTACCCATTTCTTGCGCCCTATATCAGGTCGATTTTCTATTTAGTGCGCTGCGCTTTCCAATGCCTGGTCTAAACTCGAGTACCTACTGTGTGAACATTGATAACAAATCGTAAAATGCCTTTGCTACTAACTGGATGAGGGCAGATCTTGCTTGATATTCTCATATCTTTACTCCAGAATATTCAAAGATTCAACCTTTTACTGTGCAATCTCGAACATTTATCATTTACCACTAAGTTCAGTTGTGGGGAACGCTTGACCATCCATGAAAATAGCGTAGTGAGTAGTAGAGTTTCTTGTAAAACGGCTTGTCCGGGGAAGTACTACCACCATACCTATTCCTGCCGCCAAGCAGCATTGTTGTGTATCAGTTTAAAGAGTATGGTTGCCGGTGAAAATACAGATGAGGCTTTATACCTATATGCCTCAAGTTGATGGACGCAGGGCAAATACTTTGTTATAGGCGATGGCTACCATCTAAGGTTTTCCCATACATATGACTTGGTACGCTTCAAGAAAAATGTAGAGGTTTCTATTGGGTAGGGAACGCATCGACAATACTCCGGGTGTTGCCGGTGTCAATAAGCGACGGTGACTGCTTACCATCAGGTGGACCGGAAGCCTGTTTCCCCACACGTAACAACAAAAAAAGGGGTAAGCCATACGCTTGGTTCATCTCCAGGTGGTGTAAAAAAACTCATTCATCATTTACCTCATAGTATAATCCACACAGGGAATCGACAGAGACCCAGACCAGTCCAGCCATGGTAGTTGGCAGTCGGATCTGGCTGGTTCTCTTCAGAAGAGCTGGTCCGGACCCAGCTGCGTCTGGCAGCATTCTCGACGTCAATCTTCCTCGAAGGGCTGGTGGACCTGCAAAATAGTTATGAAGAAAATAATATATACGCTTCACTTTATTCATACTTCTCAAATTCAGATTCAATCCAATAAAGAAAATCTTAATTCATATTTATTGTTTTCAAGTCCATCAAACCCAGACGACCTTCCGGTTATATTAAACAAAAACCACTACAATTCTTAAAAGGTATCATTCTTCAAGTTGTGACATAATATATTATTATAGGTGTTAGTTCCAGAGGACACTTGGCCAGACGTAATTACAACAGGTGGACTAAGGCCCTAACAGAGTGGAGACCGAGAACTGGGCATCGAAATAGGGGACGTACACCAGCGTGATGGGTCGACGACATTTATAAGACCGTGGGTCGTACGTGGTTCAGGCTGGCACAGGATCGGGAAGAATGGCAAAAACAAAGAGAGGCCTATGCCCAGCAGTGGGTCGACACGGGCTGAAAATGATGATGATGATGGTAGTTCCAGAGGTGGTGATTATTCCATATCTGAACTTAACATGCTAATTCCGAGCGCTGCATAAAGAACACAACTCTTACCCGTATCTGCTCCAATATGCACTGCCAGCTGATCTTCATACAACGGCTGGAAGATTCGAGCACTGGGTCTGGCCAGCACGCCAGTATGAGTGTCCAGGATTTCCACTTGGGAATGCCTTTTTCCTTGTTCCTCAACAAGAGTGATTTTGGGGTCGGTTGCGCCCAAATTGTCTATCTAAAATAGATAAATCATTTACATAATTATTAGTTAGTATGCCTTTAAGAGTACATCAGGTTTTTGAAGTAACTTTTATGCATGCTGTAAATGTTAATGAAATCGTATTTAGTTATTTATTCTAAATACCTTTTGAGAAACTAAAATTACATTCAAATATTACAAGCGAGAATAGCAATTATTCTTAACATTGACTACGGGGACGTATTGATACTAATGAGAATGAGTTTGTTTGTTTGTTTTAATTATTTATTACACAAAAAGAATATTGTACAAATGGAGAACTTAATGCTAAAAGCTTTTTTCAAGCAGTCAACCGTGACAGGTAATAACCTTAGGTTGGCGTGCTTAACTAGGTACTAACAAAATACAAATAGAAATAAAAAACTACTAACTCCCTAATTGCCTACAAAAATATAATAACACTCACAAATACAATATATTTATAAAATAAACAAATATAACACAAAAATAGATAACATACATTAATACATATATAATAAATAAATGAATCTAATAACATATAATAAATAAAGTAATACGGAAAGCTGAAGTGGAGTTAGAATTTAAATAGGTAGTGACTGTGGACAGAACGTTTGAAAGCTGGTTTAGATAACATTTTTCTAATACTGAGGGGAAGAGCGTTCCATATGCCCACTGTCTTAACTTCAAAAGAGTTGACACGGTAGGCAGAGGGTGGCTCGGCAAAGAGAATCTGTTGACCTAAGATTACGATCGTGAGTGTCGGCTAAGATAGTAAACCTTGATTTTAAATAATGAGGAGAGTCTGGGTCTCACAAAATGGAGAACAGGAGACACAGTATTCTTACATTTTCCCTTGTCCTAATTGAGAGCCATTTCAGCTTACAACGAGCTGAAATGTGACAAGACGTGGTCATATTTATGAAGACCATACACAAAACGTATGCAAGACTTCAGCAAGCGATCCAAATTATTGAGATGGTCGGCAGACAGATCAAGGTAGGCCACATCAGCGTAATCAATATTGGGTATGAGGGTATTCACCAAAGAAATTTTAGTTTGCTCTGGAAGAAAGTTCTTAAAACGTAGAATAGAATGGAGACAAGCAAAACATGACGTGAGACCTCTTTTACTTGAGCTGACCAGCTTAAATTGGCATTAAGGTAAATGCTAAGGTCTTGGGTCTTGGTCATGTCATGGGTCGTTTTTAATCGATAGATTTTATGAATGAACTTTGAAACCACTAAAACTAAGTCGTCGTTAAATTGAAAGTTCTACCTACGTTTAATTTCCGATAAACTTATTTATCAATTTACCTGAATGTCATAGACAAGCGATCCATCCTTGTCGATATAAAGCAGCGCCAATCCTTCGGGTGACACGCTAGCCGGTGCTCTTTCCGCTACTAAAGGCGCATGGAACAGCTCACAGGCAGCTTTTTGCCTCACACTGCCCACTATCCTTCTTTCTGGAGCACCTACTGCTTCTATGGTTAACAGCAATCGACCTCGAGCCAAAGATCGTAGTTCAGCAGCGGTGACAGGAGTGGAAACTTCCAAAACGTTGGTGTGGTAGTCTGGTTTTGCTACTCTCTGCACCTGAAAGAGTAGAATTCTTCGTTTCTTTGCTTTCAAGTTTCATCTGGTATTCCACTTCAATAAAATCATTTTTTTCAATTCTGAGTTGTGACTAAGTTAGCTATGATATTGCAATTTGATTGACTAATTCCTAGAAGTGCCTATTGATCAGTGTTTAGTTTGAATGATGCATGATCGTGATGATGAATGCTCATTTATCATCATCATGATTATGCATAGTAAATAGGTACCGCAGACACTACAACCTATATCATACCATTGATAGCTCTTGCTATTTTTCATAGCTATAATTAAATGTACAAGTCCCTAAAGTAAAGATTAATTGCAAATGAAATCCTGAACCTAATTTGTTATTTCTCAATTGCAAAATAAAAGATAAAAAGTTAGTTTGTTTGTCCGTATGCATTCCCAATCAAGTCACGAGAGGCTCAACGCGGTCAGGCTAGAACAATTATTAAACAATGTTTCATTGATGGCAGTTGATTTTCATTAGGGCTGCAAAACTACTACAAGTCCTGATAAATTATAAGGTTTGTGTAAATTCTCCTATCTATCTATCTATCTACCCAGCGTCCAGCACCCACTGTTGGCTATAGGCCACCTCTATATCTCGCAAGTCCAATTGGCCTCGAGCAAGTCTCATCCATTGCTGTCCAATTTCCGTTACGAGATCGTCAGGCCATCGGGCCTGTGGTTCTCCTAAGAAATTAAAACAGCAACGTATTCTAAAGTGTTTATAAAGTTACCTGATCAATAATGGTCTGATTCTTCTCGGGCAATGTCAGCACAATCTTCACCAAGTGAGAAGTCGAAGCTGTCTTCGGGAACACTCCATTGAACACTAGAGCCAGGTAAAGGCTAGGTGTAGCTCCAGCAACTCCTGTGATAATAGCGGTACCTCCCCACCATCCATCTTCATGGTCCATTGCTTCGTAATCTCTACAGGCTCCTTGCCCAAACGACGGAGGAGGATGTTCAGGCTCCAAAAGTGTCGTGAACATTTCCGAAGTCAAAGCAGGATACCTACAATCAAAAAATCAAGGATTCAAGGAAATTTGCTAGGATTTCCAATAATCATTACGGCGGTGGTATGGCGAGATCACATAGTTTTCAAAGGATAAAATCGATTACGGACCTTCATAATAGTGAATTAATAAGAAGGATGATATAAATGGTTAGTCGGCAAAGATTACGACATCGCGCAATTAAAAGAACGAATCAATTGAGATTTCGCTTTGAACGCCAAAGCCGACTTGCCTACATACGGTGGTATTTTCCAAGAGTTATTTCTAATGAAATCGCCTGATTTCCGTTATTAATCACACGGTTAATTTAATTTACGATCCACAGCGAATAGAGCTACTGTCGAGGTTTTCTCAGAATCAATGAAGGACTTTACTGAGCAATCTAATAGACCCATAGAAGTTGGCATAGTTCGCGAGTTGAATGCGATAATAGCGAATGTTCGTACCTACCTGTCGATTCGGCCGCTTAGAGCGCTGTCGATGGAGTTATTCCGTTCGTCACCCCAAAGCAAAGCGACGTGCAACTCTCCGTCCCGCAATAAACTCTTGTATTGACGAGGTACTCGACGCCAGACGCCGCATAACTGCAGAAAGAGCATCATCAGAAATATACATTTCGTAAACATAGCAAAAGCAATTTCAATAGTTTGTTTTGCTAATGGCCACGATATTTGCGTATTCTAATACCTTATCAGTTTTTTCTTCGTAAGTGGCGTGAATTCCCGGTATTTTCTTGAGAGATTGTTCAAGAAGCACTCGTCCGACTTTATCGAGAAAGGCGAGTGCTCTCGGCAGCGTGCCTATCGAGGGGCTCAGAATGACGGACCAGTAGAGATGACGTCGTCGAAAAGTGAAGCGGGCTGTCGCTACTCCTGGGGCCACTGGCACTCCTGACATGTCGTCACGCCTGACGCAAAGTGGAGACCGGCCCGTTAGAAATGAAGCAAAATCTGTGCAAAACATAAAAGTATGACTCTAAACTTTTCAATCACTCTGTATGCTTTCCCGCCAAGGATCATGCCGATATATTTTTGTATGGCTAAGACTGTCACTAGTAGCTAGAGGACGTGATGTTGTTTGCAAGATCTTTGAGACTTATGTTCTAAGAATTTAGTACACTCACATCTCATATTGTGTTCATCTTCTTCAGCAGTGATGACCATTGGGCTGTCTTCTTGCACGATATCCGGCGCTGTAACAAAGATAGACACATCAAAACAAGTCGCCACGTGTGTGGCACTTGGATGGTACCGGTTTATTTACCTTAACTCAATGGTAATTAATATTTTCTGCTGTAAGTGCGCGCCTGACGGGTGCGGCGCCTAGATATCATGTTACCAGACCATTTGGTACTTGCAAAGCTACTTTGTAAACGACGTGATTTATCAATTACGCGTAGTTATGAGTAGAGTAGGGGGGAGGGGGGGGGGGGGGGGGGACCGCGGGTAGATCTCATTTCTGTTTTGTTGAATGTTAAAATATGCGACAGAGTGCAAAAACGACTTGTCTCGCTAGGGAAATGTTTTAAGTATTCAGTATCTAAATACCTAAATTTAGATACCGAATAGCTGCTTCCCTGTATCGTAAATGTATACACTTTCTCCTGTCGATGCAATGGCTCATAAAAACCAGTGGTTCGATCAATTGATCGCTGGTGACGTCCGCGTCGTCGGCCGATCCGAGAGACCCCCGACCCCTCCATTCTGGTTGATTGGATCAAATGTTATTCAATCGGATCGAAGCGAGCGTCTAGACGGCGTCGGCAGAATTTGCGCTTTGCATAGCTTTCTTGTTGGGTCTGCTATAGACAGAAATAGAGAGAGCACTGACATTTTGCGCGACACTTTGATTGGTACTAGATTTTGTCTATGCGCTCGTTAAACACTCGTAAACTACAATTAATCTGGCTGTGTACCTAAATAATAATTTGATTTCACTGCTTCTTTGAACTCGACGTCCTGAATACTTGAACATTCACACGGAAAAGATAAGTCTCTGTGATAAAATAACATATAAAGAAAAATAACTCAATGTGCACGTCTGATGCCTGACGTCTCACTAAGAGGCATAGCATCTGCAAATGTGTGTTTCCATCAAGGTGAATTATAATATACTACTCAGCGCCATTCTCTGTAACTTAATAAACCCTGTTATCTGATCCACAGCGGTAGGCAGAGGCTGGGGAGTGACATGATAAACAAGCCACGCTCGCAAACAGTACGCATGATGAGCAGACCTGTTTACCCGTCTAGCTAAGGATTGTGATCTGGCACGGTCCGGCGCCACTATTCATAATTCACTCTGTAAATTCATTACATACCCGAGACATCCCTAAATTTATTTGCAAACGGCGCCAACGCGATGAGTAGCTCTAGGATATTTACAAGCTCAACAAAAAGATGATCCAACAAATTTAAGGTTTTTTTTATGGTTGATGCGAATCTGGTTCGCAGCTTGTGCTAACATCGCTGAATATAAACCTAATGCGATAATGATAACATACGACGGCTGAGAGCAAGATAAACATCGCACTCGATAACCATAACTTCAGATCAGAATAAGCTCGTACAATTCGCAAAGTTACTTGAAGCATAAAATTAAAGGCAGAGACTGAAATAAATGGCAAATCCTTATTGGAATCTGGCAGATGAAAGAAATGTAAATAGAACGGGTTGTATAATGGCAGCCCTAGCAGTCCATGGCGCGAGTGTGAGCGGCATTCAGCACCTTTGACTCGACAGACTCGACGCTGCGCTGCGCATACGTCGCGCCTGCTGTATGAATATGTATGCGCTTGCATACTTCGAATACACAGAAGCACGCAACATCAGCGTCTCATCGACCCACACCCCTCATTAATGTCGTTTAGCGTAAATTTAAACTTTTGAAAGCAGCCTCGAGAGTACGTGACGGGACTGGAGCCGTGACCGCTTCATTTTTAGTCTAGTCGTGCCTTAACTCTTTAGGCTTCTCCGGACGCGGCAAGTTTTCCAATCGCGTGACGTAATCAGGCGCCACTTTGACGACGCTCGATATATCCAGTGCTATTACAGAGATCAAAATAGTTTACATCTAGCTTTTACAACATTGAGCTGTACATTAACACTTAATGAGCTCATGCAAATCATAAACTACAATATAAAACGCTACGAGATTTGAATTCGTATTCAGAGTGGTACTTTCAAGATACATAAAATAAAACGAACTCTGCGACAACAGCGATATCAACTAAATTGTTACAACACTAGGTAGGTACCTACCGCAGAGAGTGAAAGCTGCATTACTGAAATTAGAAACGATAACTTCCTTAATCCTTAGATCGATGCCTAATCGTGTTTAGTGCCTAAATATGATTAAGAGAGTTATCAAAACATACAAATACGTAAAATTTTAACATATTTATTTGCTAACTAGCTGTTGCCCGCGACTTCGTACGCGTTACACTACTAAACGTGTAGGTAACCTGGGAATAAAGCTAAACTCGCTGTTGCAACTTGACACCTCACTTTTATCCCATGGGAATTGATTTATGGGATAAGTGGTAGCCTATGTGGTGATCCGATCCAGTCTACGTATAAACCAAATTTCATCGGAATCGGTTCAGCCGTTACGGCGTGATTGAGTAACAAACAATCAAACAAACATCCAAACGCATTTATAATAAGTATTAGTGTGATTACTTACGCAATGATGCCTTATCGTATTTAGTGTCTAAATATGATTAAAGGCAGGTTCCTATATCTGTCGGTAACCGACTACGCCTCGTATCTCCTTGAAAAAGTGTCAAAATAGTGTCAAACTTTTGACACGTTTTCAAGGAGAAACGAGTCGTAGCTGGTTACCGACAGATATAGGAACCTGCCATAAGAGAGTTGTCAAAACATACATATACGTCAAATTGTAACATGTTCATTTGCTACTTACGTTTAGAGATCGTTATGCAAGTGAGGCTTAGTCTCAAATGTACCTAATTATCCGTTCTGAGTTAGGTTCGCCAGCGACCAAATAAGCATAGTTCTACCCAATTTGCGAGATTTACTGCTGTTTACTTAGACATACATAGCTAGCTTTGTCTCGACTTTCAACACAATACAATTTGCGAATAGAATAACATGGGCAGACACAAACATTTCGGTACTGGCGCCGTGGACCGTGGCGAAATAGGTTTAACTAACAGACAAATCAGTCAGTCGATTGACAACACAGCAGTCCACACGGTTAGTCTGTTAGATATAAAGTGGTTCAATCGTCACTGATTGCACAATCGATCGAGCCAATAAACAGCATCTAAGACAACTTAGTGTTCCAGGGCTCTGCATATTTATGAGACGTTTAACGGAGGATTAGATAAACAACACGAATACTTGCATAGATAAGCCTGTACCAGTATTTCTCTCTCCAGTCCGTTTCTGAATGATTATAGGCACTAGTAGTACGCTTTGATCTT
Source organism: Philereme vetulata (assembly GCA_918857605.2). NCBI lineage: Eukaryota > Metazoa > Arthropoda > Insecta > Lepidoptera > Geometridae > Philereme > Philereme vetulata. The sequence continues at coordinate 7,717,533 of OU975464.1, forward strand.
GATTTAATGTAGCGGAACTGGCCCTTAATAACTTTGTACTCCGTGATTTATTTCCGACAGTTTTGTTCTCGAATTGAGAATAATTTATAACATTTAAAATAAGTTGAGTGTTCAGTGGTGGGTAGGTGGAACGTATTTATCACCTGAGTTTGAGAAGTCACGGTCATTTGCAACAAAGTAACATACCTGCAATATCTTTATAATATTAACGGCTACTTACTCTGACTCTCACACAATTACCGCTACCCGTCTCTGGAATAATATGCCACCAAACTATTTCGAGGCTACTTCAGTGGAAGCATTCAGATTGAGAATCTATAGCCACCTTCTCGGTCAAACCGACCAGAAATGAGCAATTTAATCTTTCCTTATCACTCCTTCTATTGTTATGTATGTATGTTTATTTGATATTGGTATAGTTTAGTATATATATATAAAGTATTTAAGTAGGTTTATTTATGTAGTATGTACCTATTTTTATTAGAGCTGTGCAAATTTTCATTAGTTCCTTTTTACATATGTGCACTAACTACACATCTTTATATATATGTATATATACACAAAGTTTATCTAGTAGAGAATGCTCTTTAGCATTCATTTCACCGTTGTATTTTTTTTTTTATTATTCATTACAGAATCAACAGCACTTGTTAACAATGTAAATAATCCTTATAACTAATGCTTAATGCCAATAACAGATTCTCAATTTATAGACTTATCTTTTATGAAATTAGTCACCTAGAGAAAAAGATTAAAAAACATAGTATATTAATTAAATTTTCAAAGATTTTAGTAATTAAGTAGGTACGCATTTGAAGAACAAAAGAGAGGTAGGGATGCTGTGTAAATGTGTGTACTTGAGGGGGTGAGGGAGGGAGTGTAGTGTGTGTTAAGTGAATTTCTGAATATTTTATAGAACGCGCTATATATGACTAAGAATACATATAATTTGTAATAGTTTTATAAGTGCAATAAAGTATTTTCAATCAATCAACGATGACTCGATACAATAATATTAACTCCGCTGAAAGGTCAAATTAGCTGTTTTCTTAGGTATCCAAGCATATCTACAAATAAAGTCCGTTGTTACGCGAACTGTCATAAATCTTTTATTTAAACTGTCGATTCGGAAAAGCCTGATAAAGAGCCTTTTAAGTATCACTCAGTCAAGCAATTACCAGTGGAGCAGAGTATTGATAAAGGAAATCGTGTTACTGTGTTACACGTTTTCGTTAACAATTCAAATAGGTTGCATAGTGAGACAGACATGTACCTTGACCTCGCGGTGAGTAAAAATGTGAATTTCAGCTGATGTCGCGACGGCCGGCGACGCTGTACAAATAACGACGCGTCTGGTGACGCAACAAACGCATTCTGTAAAGCACAGCATACACTGCTTCATAAATAACTAGGCAACTATTATCGGACGTTTTTGAAGTAAACTTCTTTACGCACGCCTTAACTTACGGAATAAGCTGGTGAATGTGTGACGAGAGCGTTACGAAAAGTGTGATAGCGCGAGCCGAACGGAAGTTTAGAGGGAGATATTACAATAGATAAGATAGAAAGAGAGAGAGAGAGAGAGAGAGTTACGTTTCGTATATTATTATTATTATTACTGTAGGGACAATAGAGAGAGGTGCGAGTACACATTTTCTTTCTCTCTTTCTCTCATGGCCAGTTACGTTTCGTATATGTTGTCTGTCTTATACTGTAGTAGCAAGAGAGAGCAGTGCGCGCACACATTGTCTTTCTCTCTTCCTCTCATAGCCAGTGCATGAAATATAAATATATCTCAGTCAGTAGTTTGTTTGCTAGTTTGCTAGCGTTACGCGAACAGTGATTTCTTGATTATTTTTGGTAATTTCATTGCGTTCTTGAACAATTCTATAAATTAATATTTTGAAATAGAAATTTTACTTCAGTCGTGTGGTCTAAAGCACACTCGATTTTTTAACATTGTCTCTTTCAAGGTCTTGATTTTGTTATGGAACTCGCTTATAGCAGCGTCTATAATTCCGGACTATAATCTCGGTATCTTCAGGTATAGAAAATACAGGTTTTATCTAAGCAAGCATCCTCCATCTTCGCCCACAACATCACTTACTATCAGTTGAGGTAGTGGACAAACGCTTCTCCATTCCCAATAAAAAAACAAAACACTACGTTCGGAATAAAAAATGTTGACATGCGAGACGTAATTTTACTTCAAGATTTAATTATGCCTAATAGCACACACCTCCGTGCGCTCAATAAGCCTAAAATGGGATAGGTACATAGTTTTATTTGCATGTATTTAAATACATATATGTGTAAACTAATCCAATTTAAAGCCTGCGAGATCCCACTGTCAGGCCAAGGACCCATGTAAATACTATTAAAATTAAAAACAAATCAGCGGGTTTTAGTAAAAATGAAAAATTGTGTCTGTATATTTTACCGGTTAACTACATTTTATCATTAATTACTTGTTAATTAGAAAGGCTTTCGACATTATTGCCTAATTGTAATATATTCTCTAGAAAAACATGATATTCTGCCAGATGGATGTAATAATATTTTTAAAATAATGTAACGCATCGTCTACCGCGTAGGTAATCTTCCAAATTTACGTGTATCACAATATAATATTTCTTCTAGCAGGTTTGATTGCCAGTATATGAATCATTGCTGCATGGTACATAAACTGGCAAACAAAACTAGATAGATTGGTTGTAGTTTTTTAGATATACCTACTAACATTAGTTTATTCAAGGAATTGTAATTATACTAATAATAAGTTGTTTGAAATAAATAATTAATTATTAATTATGTATACTTTAAATTGTAACTTGTAGCTTATGGGTACGGTCTGCACTTACTTTGTATTTCTTCTTTACATAGTATAAAATGAAGTCGATTCCGCAGTCTGTTACCTTCTTTTAAATTTGGTACTAAACGGATTTTAATGCAGTTTTCAGCAATAAATAGAGTGATTCAAGAGGAAGGTGAATACATATATGTAGTACATACATAATTCTGTTTGTTTGTTACCTTTACACGACTAAACAGCTGAACGGATCGTTATGAAATTTTGCAAGGAAATAATAATCCTGGGAAAGGGCTACTAACTAAAATTTACTACGTTAATGTAAACGGATCCTTAAATATAGGATCCCATGACTTCTCAACATCAAACTGACAGAATCTGTAACTATGCTAGCGTGCGATTATATTTTAAGATTTTCCCGATTTTTCGCTGTGACTCATTACATAATTGACGGTAATCAATAGTTAGTTTGTACGTACTCGACCTAATTTGCCATTAACCTACATGCTGATCACACAGATAACATTGATATATCGTGCTATTGTCTTACTAAGTGCGATTTTCTTATCTGCTATTACTTGAGTGAAGACAAAATTGAGACATCATTTTATGAATGAAAATAGAATTATAGATTACTTTGGAATCTTTAAGTACGTATTTGTAATGTTGTTATCTAAGCAGATATTTAGAGCTGCTATGAAATGCGTGTCCATTCTCCAGTGACACTACTTTTTCATTCAATAAAGAAGGCTCATTCATTAAACGATTGGAAACTCTAGCCTAATTAATAAAAGTATCAGAGTTTAGGAAACGCGATAGCCGCGTGCAGGTATTCCGCTGAGGACGAGGAAGACCGACGCGACGCGACGGCGGGCGCTAGGACCCAAGACCTCGGCCCTCATTCCGAATTCCTGCAACGGCAAGAGGCATGTTCTGTGCTAATTTATAGGTTATATTCGTAATGATTGTGGCAAAGAATGTTTATGACACAAGGCGCGGTCTTATTGTTGTCGATAGGCACGGTGTGGTTCGTGCCCGCACACACGCCCGCATAACTGTCGCGCACTGTGAGAATGCAACGAGCGTTGGCTTCGATTCAACATCCATTTCCATAAAATATCATTTCGCCAAGATGCCCTGAATGCATCTCGATGTGAACTCCTTACGTACACAAACATTTGTTTATTTGATGTTCGTATTGCGAGTGAATCTAAATAGGATACGCGCCGTGACGCATACGCTTGGTTTTTACAGTGTAATTTTTGCGGGAACTAAAATGGGTGCAGCTACAAAGTTGGAAAATATTGGAGAAGCAGGAATCGGTCCGTTCACGGCCGCAGCTCCCATGTACGGTGCCAAACGAGGTATTGTGCCGCCCGCAGTATTTCTTGCGGCGGCCTATGCACGCCCGTTTACGGACAACCGTTTACCCAAAAAAGTAGAACAACAAACCACGTCCGTGCTGTTTACAAGAAGCGCAACACTTCGGCCGCATTGTCTTGCGGTGAAACGACGCCGATTTGCATTGTCTCGCCTACAGGCTGGTCGCGCGCCGCTCGCGCCGAGACAACCGACTATTGCTTTCTCTTACAATCAGCACTTTACACCTACTCGTACCTCTCTATACTGCCTTTAACTTTACATACACTTACAATGAATCGTATCGCGGATTTATCTTTCGTTACATTAATAATTTATGAATACCGATTTGTGTTTCATGTTCCCTGATAGGTACTTCCTCCTCGGTAAGGTATCGAAGCTGAGGCGCAGACGCAGGTAATGAGGCGCACACGAACGTCGCAAACAGACACCTCTGCGATTTCTCCGTCACGTTTCATCGTCAGTTAAACGGGCATGAAATGATATTTGTTCTTTTAGCTAAACAAACACCGTGATGAGATCGCTGTTTGAGCACCAGAGATTGTCTGCCACTTAATAATGCTCATTAAATGTTTGTTGTTTAGCTGATTGCGCAGCCTTTTATGAATGTTTGTTTTCGAAAACCATTTCATAAATCGCAGTATTTATTACTTCAATGGAGGATAAATAACATTGAAAGTCTTATTTATGCATTTAAATTATGTGACTCTTTAAAAAGAAGCTTCACATTCGCGTATTGCAGGCCATAAATCTTTATTCTCGACTGTATGATATGACGGCTGGCGGTGGAGCTCGTTGATGGAATTTAATTAGAATTGAAGCGGGCAATCTGATTGGCGAATGACGCCAAGCCATCCTCACCAGGACGGTCAGATGCAACTTTGAACCATTCGTTCAATAAACAACTAAAAAACATTAATATTATTGATGAATAACGCGCGGGGAGTTCACTCGGGGATATTTAACATTCCTACATCGTGAATTGTACTTATTTTTTTTTCTTACAGTAATACATTTAGGTACTGCTTACTCTAAATCCATTATGACGGTATGGGTCATGGGAATGCCAACGTATATACAAAAGTTGGGCATGTGGCAAATCAAGGGCTAACAGGTTATCTCTAAGAGACCTGTAAATTTTCACGGTAAGAGCGTTTGTGCACTACAAGGAATTTTACTGTAATCGTCTTTACTCGCAAGTGCGGCGGAGTTTAGTGTATATAGGCTCTTTTTGAAACTACACGCCACGCACGCGTAAATACGCTAGGAACGATGAGTTTCTTGGAAAGTCGGCAGTTTCTGGCTTTATTACCTACTCTACGTGCATTGACGTAGATGACAAAAAGAATTTTGGGCTCATCCCCTTTTATGACAGGGTCATTTTACATAAACCACAATAAAGGTTTTTATTCGGACGAAAAAGTATTTTTAAACGGCCCGGAATGGGGAAAAGTAATATGTCGGACGGTAAAATTACTTATAGTGCACAAACTCTACACACAACACTACTTCCATTTCTTTATTTTCTCGATGACAGTTCTAATTTGATAGTTGTATTGTTGTGACCAAATAAGTAATGATATCGATCGCATATATTTATCATATTTTGAACAAAGACAAATACAACAAAAACATTCAAATATATTTTTTCAAGGTGGGAACACTGCCATTTTGTGTTTATTTTAATCTGTCACTCGCAATAAGACGGTCGTGCTAGTCACTGCATTTCTGTTCGCTGAGTTTTTTCACATTATCCATACGTTACGTTGTGTATTTTGTGTTCCTCCGTGTTGATTGCTGCCCAGCTGTCAAATATCAAAATGCCGAAAGGATCTGTTCTGAAAAGGCAGGCGAGAGAACTGGTGATCAAGGTTCGTAATTACTTTGAAGCAGAGTATCAAAATGGTGGCCCGCTATTAGGTACCACTGTCGCAAGTGCGAGAGCGTGTTGCGGCCGCATTAGGAATTAGTGGACCTACAGTTTCAAAAATTACTACCAAAGCTGACGGTACAAGCGGTACGCAGGAAAATAAGCTTCGTACGCCGAAGAAAAAACGCCAACCACGTCGTGTGACATCGATTGACAACTTCGACACTGACGCTATTCGCCGTCATATATATGACTATTACTTGCGCAAAAAAAAAAAAATTTAAGAACACTTAAAAAACTTACCTACCTATACCTACTTATTATACAACAGCTTCGAAAATTTTAAAGAAATTGGCATTATCAATCAAGAATTAATACGTGTAACATCTTTTAATGAAATATTAGGTAATAAATTTGTACAAAAGTATCCGGCAGTAGTTTAGTTTCTTACATTTTGTACAAAAATATCGGGTCTGTTGTCGTGTTACGTTTATCGATAGCTCCATCCCTATCAGTTTCTCCGACTCTGGTATAACCTTGTACGTGCGTAAGCGTCATATTTTTATAAAACATTGCATACATAATGTAAAAAAGACGCTCGTTAAGTTTTCACAGGAGTTGTCATCGAGAAAATAAAGAAATGGAAATAGTATAGTACATATATACATTTATGGCGTGCCATATCGGACCGTAAAAAATCGGACTGCCGGACAGTAAAATTTCTTGTAGTGCACAAACGCCCTAAGGGTATTAAAGTCGTGGAAGTCTTATTTTTTTGTAGAAACCTAGAATATTTTCGTGCATATGATATATGAAGAGCCAGAAGCCAAACATTAAATAAAAGTGGTTACTGAGTAATATCTAGTAAATCAGGACAAACACCCAATGCATCGATAAAGGACTCAAAACGTGAGTGAAGTCACATCGTTTATGTTAGACGATGTGTCTAGTTTTAGAGTTAAGTAGGAAAATATAGCGTCACGTAAAATCTGTCTACCAGTGTAACACAGTATCGATGATAATTTGATTTTACAACGAAAATAATATCATCGATTAAAATAGACATTTTATCACCTGGCATCGAGACGTCACGGTGCAGTCATCGACTATTTAAAATAATATAAATTAATTATAATAATGTTATTCATATTTCACAGATATTATATTATATACCTTTGTTATACTTTATTACACTCATCTTGCACCAGATATTTATGTGTGCTTACCAAAAGAGTTGGTTTATGCAGCATCAAAGGATTATATAATTTTATTGGCTATCATTCAAAATGTCATACCTACAGTCTGAAGTCTATATCATGCATGCCTACGTATTCAGAACCAAAAATAACTGGAGTAGATGCGACTGGTTTAAAATTATCTTTATTTAAAATTAATTCTGATGTGTAGGTAGGTTCCTACGTGTCCAAATGTTGACCAAAGAGGCACTTGTTTGGTTCAAATTAAGGTCTAATGAACGTGTTAATCCAAAACATCGATCTTCATTAGCGAGTTTATTTCCAAAACAGGAAAAATAACAAAACACAATATCGTTTACCTTTGCGTTTGCAATACCTAATTAACGGCGAACAATAAAGTCCCAATGTATCGCGTGTATTGTTAGGTTAAATTCAAATGTATATGATGGTTGTATACAATCTACTAGCTGACCCGTCCGCGGCTTCGCACGCGTGGTTCGACTATAAAACATTACCCTCCTTTTGTGTAGCGAAAAATGTACTCTATGTCTCAGGTATATTCATAATCCATCTAGGTGTATAGGTACCAAATTCCATCGAAATCGGTCGAGCCGTTAAGTCGTGAAAAGCTAACAAACAGACAGAGAGACAGAGTTACTTTCAAATCGGTATGTACGTAGATTATACTCGTAACCTGGATTAACACATAGACTACTATTTGTTGACAAACAACGCGTGCGAAGCCGCTGGCGGAAGCTAGTTTTACATATAAACCTTGCTCTTGAATCACTCGTATCTATTGCTGAAAACTGCATAAAAATCCGTTGAGTAGTTTAAAAGATCTAAGCGAACAGACAGCGGTAACGACTACATTTTATTCTATGTAAAGATATGTAATTGTTTTATTTATGTATTTATTACAAAATCACAAGAAGATCTCTCTCTAATGATTGGTCTTTTTCAGAGATCAGCTATTCGGCACGTAGACATACGTTCCAAATTAATTAATTCATTTATCCTTTTCTCGTTAAATGCTCTTACCATGTTTTTTCTTGAAAACGAAGCAAAGACCTAAGCGACCTTATTGATCAAGCGAAGCGAGATCTCTAAATCAACTTGGGCAAATCGGCGTTATATGTTTGTATGTTTGTTTGTCGGAGGATAACATTCGAAGCGTTGATCCGATCATCGTGAAATTTAATACATAGGTGATGGCACAATTTTGGTGTGACTAAATGAGCTAAAAAAGTTGGGGGCTGTTGAGATAATGGGGTTCAAGAGGGGTAAAAAAAATAATAATGAGGCTATTAGGTCAAATGGGAAGTCAAATGAAACGTATTCATTAGTACATTTAGACTCCGTTTTTATTTATCGTAAATTCTTTATAGTTTTTGAGTTATTTAATTAGCCATAACAAAAACAAAATTCACAGGGTACACCAGTGACCCCGCAGTGCTGTAATTTGGTATGCGTGTAGCTAATGTAACACAAATATAGGCAAAAGTCTGAAATCCAGAATATCTGCAATTTGTACCCCAAAAAAGACTAACCACAATTCATGAACTCCCGTTACCTGTAATTTGAATGAAACTGTAGGTCAAGAACTTTGATTATTTATTTCGGGGCACTATTTTGATAGTCAAAGATTACAAATAATATTTTTTTGTTTTAAACGAAGACTCGCGAGATCTCAGTTCGGGGCGAACCACTAGTTATTTAGAGACTAAATAGGTACGAAAAATTATTATGGATATCGTCTGCATGCATACTCGTACCTATAGATGATCGGTTAGAGCTTACCCAACAGTATCATTTACTACGCTGACGGTGATGATGATGATGATAATAATTTGATAGCCGATGATAAATCTAGAGCTACCAATAAAATTATATTTCCCTGTTTCAAGTTACCTAAATGTACTAATGCAATCTAATGTAATGTAATCTATTTTTAAAAAATCAATTTTAACGACCAATAAACTTAATAGCGTTAAACAAATGCACTTGCTTGTTTTGAACCTTCAAGTTTAGCCGATAAGGTTATTAATATTATATAACATGATATTAAATTAATGTATAATGGAGCGGTAAATAATAAAGAGCACTCATTATCGATACTAATGCACAATTCAAAGATTCCGTGTAATCGACGATGAATGTCAATAAAAAATGATGACCACTTGAACCAGACGTAACGCCCCAACCAATGATCCCCGGATTCAAAACCATACGATTTGAATGACTTACCAAACTTAAATAGATAAAAAATTCCGTATTGCGCAAAATAAATCAAACTAAATAGACAGAGGCAGATTCTACTTTACGAGTTTATCATCTTATTTGACAGGAGTTTGGTATGGCGGTGTTTAGATAGCGCTAAAAGGAACTTAAAGCTAGAATCGTTTAGCTGACTTTCCTTTCTTTATTCTTTATTATAAACAAGAAAATACATTAAAAAGTACAGAAATAGAGGACATGTTTTGAATGGAAGGGTTTTCTTGAAAGAGGAAAGGGTTTTCTTCCAGCAAACCTTTGAGGTTAGAGAGAGAGATGATTTTAATGGTAGATGCGTATACAAGAATCATAAATATGTACATACGAGTATATCTTAAATAAATAAAACGAAATATACCTAAAGTAACTAATAATGTTATGAACATCATAAATAAACTAATATGTACAAAAATTTTATTAATAAACATAATAATTTGTGTAAAAAATAACAACCAATATATTAGGAAGTGCGCATTAAACTTAGAATTTCAAGTAGAAAACGAATTCAAACACTCTTTGCGTAAGGTACACCTGCAGAATAATGTTTTTAAGTTAGCACGCCAACTTGTTTTGTTTCCTCTGAGGTTAGCAGGTAGAAAATGTTTTTAGCAATAGGCTACCTTTCGTACATTTCATTGTATTTTGTGCAAAAAAGTATTAAAATAAATAAATAAAATGAATTCAAATTGATTTGATAATTGTCTGAACTATGTAAGACAAGACTACTTAACAAAGGTGAACATAATAAAAACACCGCCAGGTCATACCAACAAGACAATGAATTTAAAACAAATACAATAGACTTTGTCACTCCTCGTCAAGATAACATATGTTACAGATTATAAAGCTATTGTTCATTCAGGTAATTGTGGTCTTTGGATCCTTATACAGTCTGATGCGATTACCAAAAGGGGGAAACGTGATGACTAAGTTTGTCTTCTTTAGGTGTAAAAGTTAATGAAACACGAATTGATTCAAATAGACGTAGCAACCCCCAAATAATAAAATTCCTCTCAACAACCATTTATATTTAACTTATTGCGACACGCTCTAGGCTTTAATGTGATACTTTTTAAAATACAGGAATCGGCTTTCATATCTAACCTAACACATTGTAATCGAGATAAAATAATCTATTTTTTGGAACTACATGGAAAATTCACATCAAAGAATTTCCAACACCTTTTTTCAATCAAGATCAAATCAGCATTGATCTTGACTTGGTCTCATTAATCGTGCTCTGCGTATACATCATATACATCGTGCTCTGGTATCCGATGCTATGAATGGTGATATTGTCCGGAAGCAGCCATGTGGCGCCAGGGCAAGTTGCTCCATCTCTTGACCATGAAACGTGGGATATAAAGGGTCAAAGATCTAGTAACGTGACCTCCATTTTAATGGCATCTTATTTGCCAAATCACAACTAGAATACTAAATATCCAAACTATAAATTATTATTATCGACTCGTATTAATACTACTAATTTATTTTATTGCGGTAGTTAATTATTAAATGTGAATTCATAATTTAATAAAAAGTAGAGCTAATATTTGGATACGACAGTTTGTCGTATATTTATTTGCTCTGTTTCACCATCATCCTTCCAAAAATCTACAACCATCTTATTTATAAACGTAATAAAGACGCCGATAAGCTGTATTTCTTTTCAATTAAGCACATGAAAGAGCGCTACACCGATGTAAAACTTAACGATGCTAACGTTTAAAAGACGGCAAGTGTTAATATAGCATGTAGGTACTCGTAGATAAGAGTGATGGGTAAACATGGAACGTAATTGTAACATTTATTTATGATTAGAGAAACATTTACTTATAGAAAAGTGTATACGCCCCAGATTGTCGTTGGTTAATTGCGAAAACATCCTTATCGCACGCATAGGGCACACCAGATTACCCAACGTTGTTTTAAAATCAACAATTTATGAGTTTATAATCATTAACTAAGCGAGTTCTGATCCTGAATACTAACCAGTTAGGATTATACAACGGTGTTTTAGAAAAACATTGACTTTTGTTGAAAATGTACCTCGAGTGCTGCAGGAGTTTATAGGCGGCGGTGACCACTTAACAACAGGAGGCCCGTCAGCTTGTGTGTCTACAAGTATAATATAAAAAAAAATGGTACGCATACAGAGTTACGACAAAACTACAACTTACTCGTACTAAATTACGAGTTATTTTCTGTTTACTAGAATTAATGAACTATATGGACTAAAGCAAATGTTTGCTTATGCTCTCAAAATATACTCCGTCATTATTTGTAGTTATTCATTATTGCAATGTAGCAACAAATTCTATTTTGTTTTCCAAGCTATCTCGTCCCACTGCTGGGCAAAGGTTTCCCCCAACTCCCTCCAAGCATCCATATCTGTCGCCATGTCCCCCATCCTCTTTGGAAGGTGTCGAAATCGTCCCGCCAACGCTTTCTCGGCCACCCAGACGTCGTCTTACTTCTTCGGGAAGCCTTCCTTCTAACATATTATATATACATAATTAATATTAATTTAGTTTTAAAAGTTTCGTATATTTTCTAATGTTACTTTGTGTTGGTGACGACTTACAAAAATGTTTTAAGGGTGAAAAATCATAGTTCGAGGTGAACTTTAAACCAATTTCGTATTTTGAAACAAAATTAAAACCTACATGCCTATTTTTTTAAATTGCCGCGTTCATATTACACTCCACCTCCTCTCACGTTTTTTTCAATCCAGTCCATCCAAAGGTCGCCTTAAGAGATTGTTTTAAACGATAAGGTATCCTAATTGTACTACTGCGCTGTCTTTTAGTTTTAAGTCTAGGTTAAGTAATTGTAATTTGTAGTAACAATTAAAAGTTATCTATGTACAACATACGAAAAATATACAATCATTTTTGCGCGTTTAACCTGGTCCTTGAATAACCTGTTACGGCCACTATAGTACACTATGATAGATAAATCCTGGTATCTGAGAGCATGCATTTAACTCAAAGACATGACCTCCAAGTGAGACAGAGGTGAGGTCTGTAATTGCAAGAATCAATTAATTAGCATCAAAATTAGTTATACCTAAATGTGCTGCGAAGATGCAAAGGATTTATAGTTACAATTAAGAACGTAGGTATTCTGCAGGTGTGTTTGTTAAAATTAGTATGCATTTTACTGCAGAGTAATTTTGTTATTGTTAAAATAAAGTAATAGTACTTAGCTTACGGTACCGAAGCATGGCCGAAGCATGGCCGAAGCATGGCCGCTCACTCAGGAAACTGTGTACAGAGTACGAGTCCCACAGAGAGCCATGGAGCGCGCCATGCTTGCCATCAACCTGCTGGATCAAGTTCCTAATACCGAAATCCGAAGCCAGACGAAAGTTCAAGACGTTGGAACAAGGGTGGTGGAACTCAAGTGGAACTGGGCAGGACACTTGGCTAGACGAGGTGATGGTAATTGAAGTAAATCTTTGACCGAATGGTGGTCAAGAACAGACCTAAGAAGTCCAGGACGTCCGTCGGCGCGGTGGGTCGACGACATAAAGAAAGTCGCGGGCAACTCCTGTATGCGCACAGCACAGGACCGGGGAGGGTGGCGTTACAAAAGGAGGCCTACACACAGCAGTGGGTACTTATGGGCTGTGGATGATGATAATAGTCCGCTGCGTGTATTTTGGCAGGAATGATAGGTTTTAGGATTTTCTTTATTCTTGCTTTAAAAATATCGTTAAATTGATACACATTCAAAAATAATAATATTGCCTCAAAAGATCTTCATCATCATCATATCAGCCGTAGGACGTCCACTGCTGGACAAAGGCGGTTGGAAGCGGGCTGCATCCAACGCCGACCTGCGGTTCTTACCAAGTCGTCTGCCCATTTTGTAGGTGGACTTCCTACGCTGCGCTTGCCGGTCCGTGGCCTCCATTCGAGAACTTTCCAGCCCCATCGGCCATCTGTTCTGCGCGCTATATGGCCTGCCCATTGCCACTTCAACGTGCTAATCCATCGGGCTATGTCGGTGACTTGATTTCTCCTACGTACCTCCTCATTTCTGATTCGATCCCATAGTGAAACCCCGAGCATAGCCCTCTCCATAGCTCGTTGAGCGACTCTAAGCTTATTCATAAGGCCAATAGTGAAGGACCCCGTCTCGGTTCCATATGTCATCACTGGTAACACACACTGATTGAAGACTTTCGTCTTAAGGCACTGAGGTATGTTGGACGAAAAGACGTTGCGAAGTTTCCCAAACGCTGCCCATTTGAGTTGGATTCGACGATTGACCTCTTTCTCGAAGTTGGACCTACCTAATTGGACTGTTTGTCCTAGGTATACACACGCGTTGACAACTTCAAGAGCCGAGTTCTCAACAATAACTGGGGCAGGGACGACATGCCACAAAATATCTTAAATTCTTTTAATTATTATTATTAATAAAATCTTTATTATCAGACAACGAGATTCATACTACAGTTCACACACATAATTAAAAAACAAATATAAGAGATAAAAATTAAAACTATAAATAATAATACCTTATTCTAGTATTACAACAAAATAGGCCATCCATAGGTTTATTAAATAAATACGTTATATAAGTATTCCTGGGTTTTTTTTGGCCAATTTTCATTGTCTTAGGGCGGACTTAGTCCTGTCTTAGGTCTTTGGTGGGTGTGGTCTTAGCTTAGATGGAATGTGTGGTAGATGACTATACAAAGATAATCTTGAGTCAGAGTATACGTTTATTTTATTCACTTCCCCATAAATCGGTCAAGATCACGGGTAGAGCCATTGTTAAAAGGTATATAATACAATAAATTCAGCGTGATTTATAAGGAATTTATACATGTATGCATCTAGAAACAACAGAATGATTAATTATTATTGCTATACCTACAAGACACGTAAAAAAAGGTGAAAACTTGAACCATGGTCAAATTTCATTTAAATAATTGAAATCCCAGCAGGTCTAAAGTCGTGTCTAGGGAACCATTATATGGTTCATTAGCTATGTAAGCAGATTTTATTGTGTGCACTATTTTTTGTGAAAAATACGATAAAAATAAGGCAAAAAATTTTGAAAACGTCTATTGCTATGTCTTTACGGATAGAGATGTGTTCTATCGGAACAAATTACAATATAAAAAAATCCAACCTCCTAGTGGAATTAAACCTACCAAACACGTGTGCAAGTTTCTCAATTCCTTTGATATAAATACAAAGAATGTAGTACTCAAAAATTCCAAGAAAGAGTAAATGAATGAAATATTAAAGTCATCTATGGAATGTCGTTAGGATGACGAGGATAGCGGATGCCACGAAATATTTAAAGGAAATCTCATGCGCGAAGTTATGGCTAATTAATTAGTTTTAAATTGTTCAGACCATAACGAGAACATAATTATCTTTGTCGAAATATACACCTTGAATTACTGGGGTATACTTTAGATAGTTATTTACTTTTTAAAATTTATATTGAAAAAAAAAATCGTCTTGAAAATCACTTTACGTACATATAGTGTGTACCCATATTCGTAAGGTTACGGCAGTTTGTTTTCCAAATATAACATGCGTTGTAAATCCACGGTTTTTAAAACTGCAGCACATTCCACGCATTTTATCAAAAAGACAGAGATATCCACAATCCTTGAATCAAAGAACAGTGCTCGTATGTTCTGAGTTTACAATATGAAGTAGGTATAATGGTTATTGTAATTCAAACAATCTACAAGTCAATCGACAGTAATACAGTACAGCATCTTAAGGATAAATCTCTCAACGGCTTCATACCAAGTATTCATCGTACACTGTTTAAATGTTTATAAGTTCCTCTCATCGGCCTCGCGCACTAACATAGTTCAATAAACATACACATCATCGGCATAAACTTCTAGGTAATAAAAGAACGCAAATCGAGATCGCCTTTAATAAAGTGTAATATTTGGTGAACAGTTCAACACAATGACAACAGGCATTTTGTGAAATGACGATTCGTACGCAAATCTCACTGTGACCCAATTGCTGTGAGTCAGCTTCCTGAGCCAATGGTGCACTTACTGTAAATTGGGTAACGTGATGTTTATTGACTCTGCCGATGATTTCCGATGAGGAGTACCTCGAGAAAAGTTTGTTATGCCTAAAAGACTACTGAAGTATTCAGAGCACGTAAACAGACGCCTGTGAAATTTTAAAATTCCAAACAGATGTTGAACGGTTCGAGGACGTTAGGCTCTATTCACATTCAAGTGGTGCTTTGAGATGAAGAGAAAACGGCGTTTGCAAGTTTCGCATCGTAAAGTTACAGCGGAGTCGCCGTCCGGCGCCACTATTCTATGAACAATGAAATAGTATGGAAATGGCGCCAAACCCTCAATCATAAGCTGCGCACGCGCGTACCATAAAACTGCATGTATTAGCGTTTAGCCTTTACGTTTATGACTTTGCCGGATTGTGTCACGTCCTTGCATAATTATCAACAATCTCTGAACTTTATTTTAACCTTTTTTCAGAATACATTTCGGGGAATGTGCCCAGGAACTTTACGATCTGATTCTGCCATCTCCTTTCCATTAAAGGACAAGCAGGCGCACGGCTCAGTATCATCCGTACCTAGTTGATATACCACCCATTCGCACACACCGTTTTGGTTCTACGTTCTTGATGTGCACAGCTACGGTATGGAACACTTTGCCGTCATCTGTTTTTTCTAAAGAATACCATCCGAGGCGCTTTAAGGTAAGAGTGAATATGTTTCTTCTAGATCTTCGTGCTTCATCTTAGACCACATCATCGCTTACCATCAGGTGAGATTGTGTCAAACAAAGATCTATATAGTTTAAAAAAACAAGCGCTGTTTAAATAAATAACTCTTGGCTTTCGTGTCTTCTGTCCAATTGCCTGAATTTCAGTATCAATGACAAAAAGTAGACTTCAGCTGCATGTTCGCCCATTTTCCTTGTCATTAGCAAAATTGATCCGGCTCTGAACAGTTTCAATTAAATCAATTGAACTCTATTCCATCTATTACAACAGCTAATGCTATCAGATTGTACCGTACGTATGCTCCATTTATTAGTAACTCTTTAATTAATTTGTCAAATTGTGTACTATCAAAACAAAGTTGTTTAGATTTACCAGCTAATAGAAAACATGTGATTATTTATTAATGATAATTTAAAAACTAGACGTTTTAACACTACCTGTTTGACGACGTTGGTATAACAGATTTATGAACAAAGAAAATTACTACAATATTAAACACGAACATAAAACTCTTTTTATTGCATTTTCTTATATTCCCCATAAACACTTTTACTTTTATCTGGAAACATACCAACAATCTGGAAGAGATTGTTGATTCGCTGGAAAGAGAGTGGTATTTTAAAGACGACTAGTTTTTTTTAAAGAAAATACAGTAACATGTTACTTATAAAGTTGATTTTTGATTTTCCCAGTGTGTAATTTCATGAGGGAAATGATTTCACATGACGTCGCTTTTATATTTAGGATAAAAACATATTATACTTAGCTCTCACTTTAAACGAAGATGATATTTCTTGTTGGATGATTCATTGTTCATATTTTAAACTCAATATCAGGTTTTTATTTTACGACTGTATTTATTATTCAAAGAATAAAATTCACTTAGAAGAAAAGCTTAAAAATATTACTTTAAAAATAGTTTGTTGGGATTGTACAATCAACAATATTAAAATAGAATCATCGAGCACCTACTCAAGTCCAGTAGATTTTTATAAGTATATTTTTTCAGAACTTCTTCAGCATCCCTAATACATCTGAGTAGGTATACTTTATCTAGCACTGTAGCACTTATCGTGCTCCGAAAATATTTTATATATATTAATATAAATATTTACAAGCTAAATGTTTTTGGAGCAGGATAAGTGCCAGAGTGCTCGATACCAAAGGCGCAAACATCTATCGGCTAAAACAGAGCTGAGTAACTCCTTATAGGGGAGTACAGCTATAATATAGCTGCAAAATCGCTAGGATATCTGTGCAGCTCATGCAATCTACCAAATTTGCTTAGAGCAAGGCGCTGGCGCCAATCCACTTTCTGAATAGCCTTCGCGTCTCGACTGTGACCTTTTACGCACGTAATACACGCCTTGCGGACGGTAGTCCACTCCTAGTCCATAAACTTATCACGAAACAAAGTGATAAATCATAAAAGTACATCGTATAAAACAGATTATTCATCGGTAAAATTGTTTAAGGACTTTGTTGCATGGGAAATGTGGACTAAAATTGCAGAAATTTACTTACTCCTAGTGGCAAATTGTGCATTACACACATAACTTATAAAACGACCAAGTATGAAACTTGTCAAAAACTTAAAGCACATGACATAACGATAATAGTACCTACATGTTGGGGGTAATACATTTATGATGTAATTTCAATAAATTCATCGATATTTTGATTCCTGATCCAGACTGGAACTCTGAGATCATGTGTCACGAAATCTATCAAAAAATTGCAACGCAAAACTGCATTTCTTAGCATAAACTCATACAGCTATAGTTGCCAGACAGATTCTTACGAAAAGTATGCCGGCGATGCGATGCCACTTCTCACAGAGGCGCTGCTGTCTATATTGCTGATAATTACAAGCAATAAATAAAGAATAATGTTCTTCATTCATTACAGGCTAATGTAACAATAATGAATACAATAAATTGGAGATGTACCCAGATAATAACTCACGAGACTATTTTAGGATAGGACGTACTTGGAATGCCTAGAGTTTGTAATTTAATACCTTAATGATAGCGATAACAGTTCGTCGACATCACAGTTAACTATAACTAGACAATATCTTAAAAAGAAAATACTTCTTACAAACATAGAAAAATAGGCAGCTCCATAATTTTCATTAAGAAAAGAGGTAGACACGGCTACACATCAAGCTATACATTTTCAGTATAAGCTGACCTCTTATCCTACGAAAAGCCTACACAATGCAAGGTCAGCTTATACTGGAAATGTATAGCTTGATGTATAGCCGTGTGTACGTAAGTACGAGTAGATATAGTTACCTGATGCGCAGGACAATTAAAATTTGACAGAAGATATTCAATAAAAATAATCCATTCTAATATTATAAATTGGAAAGTAGCTCTGTCTGTCCAGCCGTTTAGTCGTGAGAACGAAACAAACAGTTTCGTTCTCACGACTAAACGGCTGGACCGATTTCGATGAAATTTGGTATATAGATTATTAGCTGACCCGGCAAACGTTGTTCTGCCATATAAATTATCGAAGAAATCAAATGCAGAATGAAATGTCAAAGTGACGCGCCACTTCATGTAAATGACTTCACTCCAATGAACGACGGTTAAATTATATGGAACTTTCAACTCCTATATAACCCTCTTCAAGATTATTTTTCGAATCAAAAGTTAGTCTATGTACCCCAGGATCTCTTTAGTCCAGGTCTGTATATCTTCTTGCCAAATTTTATTACGATTCGGTAAGTCCTATAGTCGTGAAAAGGTAACAAATTAACAAACAAACAGACTTACTTTCGCATTTATTGATCGAGCGAAGCGAGATCAACTTGGGCAAATCGGCGTTGTATGTTTGTCCGAGAATAACTTTCGAAGCATTGATTCGATCATTGCGAAATTTGATGTATGTAGCTAGTGATGGCACAATTTTGGTGTGACTAAATGAGTTAAAAATGTTGGGGGGTTGTTGAGATATTGGGGTTCAAAAGGGCTAAAAAAAATAAAATGAGGTTATTGGGTCAAATGGGACGTCAAATGAAAGGTCTTTAGTAGTATATTTCAACCCTGTTTTTATTTTAGTTTAATTCTTGTAGTTTTTTAGTTATTAGCCATAATAAAAACAAAACTTTGACAAAATTCACATGGTACACCAGTGACCCGACAATGTTAAAATTTATTATTCGTGTAGCTTTAGTGACACAAGTATAGGCAAGTCTGAAATCCAGAATAACTTCATTTTGTACCCCAAGAAATATTAACCAATTTCATGAACTCCCGTTACCTGTAACTTAAATGAAACTGAAGGTCAAGTATGTTGGTTATGTATTTCTATTTTGATAGTCCAAAGATAATTAATAATAATACATTTGTTTTTATGGGAGACTCGCGAAATCTCAGTTCGGGACGAACCACTAATAATATAGTATGGATGACCGGATCGAGATATAGCCAACTACATACAATCTTAACATATTATTGTATATATATGCTTTGCAAATCGAGACACGAGAATGAGATGGCGGTAAAACAATATGTCGGCATACCACCTTGCCGTACCAAACGATTTGTTTCAACTCTCCTTGTTAGCACGTAACGAGTGGAACTCACTTCCGGCGTATGTTTATCCGGACTAGTATAATCTCGGAATCTTCAAGTCCGGAGTGAATAGGTTCTTTTAGGCAAGCGTGCTCCATCTTCGATCACATCACCAGGTGAGGTAGTGGTCAAGCGCTTGAATATCACCAATAAAAAAAGACCCGGAACAAAATATTTCGAGTGTTATAAAGTAATTCCTTTTTTAATACGCTCTTATTAGCTTGGTATTACCCGTGCGCGATAAGTTGGGACCTGAGCGCGGTGACGTCATGTTGGCGTGTTTGTACCGCCCGCAAAAAAGCGAACATAACAAGCAGCCGCCCGCGGCTTCGTCTTTGTTTTTTTTAACCTAATTTATTATGTTACTCAGGGAGGACGCTGCTTTTTATCTAATCTTTTTTACACTATTTGAATAAAATAAAAATACAATGTTTAAGTTTATACATTTATTTTATCTATTAGTTACATTATCTCATCTTCGTCACTACTTAGTGGACAGGTAAACAAAACTGTTTGTTCCGTTTTTCGTTTTCAAAAAACTCTAACACTTTTAGCACGAGGTTTCTTTCTCCGCTATGCAAAGGTTTACCCTTCATAATGATAACAAAAACACTTAACAAGAACTATAACAACAAAAACTACAACAACAAAACAATAACACAAACGAAAACTAAAAGAATTCCAGAGCGCGTCGTTACGTGACGTAGGCCAGTACGAGACTAAAAACCCTAGTAAAAAATAGTGATGCGAACGGTACAATACGGGCGCCATCGGGGAAGTCGCATTCCTAGCAGGTCCCAAGTTATCGCGCACGAGTAATATGTATGTGTGTAACGGAATCTTTGAACTTTATTTTCAACCACTTCGAAACGTCGAATTTTATTGAAATGATCCGCACTTATCAAGGACCAATGACAATAGCATAATTAAATAATAAAATTTAAATAAAAAAAACGGTTTTGTAGATCGAACTAAAACGTAGAAAATAAATATCAATAAATTTACATTAAGAATACTTAGTGTAACTAACACAAAATGTATTTTGTTGTAAAAAAGCGTGCCTTTTAAGATATTTTCTAAATTACTCAACTTTTACCAATATCTGTCAATAAAATATTATAAGTATTGACATCAAGCACCCCACGCTTTTTTACAATAAAATATATTTTTTTGTTAATGCCACTATTCTTAATTTAAATATATTGAAATTTATTTTCTACTTTTCAGTTCTACAAATCTCCTAAAGCGTGTTTTTTAGTTTCTATCTATGATTTATTCTTTATTATATCTAGTCTTCTTTGGCTAACTTACTATCTCTGAAAAAGGATTATTATTGGAGAATGCAAATTTCCAACACGTCACGTGTTTTCTTTCTGGTATTAGGTGTAGAGATTATTTAATGAGAAGGTTATCGTGATATAGAAAAAGTGAAACAACTAGACTTAGATAATCAGTTGCAGGGGCCATGTTGCGTCGCGTCGTAAACTGTTAAACACAATTAACATTAGTGTGCACTGTGCACATTAACCCGCATATTCGTGGCGCCAATATCTGTCGCCTGTTTCCATTAGACGCATCTACTAACAAATTATGAGATATTTTAAATAACGTCCGTAAATATCTTAGAGCCTATGCACACAGAGTAGCCCTAAGATATGTACTGACGTTACTTATTTCAGTGAACTCGGTTAACGGAAACAAAAAAATATATACACTGGAAAATGATGGAAAAAGATCGACGTCACAGTTTCCAGTTACCGACATTAGGACCCGACTATAGGTGTTATGGATGTTTCCTAAGAGGTCCACGCCAGGTAAAATTAAAAAACTCAATAATACGTACTCGTAGAACATTAAAAATATAACCATGTTTAGGGTTCCGTACCTCTAAAGGTAAAAAAGGAACCCTTATATGATCACTCTCTGGTCCGTCTGTCCGTGTGTCACCACCGATTTTTTCATGAACGGGTGTACCTAGCAAATTGAAATGTATACCAGATACTGAGGTCCATGGTCCCTATTGGGTGTATAAAAATCAATGTCCTGAGTCAACACGATAAAAAGATATGGTCATATTTAGATTTTCGCGAAAACTTGTAACTACCAGAAATTACCTTAATTTACAACTTTTTTATTTTTCGGAATTTTTCCTTCAATTGCTTTTAACCAAAACTGACAATTCTAGGTCAACCAGAAGTACCCTACAGGTTTTGGGTCTAAAACCTATGTGGTAGTTCCCGTTGACCTAGAATCACAAAATTTGGCAAAATCAAGGTCTTACAGCACAGATAAAGGAAACATTCCTAAAAATAAAAAAGTTGAACATTAAAGGGTGTCTCCATACATACATACATACATAGTTGACGCCAATTATGATAGTCATCTGAGTTGTTTGGGTGCTCATACAATTTAGAGGACTAACTTAATCGGCATCAACCTCAAATAAGATAAATAAATAAAATGGTGCTATTGAATAAAATAAATATTTAAGTGGGGCCGTACAACAAACGTGATTTTTTCGCCGTTTTTATAAATAATGGTACGGACCTCTTCGTGCGCGAGTACGACTCGCACTTGGCCGGTTTTTTATTGCATTTTTCAGCCAATGCCATGAATTAGTAGAAATAAGATTACCAATGTTGAGCAGGAGCCAAATGCGATACGCTACGTTAAAAACATTCACAAGGTTTTTACCGAAGATGAGATGGTGAGATCTGATGTAAAGATGAACTGTTGGTAATTTTGTAATTTTCATTGTTCCTAGCACCGTTTAAAAGTTTTCATCTTTAAAGGCAAGCCTACATGAAGCAAAAAATAAGCACGTGATAAATTATTTGCAGGATAATAAAATGTCCTCGGTTCACTGACACGTCCTGGGAGGATTGTCCCTAAAAACCGAATATACCGGATTGTTTTTCAAAGACTAAACTATCGAAAGCGCCAATATGCAAATAAAAAATATAAGAAGTATTGTGTAATGGAAAGTCCGCATCAGGTAGCTATGTACTATGTACTAATATATTATACTCTTTCATTTATCGTAACGTCTGTTGACATTCAATTACTATCTTAATTATCGACATGAGCTATAATTGCTTCGATAACTCATCATTTGTACGAGTGTGTACGTGTGTACAAGACTAAGTTATACCTAGTGGATACTTCGTCATAACATAGGTAGTGCTCCTTCTTACTGTTGGATATTCTAAATTGGTTGCTTTCTTATTGTTTTGTTATTCTTTATCATAAAAAAAATTTATCACTGGTTAAAGAAGCACATAAGTCGGCAAAGAACCTATGTATTTTTGTAGACTACATAATTTGTATAGCATTAACTTTCTATAGACTCTAATATTTTGTTTGTATTTAGAGTTCTATATAACATAAATACATAAGGTCAAGGTCATGCAAAGGTTGTCTGGAAGAGATCGTTTTTAGCGATAAGACCGCCCATTGTACCGTTATTTATTGTTTATTTCCTTCGTTACTGTACTTTTGTTTGGTGTGGAAATCTAAATCAAAATATCGGTAAACATGGTCTAGGTATTTTAAGCAACTAATAATCCACTGACTCGACAGTCTTTTGGCAATATTGTTATTTATTTTAGATTATAAATTTAATTGACATACTAAAATCCACTTGTATTCCACAATGTCTTAAAACACATCTCTATAACCAATGTGTCCTGCCAACTATGACTTATGGTGCCGAGACATGGAGGCTCACGAAGGAGGCTGTGCACAAAATAAGTGTAGCACAGAGAGCCATGGAACGCGCCATGCTCGGCATCCCACTCTTAGATCCGAGTTCCCAATACTGAAATTCGCAAGCAAACTAAAGTACAAGACGTCAGCAAGCGAATATTAGGGCTCAAGTGGAGTTGGGCAGGACACTTGGCCAGACGTAGTGACGACAGGTGGACTAAGGCTCTAACAGAGTGGAGGGGAGCATCGAAATAGGAGACGTCCACCAGCGAGATGGGTCGACGACATCCATAAGACCGTGGGTCACACGTGGTTCAGACTGACACAGGATCGGAAAGAATGGGAGAAACAAAGAGAGGCCTATGCCCAGCAGTGGATCGACACGAGCTGAGAATGATGATGACGTAAATCTAGTATTTATTGCTAATGCTTTTTATGCACTAAGGCTAGTTACATACATATATACCAATAGTAAATACTTTACAAATTACATATTCGCATCTAAACTAATTGAGAAACCTTGTCGGTATCAAAAATCTACGCAAAAACACTTATGAATTTTAGCAAAACATAATTTTATCGTTTACGCTTAGAATCTTCCACGGCTGGTTAAGATTTAGTGAAATAAAACACGTATTCTCAGGGCAGGCGGTAGCCTCGGCGCGCCGGCGCCGGCGCCGCCCGTCGAGACGCCGCCCGGCGCTTGCGCATCGCGTATCATAGCTATTTATTTACCCAACTACGTTTTCGCATTACATCTACAAACACCTTCTTAACTATACTTATAGCCACACAAAATCGTGACGTCACTTCTTTGGCTAGTTATGCTAAGTGGTAAAGCATGCATTATATCACTTTCTTTATGGAATATTTTACTAGCATCTCTTTTATGATCTGCTGTGATCAGTGGGTATTGTATGATAGAAAAGTTTTCTTACGTTTTATGATAGCAAGTTTGACAGAACAGTAACACGACCATGTAACGAATTACCCTCAAAAAAGTTCACCGTGAAGTTCTTTCATAGTCTAACATTCACAGATGAAACGTATAACAATGGATCCAGTGCCTCGTGACCAAATACATAAATGTGATCTAGCATCACGACACGACAGGTGGATCACGACACGACACGACTGCTCCACAACGATTTATCCCGCGACTTATTCAAATGTCACTTCAACATTATAGAGCAAAGCGACCCGGTTAATGAAAAGATTAATGTTTGTGGTAAATCGGAAAGGGCTGGCGCCTTGTGCTTGGCATGGAGTGACTGTTGGCCTATTCTGTGCGCATGCGCCACGCCGAGTCACGCTCGGTTCGCACCACAAACCACTACTATTACTCACGATAAGCCTGCCCACTAACCTAACCCAGGAGTTAGGTGAACGCGGCGTCATTAGCCAACATAAAATAATAACGAGAGCACTTGCGGCTACATGACAGCCGTCTCCATTCACGCCGTTAAGATAAGTCGACCTCGCAAAATCATATCTGTCGTGTACCTAATTACCTATCAAATAAGACCTAGTAATGACAAATAAGAGCTAGTAATGACAAATAAGACCTAGTAATGACAAATAAGACCTAGTAATGACAAATAAGAGCTAGTAATGACAAATAAGACCTAGTAATGACAAATAAGAGCTAGTAATGACAAATAAGAGCTAGTAATGACAAATAAGACCTAGTAATGACAAATAAGAGCTAGTAATGACAAATAAGACCTAGTAATGACAAATAAGACCTAGTAATGACAAATAACCCGAATCAAAAAGGCTTTTTCTACAACTATTCTAATTCTACATACTTTTACCTTTCGCAAAAAAATTGGCTTCAAACATTCGATTAATTTCGGCAATGCTCGATTATCGAATCTACGTATGAAACAAGGTGGTAACAACAAAAAGAAAGCTCAACATCAAAGCGTTTCTTTTCGCGGCGAACGGCGCAAAAGGCGCAAACAAAATTATGCATCGAGGAATGCGTTGCGAAGGCAAAGACACCGATCTCACGAAAATAAAACGTCGATTGTACTCAGCCAAGGAAGATATTATAGTACTAATGTACAGAACTTTCACTATCACAATTTAGCACTCAAATCAACACTTTTACAATAATAAATCTACGGCACACACGAGTGATATTAAAGCTAAAAATCAGCGCCTGACAGCTTGATTCCCTATGACGGATTATACGCAGATTTCAAAATTTGAATTTCAGCTTGCATCAAATCTAAAGTCTGTGCGATAAAGCTCATTTTATATTGACCGCAGATTTGAAAGTGAGACAGGCTTGACTCGGCATCGGTACATCGCATCGGCGTGCACAAAACAAATTCCTGTGAGGCACATGCTGCACACTGAATTAGACACACTCGTGATCGAATGGTCTCGGTGCGTCGCGTCGCGCGATCAACCGACACGCACCCTCGCTCGACTATCTGCACGTAGCTTTCAAAAGATGCCCATTACAAAATTATTACGAGCCAAGTCTTATAAAAGTTTACATGAAAACAGTTGACGACGTGATCTAGACGAAAATCAGGCCATTGGACACAAAATACGAGTTTAATAAGACAATTATTATTACGCGTGTATAACGTACCTACTTATTTATTTCATTTTAATTAAGACTTCGTATATTCGAATAACCAAATGACACAAACTAATAAACTAGCAGTAGATGAAGAAACATCGTGAAACCTTGTGACGTGCGTGTATGCGTGCTATTCAATTGTATTTGATAATCTCACGATATCTTTCGTCAGTATATAAGTTGGTGTAACGATTGCAAAAGTAGACATTGAAGCGATGACCACCAACAACCACCGTTCAATTTACAAGTTAGCAGATTACTACTCGTAATAACAATATGCTTTGTATCATGATATAATCCACTTTGACGAGACGTGATTATTCGTTTGTCAAATAAATCAGTTCTTGGGTTTACTAGCTCAGAAGCTTTTCAATTTCCTAACACTACGCCGGCAGGCATGAAATCCTTGTATCAATTTTACAGTCTCCGTTTGGTACCGGCCGGGAATTTATTAAAAGCACGATAAACTATATTATTACGGCGGCGGCCAACAGACGGCCAACTGCAGCTCTCACAAAGGAAACTGTACATCAGATTTGATGCATTTTATAGTTACGAGCCTCAGATAGAGTTTATGGCTGGCTTACTGTTCCATCATACTTTTACAGAGCTTCGATCCTTGTTAAAAGCTTAGAGTGTACGGATTATAGAACAGCAGAAAAGCATTTAACTCGTTTCCCTCGACTTTTTGTTCCATACGTACGTAGGCGAGAATTGTCGGTAATCATGTTAATGGTGATAAACGGCACGTAGACAATTTTTTTGAAGACATTATTATAAAGAATTCAATGAGTCATATTGAAAAACTACGGCATATTCTGGATGTGGGTTTTAAATAGTCTTGAAATTTATAGGACCGAGTCGAGATTGTTTTTCTTAGAAAGCGTCATAATAAATGTAGTAGAAGAGCGCGTACGTTGACATCGGCGCCATATATTCCCAAAAAATGTGTGTGTTCGTAAGTGGTGTTCGCTAAAAAGGCGAGCAGACGGCGTCGCGGCGGCGGGTCGACGGCCGCGCTCGGAATAGCCAGCACCAGCAGCTATTTGCAGCAACGGAGCGGGCGCAGGGGGGGCTCCACCGCGTGCCATTTCTGCACCACCTCCCGGTGCATCTCACTAATGTCACTGTAATGCTCTCGATATAGGCCTGCTGCGTGGACAGCCTGCAGACGCAGACGCAACGTCGTCGGCGTCGGCGTCAGCCCAGCACGCCAACTCCGCTGGCACAGCCGTCATTCACACATATACGATGTAAATGACAGTTCATCATGGCTGGCAAGGAGATCGAAGATTATTCGTTGTCAATTATTTGACATTGAAACGTACAATGTCGATGGACAGTGATGGCGTAGCGCCTGCGCCAAAGCCTTCAAGGCACCTACTATGGCTAATGTATATTGATGACCGAGAGCCGTGGGAGCCGCCTCTTTTCACTGCGCCGCTGTCATTTGTCATCGCCAGTTCCTGTCACATCGCATTCGCATGCTTTCTGACGAGCTGCAATTACCTTGCACTGTCGGCATGTTACTCATTTCTCAAAAACATGCAGAGAAATATGTTACCTAATGATGACCGCTGGTAATGAAAAGATGCTTTATGTAAAGCACAAACAAACAAATCTGATAGAACAGTGCAAATATAATAATATCTTAAATATTAACGCAAATAATTAGTAACTGATTTACACGTTCAGAATCTACGTTTGGCGTTGAATAAGTATTATAACTAACCCATTATGCGTTTTGCAGTATATTTTATTGACGGTATCATATTAGACAAGTTATTCCAGCTAATCAAATGTTTAATTAATGTTGGTCATTAAAAATTGTATATAAAACGTCCATAAAGTTATATATTGTGTCACCTGATTTCCACATGTGCGGAGTTTTCTCGACAGATGGCCCGTGCGTGAGTCACTAACCTGCTGCCATCAATATTCGTTTCCAATGTAATCGATATCACAATACTTATTAATCATGAAATGTTAGACAAACTAATAAAATTCAAGAAAAAAAGTATTAAAGTTATCCATTAGATTAATTATCTAATTTTTGACAACTGTTCGTTAAATTTGAGTATCAAATTTCAAACCGATATGGAAATGACATCAGTTCCCAAAGTACCATTTTAAAAGTTACATCATTTTAGGAATTGATGAACACGCATGCGTGTACTAAACTGCACTTATTATGTCAGAAAATAACATCTAAACTATAAAGACTCCAAAACTAGCAAAACTGTAGAAAGGCCAGCATTTATTACGGGTCATGTTTTATTCTATCCTATAAACATTTTTAATTAGGACAATAGAAGCAATGGCGTGGACTACGTCGATGCTTTAATAACTCCTAAAAACTTAATAATGCGACGCAAATTGCAACCTTTCAGGGTAAGTACGAGTAAGTAGAAGTATATAGGTACTACGAGATGCGAATGCATCGTGCTAAAGGAGCAAAATACCGACACCGATCACCTTACTTATCTCTAGTTACATTATCATATTTATGATAGAATTATCTCTGTGGCCACAGTCAAACACTTTGCGAATATACTGGATCAGAACACTGTCAACATCGCATCAAAACTGCTCAACTCATCATTTAGATTGATTGTTGGCAATTAAAATGTCCAGTGTACGGACGACGCTCTTTCAGTAATTGTAAGTTGCCAATGTTCCAATTCGCTAATATACCGCTTTGTGTATCGCAATCTGGTAGAAATGAGATCATCCAAATATTCATACGCGCAGACATTCGGAATTTTTCACCGTATGTTTTAAATTTTTATATAATTTCTCTCAACACTATGACTCTCTTAATAATCCCGGTTATTTTGCGAGACATCCAGTTGGGTCACCTTGCTTACTTTGATCTTTCTATAAATTATATTTTCACCTATCAGCTATAACGAATGTGCTGCTTATGTAAATAAAGTGGGTAATATACGAGTAGTACTTACAGTTGACGTCGCCAGGGCAGGTCTTGCAGCACCTGCCTGGCAACAGTACGGGGGTATCGCACGAAGGTTCCGGACATTCGTTTTTGATGTTACGACAGCTGACCTTAGCCACCACGCGTCGCTTTTTCTGCACCTGTTGAAGAAATATTTATAAGTGTCAATGTCATGTAGGCAAAGTCTTAGTTCGACATAGCCTGTGAGGTAATACAATTGTTTTAGGTAGAGTTAACATCAGGTAGACAATGGGCTTGTACTGTCAACTAACCACATAAAAACAAAAAAGTAATGGTGTACTTAGACTCCAGTTTTTAATTGCATAAAATTGATTCAAGTGGTACAAAGAGAGGTTTCCAACATTAAGCTGAAAATCATGATATGAAAATATTTCTCACCCTATCGGTCAGCTCACAGCCTAGCAACCTCTCTCTCTGCAGCTTTTATTTCTTGCACACAACTAAAATGTATTTATGCAATAAATGAGATAATACAATTGATTTTGTGAGTTGACCTTACTTTACAAGGCTGTAGTCAAGTTGTGGTGTTGGTGTGTATATTTGAAAATTGTCGTCAATACGTACCGCTACACACTCACATTTGATGCAGTACATTACGCCGAAAGGCGGGCCGAGGTCCGCAAACCATTTCGACCCCAGCTCCATTGCTTGTTTGCCGAACAGGCATTCTGTAACAAAGAAAACAATATTGTGAAAATCCAAAAAGAAAAAGAGACCATTTGTCATTTTGAACATTTTGCAAACATAAGTTTTGGACAAGCGGTACGCATATGATGTGGATAAGGTTTACGTTATATAAATTAGCCTATATAAAACGTCTAAAGTTGAACTGCGATGATGATGAAGTTGACAAGAGAATTATTTTGAAAGATAAAACAGAGGCGAAACAGTATTACCTATTCACAAAATTATACTAGGTATATGAAAAAAAGATATTACCAGAAATCAATGCAAGCTTAAAAGAAAATCCTTGTTGCACTATCTAAGGACTGTAAAAAGTTATCAGAACAAAGTACCTTCACACAGATTTGTAAGTTAACAGCTGAGTTCGCACAGGCTAACAAGTTGCATTTGCATACCAAACTCGTGAGCGGCGTCTAAAAATACAATTTCACAAATAGTAATATTAAAACTGAATGTTGTTATGTACGCGACTCATAAGATCATGTATGCAGACAATTTTACTGGACGCATTGATTTAATGGACGCCTAAAGAGAATCATGTCATATCCGTTTTGTACCCAAACTGTATTTCCTAGAAAGTTCCCAAAAAATTTTTTATTGATATTTTATTGCGGAGGTTGAGGTTCACTTTTATTCACTTTACTTTATACATTAATTACCATATTATTCGTATATATTAACACTTTTCAAACTATTCTAATGTTAATATAATAATTTTGAACTGATATTAATCACATATGCACCTCAGCATTTATAATCTCGACGTTTCATTGTGTCGTCAGTCATCAGTCGAGGTCACGGGCTGACTGGAGTACTCGGAGCTACCGTCTAGTAACGATGGCAGTTCCAGCAACTACCCTCACTTTTCTCGGTCGTCTTCAGAGGTATGTCCATGCGATAAGCACCCGTTTAATCAAGGTCACGGGCTGACTGGAGTACTCGGAGCTACCGTCTAGTAACGATGGCAGTTCCAGCAACTACCCTCACTTGTTTTCGGTCGTCTTCAGAGGTATGTCCATGCGATAAGCACCCGTTTAATCAAGGTCACGGGCTGACTGGAGTACTCGAAGCTACCGTCTAGTAACGATGGCAGTTGCAGCAACTACCCTCACTTTTCTCGGTCGTCTTCAGAGGTATGTCCATGCGTAAAGCACCCGTTTAATCGAGGTCACGAGCTGACTGGAGTACACGGAGCTACCGTCTAGTAGCGATGGCAGTTGCAGCAACTACCCTCACTTTTCTCGGTCGTCTTCAGAGGTATGTTCAGGCGATAAGCAGCCGTTTAATCGAGGTCACGGGCTGACTGGAGTACTCGGAGCTACCGTCTAGTAACGATGGCAGTTGCAGCAACTACCCTCACTTTTCTCGGTCGTCTTTAGAGGTATGTCCATGCGTAAAGCACCCGTTTAATCGAGGTCACGAGCTGACTGGAGTACACGGAGCTACCGTCTAGTAGCGATGGCAGTTGCAGCAACTACCCTCACTTTTCTCGGTCGTCTTCAGAGGTATGTTCAGGCGATAAGCAGCCGTTTAATCGAGGTCACGGGCTGACTGGAGTACTCGGAGCTACCGTCTAGTAACGATGGCAGTTGCAGCAACTACCCTCAGTTTTCTCGGCCGTCTTCAGAGGTATTTCTATGCGATAAGCACCTGTTTAATATCTATAATTAACCACGTATTTTATTATCTGAAACTGACATCGTTGACGGGAATTAACAGCAACAAGATACATCCACAATCAGATGGCCCGGGTCGATAAGTTTGGCTCGCTGTAAGAGACGTCATTATTTTATCTCGTTACTATTTAATTAACCTCGGTCACATTTAAAATAAGTGATTACCAGCAGTAGAAACACTGCAAAGAAAATGAAGAAGATAAAATGTCAAACATCAACCTATATACTGTACGCATCGATGACACTCTGATGTATTTTAACGGTGGGTGTTTCTAATAAAACCTTTTCCGACTTATTGGTAAATAAATGTACGAAGTGGAATCACCTTAAAGAATAAACATGATGAATGAAGTTGCAGTTGCTTTACTGAATGTAAGCTACATCTGTGCATTGATAACGGAGCGATTTGCGAGAGAACATAATATTGCACTTCATTTCAAATCGATTTGTGAGAGACTTTGTTGCGTATCGTGCGTTTTTATAATCATCCGATTCAGCGCATTTAGGTCAGTGCAGATCAATATTTGCTTTTAAGTGATCCGGAGCGCTTTATCATTTTCGAATGTAATCTTGACGCAAACTTTATTTTGGAGTTAACGTAGAGCAAAGCAACAACATGTAGTTTGAGTTGTACCAAGGTAGATAAAGTGGAATCGTTTCCCATTTCAGGTCTGATAGTTGAAATATGGAAATGAAATGTCCTTGTCTCGTATCTAACGTATTATTTCAGGTCTGATAGTTGAAATATGGAAATGAAATGTCCTTGTCTCGTATCTAACGTATTATTTCAGGTCTGATAGTTGAAATATGGAAATGAAATGCCCTTGTCTCGTATCTAACGTATTATTTGAGTTGTACCAAGGTAGATAAAGTGGAATCGTTTCCCATTTCAGGTCTGATAGTTGAAATATGGAAATGAAATGTCCTTGTCTCGTATCTAACGTATTATTTCAGGTCTGATAGTTGAAATATGGAAATGAAATGTCCTTGTCTCGTATCTAATGTATTATTTGATGTTATTAGATCCGACTGTAAAAGGTTAAACCCCTCACAATAGAATTATGATCAATACCGACGCACCCAGAGCCATAATGAGGAAGGAGGGTGCCGGCGCCTGCGCCGCACATTCAGGATGCAACAATCATTTTATCGTGTCATGCATTAACTAGTTTTGTTATTCGTCTGGCATCTACTCCTACACCCTGAAATAATTCACTTGATATTACAACAGGCAAACCCTCTTTAGAATAACTTATAGTTTGTTTTTATCAAATATGCTCAGAGTAGTTAGAATTTGTCTATTCTCGATTTTATTTAGATTCAGTCATATCAACAGCATTTTAATTTATTTCTTTTGAGTGACACCTGAACATTCAGCACTCTGGTTTTTATGTAATGTTTAGTTTGTGCTGTTAGTAGTGGCTTTTAGAGTGCCAAGAAAGTATCTCGTCTCGCCACTGACGCCTAATTGTTACACGGAGTGAGCTAACGCTGTACACTCGATCCTCTTTTCTATATTGATCTTTTCTATAATATATCTTTTCTATATTGATCTTTTCTATAATATATCTTTTCTATATTGATCTTTTCTATAATATATCTTTTCTATATTGATCTTTTCTATAATATATCTTTTCTATATTGATCTTTTCTATAATATATCTTTTCTATATTGATCTTTTCTATAATATATCTTTTCTATATTGATCTTTTCTATAATATATCTTTTCTATATTGATCTTTTCTATAATATATCTTTTCTATATTGAACTTTTCTATAATATATCTTTTCTATATTGATCTTTTCTATAATATATCTTTTCTATGTTGATCTTTTATATGTTATGTTTTGGTTTAGTGATAATATTATAAGTAACATGATTTAGGCATATAAAGTGTGGCGAGACATCGCGTAACCTTCCGTTCGTTTTCTCGGAATCGTTGGCGCAGCTCCAGTAACGCTTCGCCAGGGAAGTATGGGCGACTGTCGTATTTTGCTTCTTTCACGATCTGCTTAAGGAATTAGTACCCGATACGACTCGATGTTTATTTTGATTTTAACTTACGCACATCGGAGAGATTTGCATAAACACGTAGATAGATGTCTAAACACGGGTTCTGTACTAATATTCAGTACATTTTATTGCAGTTTAAACAAGTAAACAGGCTAATAATAAAAGTTGTAATTCCCCGACAGATGAAAACAACATAACAAAATAATTTCCACGTCATTTAACTAAAAACATCTCACAAACATCAGATTTTAAATAACCAAACCACATTGGATTCGGTCCATACGTTTAGAAGCTACGATATTACGGACAATACACAGTCAGAGCCACTCTTAACACACATTTCTGCATCAGAGGTTAAAATCTACCGAATTTATCCGTATATGGATGAAACATAAGCATGTAATTTGTTGCCTTCATTACAAGTAATAAAATGTTTCCTTGACAAACTTCCTAATTCAGTGTATGTCGGTGACTGTATCTGTGTGGTTAATGTCGTTATAGACGTGGCACAATACAATTTGTAATCTTCGAAGCGTGGCGTGCTCCACTGCGGCCTCACGTCTGCATTGTCATACTGGCATAGATCATGTTAAGCATAAGTTACATGTCAAACCGCCCGAAGTATGGTTTGCTCATTGAAGCGTGCTCAAGTCGCTTCAATAAATCGTCTACATAAAAGGGTTGAAAGAGGCGTGCGCCGTATTTCAGCGCGCGTGGGCAGACCATAAATTGTTAGCTCTGAATTAGCCCTAAGCAGGATATTTTGACGTTCGCTCCGCAGACATGCTGACTAGTTTACACTTTCTCTCCAACTGTGGATATATTTTATCCGAAGATAGACAGGATTATGATCTATTTAATAAGGTGATTGGTATCTATTTCTCCAACATGGCTTTATAATGTTTCGTCGCTGTTATTTGTTGCTTTGTTCTATTTGTATCAAACGTTTTGTTTTACTAGTAAAATTGGCTTGCATTTTTAGACATTGGCTGATTTCACTATTGGGTATGCTCCATTTTGCCAGCCTCCTCTGTCCTGCGCGTCTCTTTTTCAGATATGTCCTACGACCTAAGATTAATTTAGAAAATTTAGGTATAATTATATAGTAAAATCAACTAAAAAGTCCAAAAATATCGAGCAACCAGTAAGCAACGCTTGTAAAGGAATAATAAATATCGAGCAACCAGTAAGCAACACTTGTAAAGGAATAATAAATATCGAGCAACCAGTAAGCAACACTTGTAAAGGAATAATAAATATCGCGCAACCAGTAAGCAACACTTGTAAAGGAATAATAAATATCGAGCAACCAGTAAGCAACACTTGTAAAGGAATAATAAATATCGCGCAACCAGTAAGCAACACTTGTAAAGGAATAATAAATATCGCGCAACCAGTAAGCAACACTTGTAAAGGAATAATAAATATCGCGCAACCAGTAAGCAACACTTGTAAAGGAATAATAAATATCGCGCAACCAGTAAGCAACACTTGTAAAGGAATAATAAATATGGAGCAACCAGTAAGCAACACTTGTAAAGGAATAATAAATATCGCGCAACCAGTAAGCAACACTTGTAAAGGAATAATAAATATCGAGCAACCAGTAAGCAATACTTGTAAAGAAATAATAAAGGTAGTAAGATAGGTACCCTTTATTGTACAGAACAAAAATACGAGAAGAAAGAATTCGCCTAAAGTGTTTTTGAAGTAAAACTTTCTTGATTTGGGGAGTAAGCTGGTGAAAGCGTTACGAAAAGTGCGAACGGAAGTTGAGAGGGAGATATAAGTTAGTGAAGATAGAAAGAAAGAGAGTTACGTTTCCTATATTTTTAAACGTTAATGTGCGAGTGCGATTTACGTCTGTCCAGAATGAACATAGACTGATCGACCTACAGACGTGTGGACAATTTTGTAATTGAACAATTTTACAAATTAATATTTTGAAGAAGAAGTTTTACTTCAGTCGTGTGGTCTAAAGCACACTCGTATTTTTCTTTCTTTAAGTATGATCCAGGGACATCCCTATTCTGTCAACAATGAGTCAGCTACGAGTATGGGATGATAGAGTAGGCGATAGCGGCGTTTCCCGCAGAACAGTTAATTTTACTTAGATCACTGCATCATCATTACAGACCCCACACCAAACCCCATTTATATAACAGTACATACAAGTGCTACATATTAAATAGATACGTACAATCTATCTAAATTTAATTTATGCCTACGTAAACGATTGAAATAACAAATAAAGATCTCGACTTTCAAGTATTTAACTTTTTAAATTTTAAACAAAACTCACAATCTTTATTGAATATGATATCCAAACTACAGAAATAACGAAAAGAAGAACTTTCGAACTCAGCAATCGCGACTGACGGAAAAGTAAAGTAAAAAAAAGTTGTTACATTATTGTTTGTGTGATTCACACTAACAATAATGTAACCACTTTATAGTTTAACCTTAACGATGTTTCTATATTTTATATCCGATTCTGTAGCAAAGCTCTCAAAGTTAGTAGAACAACTTTGAGAGCTTTGCTACAGAACCGGACTATTGATTCGATTCGTTAGATCGACTATTTATTCTGTTGTATGCCCACACGTTAGATGATTGCTCACTGTGCCGCCCCTTCATTACGTGATCTTATAGTGACGCGTTTCATTCGAAAGTGTCTCAAATACAAACGTTTGTTTATCCTATTCTGAAATAGTGGTTCTGTAGTCAATTGTTTTGGAATGATTCAGTCTATTGATTTGACGCTATCTGTTAGTCATTCTATTATTCAGCTCAGCTTCAAAATAAACGAGAAAGTGGTAGAGATGGTTGTGAGTGTGCAGGCACTTCTCGTGATTCAGTATCATTCCTCCAATTCTGCCTCAAAGGAGAATAGCCATAAGTGTAGTATAGGTTTATCCAAGTTTACGATCAAAGGATATGGCAAGATCAATAGAGCTCGTAAGTTCTTGATATAAACTAATGCTTTTCTAGTTGGCAACGTCACGGCTGAGCTCAGGGCCTCAGGTGTTTCATCTGCGGCTAGGCGCGGGTATTATGTAAAACTCATAGTAGGTATCGGGTGTCACCAACAGGTGTCTAGCGCGCCAGCTAATAAGAATTGCTCTTGCGCATCGATTTGATCATTCACGCTGCTGAATTTATGAGAATACTATGTCAATTCTGATCTTATGATAATTCAGCTTTTGTTTCTACTTCTGTATTTTCTTAATTCTTCTTGTTTTTGCTGTTTATGTTTTAATTTTTAGGGTTCCGTACCAAAAGGGTAAAACGGTACCCTATTACTGAGGCTCCGATGTCTGTCTGTCTGTCCATCTGTCACTAGGCTGTATTTCATGAACCGTGATAGTTAGACAGTTGAAATTTTCATAGATGATGTATTTCTGTTGCCGCTATAACAACAAATATTAAAAACTTAGCTCGATATTGATAACGGCAACAGGTACACGCTCGAAATACTCACAGAATATTAGGTTTAAAAATAAATAATGAAATTTAAATAAAACAAATATTTAATGGGGGCTCCCATACAACAAACCTGATTTTTTGCCGTTTTTATAGATAATCGTACGGAACCCTTCGTGTGCGAATCCGACTCGCACTTGGCCGGTTTTTATTAGAAGTTTATTACATGTGTTAATAATCTTCATGATATACTAGGTAACCAAAAGTTTTTATACAAGGACAATGCCTGTTGACAGCAACGTTTCCATGTTCACTAAAATCTGGTGTATATGAAATGCAAGATATCAAGGAATTTGTCGCTTTAGTACAAATTTAATTAGGAACTTTACGATCTGATTCCGCCATCTCCTTTCCATCAAAGAACAAGCAGGCGCACGGCTCAGTACCATCCGTACCATCCGTGTATACCACCCATTCGCACACAGCGTTTTGGTTCTACGTCCTTGATGCGTACAGCTAAGGTATGGAACGCTTTGCCGTCGTCTGTTTTTCCTAAAGAATACAATCCGGACCTCTTTAAGGTAAGAGTGAATAGGTTTCTTCTAGATCTTAGTGCTTCATCTTAGACCACATCATCGCTTACCATCAGGTGAGATTGAGGTCAAACGAAGATCTATTTAGTTTAAAAAAAAAATCCTTGTTATAAATGAGACTGATATTTGATTGACTAATGGAAATTAGAGTTTGTTGTGTCTTTTATTCCGCACTTTATCTGTTTTCAATGATGTTCCTGATAGCTTTACCTATATCATTTGATGTATTGAACGGTAAGACGACGAGCCGTCTGCGGCTACCGCACGCCTCGATACCTACACGGCGATCTGTTCTAATCTCTCAGGTTACAAACACGAATCTCTATTTCCGAGAATATAAAAAAAACTGCACACCAAAATAATAATTTTTTTTATCTAAACTAAACGTGCATCTTATATATTGAGATCATTCGTCGTGCTAATCAAATTCATTAGCGTCATTTAAAGGTGAGTGGATACAAACTAATTGCCCCAATAAAAACTTCTACAATACCTACTTGGTTTCGACAGATAATCGGCGGTCAAGATAAAAGGTCTCCCTAGAATTCCCGAGGTATCTACAATCGTTCACGACATACCTACTCGTACTAACAATCGTTTACAGAGTATAAAAGTCGAGACTATACATATCGACCTAACTTTTATGTGAGCAACACACAGGTATAAATTTAATAGCGTTATTAGTGTCCCTTAAACATATTTAAATACATATTCCCACAGCCTCTCAAATTGCTAATACATGCTTCGCGAAACTTCTTGAAAAATAGCGTCTGGCTTCCTAACATACATCCTAATAACATTACTTATGCGAACGTTTGTTTAAATGTTTGTTTGGTTTTGTAAAGTAGACACATCGAATAGACTACTTTTCATCTCGAGGTGAGGAACACCGCGGCGAAAATTTATAGTATTTAATACATTTTTTTACATTAACATCGCCTCTAAACGGGAAACAACCTCGCGGCAGACCGCGGCGAAGATGGACCGACAAAATTGATGCCCATTTACAGGATTGATCCACAATAGCCCAAAATAGAGAAGACTGGAGAGAAGTAAGAGAGACCTTTGCCCTGCAGTGGGACACTACAGGCTCTTAATATCATCGAGAGAGCTCCCAGCATTGATACATTATATTTCAATGAATTACCATTGCTAAAATAAACTTTTTAAACGTCTGTTGACAACCCATTTGGAAATGCATGTAGACTTTGCAAATATGTGGCAATAACCTAACTTATTGTCTGAAGAATGAGTATTTTATATTTTTTCCACAATGCGTATGTAATCGTCCTCGATTTGCAGAATGTACATGGAATACTATGCAAGGTTGACGACATTGAGGGCGCCTTCCTGATCAGTGCATCTTGGTATTGCCATCGCGTCTCCTCAACGGTGCTAATTACCTAACTTGTTAAAAAAAACATTAAATTCGAAGCGATAGAACTTCTTTTTTGATAAAGTACCACATGTATTTTAAGCAGGTTTAAAAGTTTTAACTATTTCTGTATTGAGAATCTCGAATAATTAAAGATAAGATTTATTTCAGTAGCTCAATTAAAACGATGTTTAAATTATTTTTATGTGTCATTCGAAAACAAAACACGAGAGGTTGTAAATGTATATCAGTTGGTGTCTGTGATGTAGGTACCTATAAATTGTCTGGGTATTAATAGAATCTCGTTTCCCTCAACTTTTATTTATTATTGCAGACTTCATTGACTGGGGCCGGCGCCTGCTTGTCGCAATTGTGACTGGTTCTTCTCGTTCTATAGGTCCATAATTCTGTTTATATGTTTATTTCCAGTGTATCCTGATTAAAATGCAAGAAGGCGTCGTAAAGGCCGTTTACATTGTCAAACCAATTAGTAGGAATCACAAAAATCACACTTATCATTCGTCTTCCTTATTGAGCGTTTCTGTTAACCGCCGGCGCCGATCTCATCTTTACACTCGCCATACCTTTTGGATAGACTTTTACATCGCGACAGTTTTACGAAGTGTAGACATTTAAGAGGCAAAAGGTACACTTAAAGCGATGTTGAACTCCAAATTGGGATCGACGCGAACGTAATTGCCATCGCCTTTCTGTATTCAATTTTCGTAGATGAAATTATCTGAGTAAAGCATTCGTGATCTGTCCTGATGCTTAATGGCATATTATTGAATATCCAGAAGCAGAAGCAGACAGTGGACGAGAGCCAACTTGCTCAACAAAAATATCACTTATAATTTATTGGGTATCGCATATAATTCTACGAATGTTTTGGGAGTGAGACTGTCGTACAGTTGCACCTCATAAAAACAAACTTAAAAAATATTTTGCGAACATGTGTCACCGACGAGCCACGAATATAGCCAACGATGCATATTATGTTGCCCAAGGAAACTAATATATCTGTCATTCTAGAATAGTTATTTTCTGGAATACAAATGAGCGAGCATTTACTTTCCGTTAAAATAGTTTATTCGTCTGGATACTCTGAAAGAACGTCCTTTACTATTTCCGCAAGGTCGACATATTAAGATCAAAAATTGCGAATGCCATGTTTGCATCTAATTATCTTGTAAATAAACAAAATAATATCTTCGTTTTGATATTGAAAGGCTCGAGCTGGTCTGCGTCATGCCTCTCGGGTGCGGCCAGCCCTCGCACACCCACGCGCAGAACAACAGCAGGCTCACTCTAACCTATCCAAGAGAGTTATCAATCAGAGAGCGAGAATGCAAATTGTAATTGTAGCCGGCCGGGTCTGTGTCAAGCGATATTATGATCGCAATTTGTTTGCACGGCGCTGCGGGGCGCGGCGGGGCGCGCGGGGCGCACGCACGCCCGGGGTGGGGGGTGGGAGAGAACCGCCAATTATGAATAAACTAGCTCCACTACTATGCTAATAAGTCTTGAGATTTTTCCTAGGCGATTTCACCAGGCGACTTACGCTCATTAATGGTTTTGTGGCTCCGTTATCTTGCCTCTAGAAAGCCTTGCCTTATAATAATCTGTTAGTATTTACCTATTTATGTACACTTAGAATGCAAACGTTGTATAAGTTGGTAGTTTCCAATGTTGGTATAACATTAGTTACTATTAGTGCATTGCTGGATGCACTTAAACCTAACCATTTCTAAGCTATTTCTATTTAATAGCTAAAGGATTGTCGTGATGCTGGCTTTCCAGACGTGGCTTGGAGTTCGGGAGACGCGCTGCTGCTGGTGTAGACACTGTCTCGTTTCCGGAGCTAAATATAATTTTAGTTGATCATTTAATTATATGGAGATGAATGGGCGGGCGGAGATGCCAACTTTTACGGATAAACGGAACAATATGGCGGGAACATTATTGATTATACGTAGAGAATGTTGTGTGTTCCACTTTCTTCTAAAAAAAAGTCTTTGATGCCCGTTTTTGTTATAGCTATAACTAATATTAAGAAAATTAAAACAAGTGAAAGAAAATCGAATAAAAGATCTGCATCGAAATAAAAATGTCTTTATACATTAAAACCACAAGGATCACTTTTAAACGTCAAATTTACTGCATGTTCCTTCGCGATCAATCCAGGAAAGAAAGGCTGGTTATTCTTTCAAACTTTCGCGATCACTGTAGGTACATAAATACTAATTTAAATGCTCGCGACCACGGCTGTTGCAACACACTCAAAACGTCGGGATAACAAATAAAAAAGGTACATACGCGATAAATACCCGCTTTAATAAACAGTTACGGTTTTTCTTTTTAATAATCCTTTTTGAAATTATTATAACAATAAAGAAAATAAATTACGTCTAAATTGTAACATTTTTGACAGTGTTGTAGCAATTTCAATCCCAAGCTACTCTGTCATCTAAATGATCGGATATTTTTAATTAGAAAACTTTCGTGATTTATTAAAATCATTATTATAATTCATTACTAATAGTTTGATAATCCTATATGTTACAGTAAGCTTTTTTATAATCGGTTCGTTTTTAAATTTATTAATTCAAAATAGAAGGATCGTTTCGCCGTAGCTTACCCAAGCATTATCCCTTGATAAACTTTTTGAAATTGCTACCAGTCAATTATTATATTCCTAGTGCAGAATGCCTGTATTTACTGGTGTATTTAGTTACTGGTTTGGTATTAAGGCTGGTTGCACGGGTGGTCGTATTAAAAGCATATTCGATGCATACTTAAGTTTCGTATAAATACGAAACATGTCATTTACATCTCAAGCAACAGTGTCGCCGCCCGCATACTTGCTTTACTAGTTATAACTTATGGATAGTTTTGTTTTATTGGCTGATTTACTCTTTAATAGGATGATGAGGAGGAAAAATCACATAAAATAACTAGCACAGCCTTCTGTATCTTTAAAATTGCTTTTTGTAATTTGGAATGGTAGAGTAGCTTTATTTTACTTAGAAAACTTTCGTGATTGATTTCAATCATTATTATAAACCAGTTGACCCGCCGAACTTCGTATCGCCTTGACATGCATATAACGCGGGCTGTCAATATACGTCACCCTGGTAGAATTGTCAATTGTTGTCCCCGGCCATCATTATGTATGAGAAAATTAATTTTCTTCGTAATTTCTTTTTGCGTGAATTTTTCCGATATTTTAATAGTTATTCTGCTATTTGGGGCGGAGACAAATCCAAGAAATCAAAGATATTCAAAATCGGTCCAGCCTATCTTGAGTTATAAATGGTGTAACTAGCCCGATTTTATACATATATATTTAAAACCATACTTA
Organism: Philereme vetulata; assembly: GCA_918857605.2. Taxonomy (NCBI): domain Eukaryota; kingdom Metazoa; phylum Arthropoda; class Insecta; order Lepidoptera; family Geometridae; genus Philereme; species Philereme vetulata. The sequence goes on from OU975464.1 coordinate 7,759,803, forward strand.
ATCATAGACAAAATTACGTCTAGCTGTCATTTGCGTTTTGTTATTCCATGTCATATGCGTTTTTGTTATACCACGTTTTATAGTGACTTGTATTCTCTTTGACGTTTTATGTCACGCCACACGGGAACGCGGTCGAACGGGATAAAATGTATTATATGTCCGTCTCCTGGTTCTAAGCTACCACACCACCAATTTTCAGCCAAATCGGTTCAGCCGTTCTTGATTTATAAATAGTGTAACTAACACGACTTTGTTTTATATATATAGATACGGGATTTATCACGTGCCGTCTTATCGGTGTTTCGACCGACAATGTTTCGGTTCAATTCGTGAACCTTCGTCAGAGTGCGATCCGCTCCGAATAACGTCTCGTCTCACATTGTCGGTCGAAACACCGATAAGACTGTACGTGATAAATCCCGTATGTGTAATAATGAGTAGCTTTATTGTTTGCGGCTTGTATTGAATTGTTCTCTTGTTTCTCAAAATGCATCGAATTTCTTCGTTTAATAGCGATATAATACGGTTCAACCCATGTTCTACTAAACTGATTCACTTTGGTTGAAGGTTGCACAAATCAAAGAAAAACAATAATATTCAATGACATTGAATGATTCACTTTTATGTTTTCATGGATCAATGTGATTGGTACATTCAAATTGAAAAGCAGAAGTGAACCATGTAGCATCGCCATTGTTACACTACTTTTTTAAACAGAAATACAACTGAATAAAACCGGCCAAGTGCACAAAGGGTTCCGTACCATTATCTATAAAAACGGCAAAAAAATCATGTCTGTTATATGGGAGCATCACTTAAGTATTTATTTTATTCAATAGCACAATTTTATTTATTTACCTTATTTGAGGTTGGTGTCAATTAAGCTAGTCCTCTAAATTGTATGAGCGCCCATACAACTCAAAGGACTATCTTAATTAAATAAAGAAATAAATATTGCTGGACATTTCACACTGCGCTATCAAGCCCCAAACTAAGCAGAGCTTGTATTATGGAGTGTATTAATTGGCGTCAACTATGTATGTATGTATGTATGGGGACACCATTTAATTACAACTTATTTATTTTTTAGAATCTTTCCTTTATATATGCTGTAAGACCTTGTTTTTTGCCTAATTTCGTGATTCTAGGTCAACGGGAACTACAATATAGGTTTTCGACCCAAAACCTTTCTATAGGTTTTTTCCGGTTGACCTAGAATTGTCAATTTTGGTTAAAAGCAAGGTCTTACAGCTTAAGTAAAGGGAAAATTCCGATATTGGTACTTACAAGTTTTGCGAAAATCTAAATTTGCCCATATATTTTTATCGTGTTGACTCAGGACCTTGACTTTAATACACCTTAAAGGGACTATAGACTTCAGTATCTGGTATAAATTTCAACCTGCTAGGTTCACCCGTCTCTGAGAAAATTTGTGGTGACACATGGACAGACGGACAAAAGAGTGATCTTGGGTTCCTTTTTTTACCTTTTGGGATACGGAACCCTAAAAATGGCGGGGAATAGATGTATTTATTTGTTATGTCACCTTTTCCATGGTATCGTTACCAGTCAGGTACAAACTGTACAACCAAAGAGATTTTATTACAACTTCATACATACAACATACGAAAACACTCTCCCCGACCTATTAAGGAATGTATATTGTAATGGCTGTAAAACTATTTAAAACCAATAGGATATTAAAGAACTGCTACTTCTTAAATTTAGGCACAGATTCATAATATGCCTTTCAGTTGTGACCTATTATACATTATATTAATCGTTAACAAATAATGATATGATTAAGTTGACACAGAATAATTATAATTGAAAATTAAATGTTTGACATAAATAGTTGAATGTAACTAATAATGTTTTATAAGTGAACAAATAAATGAAAGCTTTACAAGCTTATTACACGCCCCTGAGCGGGGTAGAGTCTATTGGAACTAATTTAAATTAAATGTGACATCTTTCTGTATAACCTTTATTCTGGCAATATATGATTATGATTAAAATATCAAAGCATCTCCATAGTGTATGATGCACTAACACTCTCATTTCCACAAGGATTTTCTCCCGCGAACACTTCGTGGAATGGTCTCCCTGCTGATTTTTCCCCAGGGACTACAGTATGAGGTTCTTCACAAAGGGCGTTTTGTAAATTCTTAAGGGTCGGCAACGCGCGAGTAATACCTTTACTGTTACAAACGTCCATAGGCTATGGTAACCGCTTACCATCAGGTGGGCCGTATGCTTGTTTGCTACCTTAGTAGTATAAAAAACTCATATAATAATAAATAAATAAATAAATATTGCTGGACATTTCACACAGCGTTATCTAGCCCCAAACTAAGCAGAGCTTGTACTATGGAAACCAGATAACTGGTAATATACATTTTTTTTGTAAGAAACAACCAGACCCGGAATAAATATCTGTGGATCATGCAAACATTTGTTCCGCGGCGGGAATCTAACCCGCTCTGCCTGCTGCGTCTCAGCCGGCTATTCGTCCACTGCGCCGCAGAGGTCGTCATATATAACGTTAACTTTTTAAAGAAAATAGTGATTAACAACAAACTTATCTGATAATTAGTGAAAAGATAGCAAGGTCGGCGCCGGCGCCGGCTAAACAACATATTATCATTATAGTTTATATTGTACAATCTGATTGACATCGTAACTTCTCCTCAACAATATCTAGCCTATCGGCTGTTTTATCAAAATCTGATTATCGCTATCTGTAGATAGCTCTAACTCGCAATTCGCGAAACCTAATCACAAACAGTACGATTAACCTTCACGATACGACTTAAGGGAAATAATTAAGTTAGTGTTTGTGTCGATGCAAGAAAACACCGATTCAATACTTATACAAACATGTTGTAATAAAAATATTGCTTTATGAATCGCATGACATGTCTAACAGGAGTTTATTGGGAAATGAAACGGACTGTGGATCCAAATATTAAAAAAGTTACATATGTGAACCATGAATGTAAAACAATATGGACAGAGTAAATGATTCACTCGGTTTGTAATTTTCCTGTCTGTCTACCTATTTTGTTTGTGATCCGTTCTTCGTTTCTTTGTGTGTGTCAAATAAATAATTCTATTCTATTCTACTTGGAGTAAACTAATCGCACGTAAATATATACTAATATCATAAAGAGGTAAAGTTTGTGAGTTTGTTTGGTTGGATGTAACGGGTAATCTGCGGAAAGTGCTTTATGCTATATTTTATTTTGATAACGGATACGCTCAGGAACGTATAAATATACAACTATGTTGAAAAAGACTAACTGAACGCACACATTTCCAAAACTCGCGTCGATCGGTGCCATTGTGACAGCATCGGAGGAAAACCGTTTATTAGGGTTCCGTATCCATAGGGTCAAACGGGAGCCTATTACTAAGACTCCGCTGTTTGTCTGTCTGTCACCAGACTGTATCTCATGAACCGTGATTGTTAGACAGTTGATATTTTTACAGATGATGTATTTCATATTGTTGCCGCTATAACAACAAATACTAAAAACAGAATAAAACAAATATTTAAGGGGGGCTCCCATACAACAAACGTAATTTTTTTGCTCGTTTTTGTTCCATATTGATAACGACAACAGGTAAACGCTTTAAGTATTCACATAATATTGAGTAATATTATTCACTAAAAATAAAATAATTAAATTAAAATAAAATTAATATTTGCGGGGGGGGGGGCTCCCATACAACAAACGTGATTTTTTGTCGTTTTTATACATAATGGTACGGAACCCTTCGTGCGCGATCCCCACTCGCACTTGGCCGGTTTATTAAACCACACATCGATTAACAATATGAACAATATGGCGTCGAGCTGTCCATATTGTTTAAGTCCGTGCACTGAACTAAAAGCGTTATTTATAGGTGTTTGGTGACACGGCCGGCGGCGCCTCACAGCGCCTCTCGCCGTGCTAATTAAAATTTAAATTTGGAATCAGCTTAACGAATTTAGGTGTCATATAAGAGCGTTTTCACATTGGTCGACGATTCTACCTACAGTCCAAAAGTACTACTAGTGCGCTTTAAAACGATAATTTTACACCATGCAGCCAACTCCTAGGAAAGCTCTAAAATAAAGTAGGTCTGTAGTAAAAGCACTATGAATTCCGAGTCGATATTTTGGTATTTGCATTCCTAATACTAATTTTGCATACTGTTTATATTTGCTTTAAGCTAGTTTTGTTCTGATGTACTTCAGTCACTTGTTTCTATAATTTTGAGCCGATTAAGAGTTTTAAGAGTGCCCTTGTAATGTAACCCTGCAAATAAATCGCAGTATATGAAGAAATGATCTTAATACAATCACCAATAAATTAGCATTGTATGCAAAAGCTCTACATGTGAACCATTACCAAAAACCAGTTTGTTGTTTTAAATTATAGGTCGGTACATGCAGCGATTAAACAAGGCAATCGATCAATACGTGGGACTAAATTACAGTATTATTTTATTTTATAACACCTATATATACGTTTTTACATCTTCATCTGTCAGTTCTGTCATCAACCTTAGCGTCGAAGTCAACGTCTGTTCTAGACAGTTTGTCTCAATCACGATAAATAAAGTTACGTAAGAAAAAATCATTGGAAGTCAAAACAAAACTCACGTTAGTGATATGTGAATTCTGGGTGCTCTACATACTTTGTACACTAAGTGAAATAAATTTGTGAAATATATTTATTGTTTATTAAAAAAACTACATGTTTCCTATGATTTTGAGGTAATTGAGTAGAAAGTAAATAATATATAATTGCTTTAGAAAGGCCACAATAACTGTTACATTTACTCAAGGTGAGGTGAGGTGATCAAGGTCTTTTGAATTACTTGCGCAACATCCAAAACTGTCAGGAAAAATTAAAAAGGAATCCAAAACGAGGCCGAAGGGCGTGCTGGGCAAGTTTGAGTGCAGACCTGAAGAGACTGCAGCGTCGCCCATCGGCCGTCTCGCCCTGCGGTGACGACGAGGGATTTGAATACAATGCCGCGATAGCTCAGGGCCGCCCGCGTAGGTACCAGCATACATAATCCACCACTATTTATTAAAAACTGCCACATTCTTCCCGATAGTGATGCGAATGAATCAACAAAACCGACTTGAACCGGATCCTCTATTCGCAATTGTCACGGTCACCGGTCGAGTGGCAGTTCGATGTTATTGACTTCGTATGTATTTCTTCCATTAAGCCTTAACGATCATTCTTCAAGGCTGCATATGCTGCATTCCTGCCATGATGTGGTACGACGAGTAGCTAGTTATTGCAGGTCATATATGACAATAAATTTTCTGTGACCGTAGCTACTCGGCAATGCCAAGAATTAAGATAAACTTACTTTGATAAGATTTAAAATATCAAAGGCTGTGGGCGCCACAATTTAAATTTCTGCTTTGTTTTCTTTAAGCCGTTTAATTTAGAGACGCGTAGGTATCATTTCAAATCTATAAGAATCGCACCTACCCAAGAATCGTACCGGCATGCGGCACCATTGTTTCTAAACTGAAACAGAGACATGATTAATTGGGCGTACCAAATTAATTCACAACGTTCTATCCGAGCAAGTCCATCACTAAGCATTTTTAAGCTTAGAGTCAAATAGTCAACCTTGTAAAATTTTAGTTTATAATAAGTAAAATGTATCTATTATGTTTATCCACAATGTGGGTATAGATTATACGTAGTTTTAATATAAATATATATATTATGTATAATTGTAGTTATTTATTAGTGTCTTACTCCAATGTCTTTTTATGTGGACGTAACCAACCCACAACTATAATCTTCAAAGGTTTGCTGGAAGAAAACTTCTATTAGGGTTAAGCTCGCCTTTGCACATGTCCATTTTGTGTGCTGTTTTTGTCTGTTATCTAATTGTGTGCAACAAAGAATATAGAATGTTCCATCGTGAGTAAAACTATTTTGATATTTATCTGTGTTATTGTATCTTGTATTATATCTTAATTGTATATATCTGTGTTATTGTATCTTGTATTATATCTTGATTGTATTTATCTGTGTTATTGTATCTTGTATTATATCTTGATTGTATTTATCTGTGTTATTGTATCTTGTATTATATCTTAATTGTATTTATCTGTGTTATTGTATCTTGTATTATATCTTGATTGTATTTATCTGTGTTATTGTATCTTGTATTATATCTTGATTGTATTTATCTGTGTTATTGTATCTTGTATTATATCTTGATTGTATTTATCTGTGTTATTGTATCTTGTATTATATCTTGATTGTATTTATCTGTGTTATTGTATCTTGTATTATATCTTGATTGTATTTATCTGTGTTATTGTATCTTGTATTATATCTTGATTGTATTTATCTGTGTTATTGTATCTTGTATTATATCTTGATTGTATTTATCTGTGTTATTGTATCTTGTATTATATCTTATTGTAGTGACTGAATCACGTTGAATAGTAGATGGTACGATATTGACAAAAATGTAGACAATGGAAAGAGGCGAATGGCACCATGTTGCGTCCTCGATAGGCAGCGGTGGCAAGCAACGGCCCGGCCGATGCCTATTTCGGAGAGGGCTCCCTATTTGGAAGGCTGCGTTTCGAGTCGAGATCGATATCGGGGAGAATGCGACGCCGTCAGCCAACCGTCACTCCACGGGGCTAGTTTACGGAATAGCTCACCATTGAAAATTAACATCCGCTTTAACACTTGTATTCAATATTAATATAACACAAAATTACAGTGGTATCTTGCGTTTACAGCAAGATAAAACTTCTGTATTGAAAGAAGGAACGAACATTATTATAATTAGAGACATGAACCTGATGATAGCCACAGAATTTAATAGAAGAAAGAAGAAGAAAAATATATTATTTAGCAACAAAAAGCACACCTTATGACTAATATGTTTAAAACAGATAATTTTTAAATTAACTTATTGTTGAGAGAGCTTAATAACTAATGATTTCTTACTTTCTTAATACGAAGCACAGCTTTGACATTATTGCAATAAAATTACTTCAAGTTTTTGAAATAATTGACGTCCACCGCGGCGTAGTGGACGAATAGCCGTCTGAGGTGCAGGAGGTTGCGAGCTCGATGCCTACCACGGAAAAAATGTTTGCATGATCTACAGATATTTGTTCCGGGTCTGGTTGTTTCACTGCACACAAATAAAAGTTTGCAGGATGGGGCAAAATGTTTACCATATTCACCTCATTGAGCTTGTTTTCTTTTTGTAATAAATATTCTGGTTCCCATAGAAGAAACTTTCCTTAGTCTGGGGTTAGATGGCGTTGTGAGAAATGTCCAGCATTTTTATTTTATTATTTTAATGTGAAGCTTTGTATCATACCTGCTCATCAGCACTCTTCGACTGAATTAATTCGTCTCGACTGTTTTCATAGCATTCTGTTCTAATATCAAATACCTCGTAAAATATCTGAGCATTCACGTAAAATGTTCTAATAAATTTATGATTCAACATACATAAAGTCGTTAAAAATGACACAAATTTCACAACAATACCTACAGTTGTAAAATACGGAAATATTCCGTGGACTTTACTTACTCTCTTCTTGCTTTGTGAAATTGGCCAAGGTTTTTTTCACAACTTCAAAATATATTCGGGTTTTCCTTAACTTATATAATTAGTGGTTTGCGCCGAACTGAGATCTCGCGATTCTCCCAAAACACAAAAAAAAAAATCTTAGGGCGACTCGCGCAACGATACCTAAACGTATTTAGTGGCTAAATATGATTTAAGGAGTTGTCAAACCATACAAATACGTAAAGTTTAAACATGTTTAGTCGCTAAATACGTTTAGGGATGGTTGAGCAAGGCGGCCTTATTCTTCTTCTTACGTTCTTGATGCGTACAGCTAAGGTATGGAACACTTTGCCGTCGTCTGTTTTTCCTAAAGAATACTATCCGGACCTCTTTAAGGTAAAAGTGAATATGTTTCTTCTAGATCTTCGTGCTTCATCTTAGACCACATCATCGCTTACCATCAGGTGAGATTGTGGTCAAACAAAGATCTGAATAGGTTTAAAAAAACTATGACCAAAAAATCTTTAAGCTATATCAAGCGAATAACATCGTATACGCTGACTAGAAAACCAAGTAAGTTTGAAAACGGTTAAGTTAACCTCAGCATTTACGTTACTTAAACTTACGTTCATAGTTTGCGGTTTACCGATTTGCCAACCTGCATGTAAGAGTAGGTATGCAGCTCAAGACGCAGCTACCTGCATGTACGAGTAGGTATGCAGCTCAGGACGCAGTTACCTGCATGTACGAGTAAGTATGCAGCTCAGGACGCAGTTACCTGCATGTACGAGTAGGTATGCAGCTCAGGACGCAGTTACCTGCATGTACGAGTAGGTATGCAGCTCAGGACGCAGTTACCTGCATGTACGAGTAGGTATGCAGCTCAAGACGCAGCTACCTGCATTTACGAGTAGGTATGCAGCTCAGGACGCAGTTACCGCTTACGACCAAATCAAGCGGGTACCTTATCCGGCTCATTTGCAATATAGAGTTGCTGAGACCATTCAATTATAACTTTGTAGTTTTATAGTCTGGAACGCTATGCGGAACAGATATTATTCTATTCTGGTTTTAACTACACAAAAGTTATTATGATACACAAAGGTTATATGAAAGAAAATACTTTCTTTTGTACTGTTTGTTAAGTATAATAAAGTATTTTCAATCAATTAATTACGGTCGATAATGTAGACTTCGCAAAGCTAGAGTCATCTTTTTCGTGATTTAGAGAGTATAAATAAAATTCCTAGTTTTATTCCTAGACATAAAGTCTCTTGCTCAAAAAGCTCACTCGCCAAAGCTTTAGCAAGAAAAATGCAAGTGTCGGTATTTCATGACTGTGTGTACTCGTAAGTAGTACTAATTCAAAACAGTCTCTTCTACTCTACTTCGCGTACTGAAGCTTTCAAGATCGCCGCCACAGATTGCTCTAAAATTACTACGTACACAAAGCTAGAGTCATCTTTTTCGTGATTTAGAGATTATAAATAAAATTCTTAGTTTTATTCCTAGACATAAAGTCTCTTGCTCAAAAAGCTCACTCGCCAAAGCTTTAGCAAGAAAAATGCAAGTGTCGGTATTTCATGACTGTGTGTATTCGTAAGTAGTACTAATTCAAAACAGTCTCTTCTACTCTACTTCACGTACTGAAGCTTTCAAGATCGCCGCCACAGATTGCTCTAAAATTACTACGTACACCCTTGTGCCAATATTTACAAACGTGACGCGAAACAAGGCGCAGGCGCAACGCGGCCGTGCGCGTGCCGTTAAGCTGAATGAGTGCTCGTTAAAAACCAACCTGCCGTGTAATTAGCAGTGAAAAAAAAGAAGCCGAAACCGCAGAACACAATAAAGTACTAGTGTATAGAAGTATCTCTACCAACGACACAGGTTACATCTGGCACGCATGGGGATAATATGGACCTACAATATTAGCGAACGGCAGCTTATATTCCATTTGACGATTAGCACCATTTTTTAACGATAGAAAAGCTCACTGCTGAATAATATTGAACGCGAAAACAGGGTTATAAAGCTCAATTTGTATCGAGCGCCAATTTGTACTCGTACATGTGCAGTGATACAGACATATTAAAACAAAGTCGCATGTCCCACGGCCTCAGGCCCTCGTGACTGCTCTCGAATATCCATCACGAAATTTTACACTCGGATCGCATCTTATTAAGTGACAGAAGGCCAAGTGACAGAGCCATTTATGGAGGCCCGCCGCGGTTGCCCGATACTTTATTCACTCAACTTAAAGTAGATGCGTGAACTTTTACCTGACAGAAGTTGACGTAAACTTGATAAGAGAAGAGACCCTGCGTGGCTAGCATGAACGCACGCCCTTCAAACGTTTCTATTTACCTAAGAATGGAGTAAAATTACATTTAAGTACAGAAAGTACACACATTTCTACGCGTGACCGTACAAATGTTTCTACTATCTACGCTTAATGCTCATCATTTACTATATTTTTCACTAGATATATTTTTTTCTACATTAATATATAAATAAATAATGCTGGACAATTCACACAGCGCCATCTAGCGAAGCAAAGCAAAGCAAAGGTACTATGGGAACCAGATAACTGATATAATATTTACATACTTGTTTTGTAAATACATACTTATAATATATATAAAAACACAAGTATCTGTAGATCATACAAACATTTGTTCCGCGGCGGGAATCGAACCCGCAACCTCCTGCGTCTCAGCCGGCTATTCGCCGGCACAGAGGTCGTCACATTATTACATTATAAGTTCATAGGATACAAAGCTACACACGAGTAGCAGCAACGTGAAATGTCATGGTGTTGAATCAACTTATCACATGGTAGGTAGAGTTAGAGAGCACAGCGCGTAAATAGAGAACACCGTCGCGTCGCTACAGGCGGCTATTATCGCGTTAGGGAGATCTACCTTTATCTCTCAATTTAGTGATATTTTCATAAGGAGAAGAGCCGGCGCCGGCGCAGCGCGGTACCTACACTCGTGTCGCTTATACTTAGTAACACTAATTGCAAACCGCTTCAAGAACTCGTCGATAAGACGATAATGTCTTTAATGACAGTCTCGTGTGTCCCGTCCTCTCGAAACATTCTGTCCTGTAGCGTTTGTTCAACACAATAGTGAGGCAATAACTTTACATCGATTGGAATGAAATTCGCACAATGACATTACCATATCATTAAGTTTGTTTGGTGTGTTGCCGCGTAAATCCTTAGACCCTCCCTTGGTATGCGACGCGACGCGACGCCGCTTGTTTAAGATGGAATTGATATGAACGAGGCGTAAAGCTGCGTGCCTTCACGCCCTTCTACTTCGGATGTACTACTAATATTATTCTCGTGTGACTAAATTGATTAAACAAAACATAATGGTAATTTAAAATTACTTTGCATTAGGATCAATCATAAGCTACGACATAAAAGGTGAACAATAAGTAGGGCGCAGTAATCTAACACTGAACAAGAACAACACCTTTTATGAATCACCTTATAATTTAATTAAAAACGCGTACAATATAAACTATCAAATCAGCAATTACCTGGTGAAGCGAGCTTTATAAAACATGAGTATGCGCCGCGCTGATACTGGGGGGAGGGGGGAGTAATTTTATTGAGATAATCAGGTGAGTCGTTTTGTAACGTGATCTGCGGAGCATACAATTTAGCTCTCTCGCAAGAGAACACAAATTGCAACCAGTTGCATAACATGCATTATTTAAGCGCGACAACCTTATAAGAAAGTATTAATGTGATAGAGAGTACGTATGTCGCATGCGGTGAGTCAGAACGGAGCTCAATGACCCTCGCTCGCCCGTCGACGCATACTATTCCTGTGCTGCTATGCACTACATTGCTTCATCTCAAAACGCCAACATGTTTCAAAGAAACAATTAAACAGATAATAATTACACGGCACTCTTAAAAATGTTGTAACATCTCTTTCGTTGAACAGTTGGCGGGCGAGCAGTCGAGCGGATCGACAACGCGCTCACCGGCTCAATATGCCTTCCACTGTATCCCCCTTTAAAAATATCTACTGAGAATGTTGGTTGTGGAAACAACCTCTATTTGAATGAGAGCATCTATGCCCATTGCCCATTGCCCATTGCCCATGCCTACGCTACTTTTATAAGATTTCCAGATTGTCTACATTGTGAAGTAACGCTTATCTACTGCGATATGGCTCATTTAATTTAGCTGCGTTATTCTTCGGAGCGAGACATTCAGATGCGATCCGGATGTCAGTACATCATTCATCTGGTGGCCGCAAACATATAAATTTGCATTGGACCGCAACTCCAGTCGCAGGCGTCGAGCGCCGACTGGAATTAAAGAGGGCCGAGAGAAGCGATCTCGTGTCGATAGTGTCACATGACTAATGGAGCAGGCGCCGATCACAGATATCGACAAATAAAAGTAAGGCTGGGCCACCGCCGCCGCCGGCACTGCCTGCGCGCGCCCTGCGATCTGCCGCGATCTTCCCACCAACACTCATGTCATGACTCACTGACTCATTGGTGCCAATGAAATCCGCCTTGTCACAATATGTTGCTGTCACTGGACATATCGTGAGATGATTTTCTTTGCTCTTTCATCTCTTTTTGTTTACGTACAATCACAGTAGTATAAGTAGGTACGTTTCTGTCGCTCATAACATTGACAATATACTTTAATCAGTCAGGCCTGATAACCATGCAAGGGATCACGCCAATACCTTGACTTAAGCTAAAACAACTAACCAAAAAACAACAAAGTATATTCGTTTTGTATCGCTATCTCACAAAACTACAACAGATATAAATGAATATAAATAATTTTAATTCTGAAGAGTAGTTAACTATTATATTAGCAAAACACTTTCATTTACTTATAACATAGAGTATTATAGGCTTGCAAACCATAAAATATGTCTAACAAATAATTAAGCAAGGTCGGGCGGTTTTTCAGCCGCTGCCGCTGACACGTCTAGGCCGGAAATGTTACATAATCGCACAGTCAGTAGAAGGTTCAATGAACTGCGGATAACGCTTATCTATGTCATCTAATTATCTACCAAATGTAGATATTCCTAGTTTAATATATAGTATAGTTGACTGTCACCAAGCAAAGCTTGTTTGCTATTTTTGGTTTCAATTGTAATATACCATATTTTATAATATGAGCTGGCGACTTTGCGATAGCGCTAACTTGCCAGCTCATATTATTTAAAAAAATTAGACATATATTCTAGAACTTAACTTAAAAGGAAATCGTTACTCATGATCGATTAAAAAAAATTACAAAAACCCTATAAAGCTTGATATTATTATGGGCTCTAGACAAAGGTTTTGTAGACGACAGGGAACACAAAAATGAAATTAAGGTTTAGAACAGAGCAACATGTTATATACTAAGAGTAGCATTGTTTATCCTCAAAAAAAATATTATATATTCGTCATACTAAACCTGCAGATGTAACTTGGTACACCCAAAAATTCAGTCATTCAACATTCACCAGCCGGGAAAGCTTGACGTCAATCAATCACATGTCAGACGAAGTGTGAGGTAGGTACACCGGATATGCTACACCCACCTAACATAAAGACCTTGCCAAATGAGTAGTATTGCAGAATTACGGGTGCAGTTACGGGTAGCTAACCAATATACACTAGTTTATATTTTAAGAGGAAATGAGAAACTGTAGGCTTAAAACTACGTTTGTGGCTCATGAAATGCCGTTAATCAAGACTAAGGGCGATATTTCATCCAAGATCTACAGATAGAAAAAAGGTAGCTCCCTCAAAGTAAAGTCTTCATTATAAATATTAGCGTAAATCAAAAATTGAGAAAGTTCACAGATAAGGTTCATGTATAGGTAGGCTATCAAAGCAAAAGGCTTGTTTTGCGATAATGGCGTTTAGATGTGGTTTAAAGAGTGCCTGAAAAGAACACTGTCACTGTTGACTGTTGTATCCGTTGTCGCGTGACGCGCTATCATCACTAAATATAACCGGCGACAAGGAGACACTTCGCCGCCGCGGCCGCCGCGCGCGATCATTACCCAAAACCGAAAGTGTTAAGAAGTGTTAAACTTCCCAATCCGGCCAGTGCCAATGCGCCACACCCAGCCTTAATAAAAGGAGGTTCAACAACCTAGTCGCGAACGAATGACGCCTCATCTAGATATATGCGGTATGCGGTTAATATCTACGAGAACGAAATAAATGGCTAGGATTATTGCCAAGTGGAAAATCATAATAATATATTAGACACGCGGAATTCACTTTGACAATATTTTGACATCGTGCGGTCTCGAAGCTTTAGAGCCGTCCGCATCGAGGCGCGCGCTTTACATTTTTTTTAATCAATTTTATATTCTCCGCGCTTGTACTCACTCGTAGCGTTCTATATTTACAGCACTGCTTATGGATCTATTTTGATTGTGCCACTGTCTGGCGGTATATATTTGATGTGTTTTTGTGGTGAGTCTATTGGTGACTCATAGAGTCGGATTAAATGAGCTAAAGTAGGCTGGATTTGAGTATTGACGAGCGGCTGATGTCTGGTGCTAAATGCGTGAGTCGGTGGTGTGTGCGGGCGAAGGGCGGCGCTGGAGAAACGGGCGCCGCCGCGCCGTTGGCCATGTACGGACTGCAACTGTATAACCGGAACGACTGCCTCCTATTTAGAATGATCAGCTCGTAATTTTGATTCGACTTGCGGATTCTCTCGCCTCATAACTCACTACAATTAGAGCCCGCATTCGAATACTTTGTAGGGATCGAAGATGCATAATCCTGATTTATTATGGCGAAGTTAGTGCGATCTAAAATATATGAACGTAGAATTAAACCCTGACAAACAATGAATAATAAACAGCTCCTAGTGCCATTAGCTTTAGTCCTAATGTCTAGAGCACACATTCAGACTGTTGCTAGTGATGTTACTAGCTACGCTATAAGGAGTTACACAAACTGTTGACTTTACCGAAACTCATAAAGCATGTCGACATTGTGTTTTTTCTGGTACATTGAGCACAGGGAGCTCTAAAACAATGGTTTATAGCAGGAAAACATCCATCAGATACGCGACTGGGTTTAATGGCTAATGCAGATTGCAAACAGATCTAGTCACCGGAAACGATCTAATTGCATTCTGAAAAATCTAAGACCTATTAGCCTAAAACACTGCCAGAGATGAAGAGAGGAGTGATTTCTCAAAAGATTATTTTCATATTTACTACTAATATGTCATATTTACATTTTGTAACTGTACTCGTATGAGGTTTTTTTCTACAATCTAAGATACACTATTTCCTCCATTTATTTTGACGCAGAAAGAGATAAATCATCTAAAAATCCAGAAAAAATATGTTCAGGTCAAAACAATTTACAGTATACATATAAATAACGCTATGGGTTTTTCTAGTCCGTTTTTTTGATTTACTGAAAAAAATGTGTCTAAATATCAGCTTTTAAAAAGTTTCTACTGCCTAAGTCGAAAGGGGTTTTTAAGCAGTTTTTGGCGCACTGTTTTTTCTAGTACCTATTTCTTTTTTTGTTGATTATATACATAAGAAGAAAATAATGAGTTCAGAGAGACGGTTTGAATTGAACGATGAAGATGTTATGATATTTTAAGTACCGATATACGAGTAGTTAATATATTCAAGTATCTTAAGGTATCACAAACGGGTAAGATATGTTATTATATAAATCATTTCATTCTGTTGAAAGTCTGCCTAGGTGTTCGTATCTTACGGTAATATCTTACGATATATTTAGTATCTTAAGATAAAATATCTATATCACTCGGTATCTTAAGATACAGTAAGATGAAAATATACATTATCTTCGCGGTGTGTCCATTGGATTGTATGGCGAGCGATATCTTATTGTAACATAGAATATTATAGCATCTTCATCGTGATTGAGGCGCTTTGAAGTCTTACAAATACATAAATGCAGGTTGATAAGTTACTGTGGACATTGAAATACCTGGTTCACTTACTTATCTCTCAAATGGCCCAGAAGTTCCGATATATATTGTACCTAACATGCTGACGAAATTCTACAATGATCATAATCAAAAATAGGTTATAGCTAAAGCTGTGAGTCGCATTCCAATGCAGTATTCCAGTAATTCCAACGACTACAATATGAATGTAAGCCAACCATAAAGTCACCAAATAAATAGGTTCAGAAGTAAACCCGGGCCGACCCTGAAAATAATTACATATTGCTGCTCGAGCGAGCTAAGGCTGACAACTACAATATTCTGTAACAGATCATTTATCAAATACACAAAAAAATTTATGAGATCGTTTATTCATTATCACGTCAACGTTTTACTGTAAATTCACAATCACCTAATAAATAATGTCACACAAAACATGATTAACGTCTCGCCAAAGCGCGGCATTCGCGGCTGAAGCTCAACCGACTTGTGTGTGCGCATGTTATCGCTAGTTGTACTAAACATAAATTCTGTACTATTCTGTGATAATGTGATGTTCTATTTGTCGTCGCGGCAATAGTTCTAAACTCACTACAGATCTGCATGTTTTTTAGCATCGAGCTAGTTTGACTGGCGAGAACTAGACATGCCTAGCGCAGAAAAAGAAAAAATATTGACAAAAAAATATGAAAAATATTGACGACCTCCGTGGTGCAGTGGGCGAATAGCCGGCTGAGACACAGGAGGTAGCGGGTTCGATTCCCACCGCGGAACAAATGTTTACATGATCTACAGACATTTGTTCCGGGTCTGGTTGTTTCTCTATATATTATAAGTATGTATTTACAAAAAAAATGTATATAAGTATTCTATCAGTTATCTGGTTCCCATAATACAAGTTCCGCTTAGTTTGGGGCTAGATAGCGCTGTGTGAAATGTCCAGCAATACCAGCTAAATTTGAGTTTAGGAGGAGGTGATTACAATGATACAAGGAGCACGTAGATACACAATCATTATTTAATAATTGATTGAATGTTTTTGATTGGTGACATCTCTAAAACTCTCCTATAAATGTTTGAACGCGTTCGTTGCGATCGCGCTGACGAATACATTCCATCGATTATAAATAATGCTTGTTTATGTATGTGCCCCTTGCAGCATTGTATCCCCCCTCCCCATACGTATTGCAGCATTGTATCCCACCTCCCCATACGTATTGCAGCATTGTATCCCCCCTCCCCATACGTATTGCAGCATTGTATCCCACCTCCCCATACGTATTGCAGCATTGTATCCCACCTCCCCATACGTATTGCAGCATATTTATTTTTATACTTATAGAACAAAGTAAGATTGCTTGCATAATAAATAACATAAACAAAAAAAAATTGTTAACTGACTGTAACCCTATTTAAGGTTATTGCGTGCTCTGAGGTGTGTGGGAAGTTACTTACTTTGCTTCTCTTTGAGAAAATAGGGGCTAAAATTAAGCTAAAAAATATATATTCATGAATTAGGATGAAATTACGAGTATGTACTGGGCCACTGGTTTAGATAAATAAATAAATATTTCTGGACATTTCACACAGCGCTATCTAGCCCCAAACTAATCAGAGCTTGTACTATGGGAACCAGATAACTGATAGAATACTTATATACTTTTTTTATAACTATAAAATGTTTTGCTTTCAATTCATCTCAAATACAATATATTCCAACAAATTATATAGAAAAACAATATGATCTATTTACAGAGATGCTGATAAAATATATGATAATTCCCCTTAGGTAACAACTTACCATCTGATAGGTAATAAGGTTCCACGATTACAAGGGTTTAGTTTTGACGTTTTAAAATTACGGAACTCAGGACATGTAATAAAAAGCCATTGAGAATCGGTAATCCGTAGACAGCGAGATGACTGATGTTGCTCCACATTGCAATCCGTAGACAGCGAGACGACTAATGTTGCTCCACATTACAATCCGTAGACAGCGAGACGACTGATGTTGCTCCACATTGCAATCCGTAGACAGCAAGACGACTGATGTTGCTCCACATTGCAATCCGTAGACAGCGTGACGACTTATGTTGCTCCACATTGCAATCCGTAGACAGCGAGACAACTTATGTTGCTCCACATTGCAATCCGTAGACAGCGAGACGACTGATGTTGCTCCACATTGCAATCCGTAGACAGCGAGACAACTGATGTTGCTCCACATTGCAATCCGTAGACAGCGAGACGACTGGTGTTGCTCCACATTGCAATCCGTAGACAGAGAGACGACTTATGTTGCTCCACATTGCAATCCGTAGACAGCGAGACAACTTATGTTGCCCCACATTGCAATCCGTAGACAGCGAGACGACTGATGTTGCTCCACATTGCAATCCGTAGACAGCGAGACAACTGATGTTGCTCCACATTGCAATCCGTAGACAGCGAGACGACTGATGTTGCTCCACATTGCAATCCGTAGACAGTGAGACGACTTATGTTGCTCCACATTGCAATCCGTAGACAGCGAGACAACTTATGTTGCTCCACATTGCAATCCGTAGACAGCGAGACGACTGATGTTGCTCCACATTGCAATCCGTAGACAGTGAGACAACTGATGTTGCTCCACATTGCAATCCGTAGACAGCGAGACGACTGATGTTGCTCCACATTGCAATCCGTAGACAGCGAGATGACTTATGTTGCTCCACATTGCAATCCGTAGACAGCGAGACGACTGATGTTGCACCACATTGCAATCCGTAGACAGCGAGACAACTTATGTTGCTCCACATTGCAATCCGTAGACAGCGAGACGACTGATGTTGCTCCACATTACAATCCGTAGACAGCGAGACAACTGATGTTGCTCCACATTGCAATCCGTAGACAGCGAGACGACTGATGTTGCTCCACATTGCAATCCGTAGACAGCGAGACGACTTATTTTGCTCCACATTGCAATCCGTAGACAGCGAGACGACTGATGTTGCTCCACATTGCAATCCGTAGACAGCGAGACGACTTATGTTGCTCCACATTGCAATCCGTAGACAGCGAGACGACTGATGTTGCTCCACATTGCAATCCGTAGACAGCGAGACGACTTATGTTGCTCCACATTGCAATCGATTACTTTGTTATCATTTTACTTTTTCTATAATATGACATCAGCTATGATAAGTGTTATTTCTTAGTATTTACTTTACGGTCAATCACCGTTAGTGTTGGTGGAACCAAATGTTTTTTGTTGATAAAATCAATGAACTTGTCAAATCTCGTAAGCTCGTCCATGAGTATTTCTCTATGAGGTCGCCTGTGGACGCTGCTGCTAGCAAAACCTTTACCAGAATTATTGACGTTTGCGTTTGACAACTCGTACTAGATCGCTTAAAATACGAACACAAGCAGCTACAACAAGTAAAGATAAACTGAGCGCGTTGAGATCTTTTGTGTGATAAAACGGATATCAAACATTTTGCACTGTTAATTATATGATATTTAAGATTGTTAGGGTTCCGTACCCAAAGGGTAAAACGGCACCCATTATTAAGACTCCGCTGTCCGTCTGTCTGTCACCAAACTGATAACAACTGATCGTGAACCGTGATAGTTAGATAGTTGAAATTTTCACAGATGATGTAGTTTTGTTGTCGCTATAACAACAAATACTAAAAACAGAATAAAATAAATATTTAAGGGGGGCTCTCATACAACAAACGTGATTTTTTTGCTCGTATTAGCTCGATATTGATAACGGAAACCAGTAGACGCTTGAAATATTCACAGAATATTTAGTTATATATTCACTTTAAAAAAATTAAATATTTAAGGGGCCCCCCTTAAATATTTGAATCTTCCTATACTACTTCCTTCCTATAAAGAGAGAGAGACGTCCTATAAAACAAACGTGATTTTTTTGGTTGACCGGTTTTTCTTAGTTGTTATTAATGCATGATATTTGGTAATTTTATATTGACGATATAAGGACCAAAGTAGCGCAAAAATGGACCACCTCCTAAATAACTTACCACTATTTAATATTAATACGTGAAAAAAACTTTGTACTCCTTTTTATGAGATTTAGCATAGTTGAAGTTTACATGGAGAAGGAGGGACAAATGTCAAAACTAAGCTTCTAGTGGTTCGCCCCGAACTGAGATCTCGCGAGTCTCCGATTAAAACAAAAAAATATGATTTGTAATCTTTGACTATCAAAATAGTGTCACGAAATAAATAACCAATTAACTTGACATACAGTTTCATTCAAATTACAGGTAACGGGAGTTCATGTACTGTGGTTAGTCTTTTTTGGGGTACAAATTGCAGTTCTTCTGGATTTCAGACTTTTGCCTATATTTGTGTCACTTAAGCTACACGCATACTAAATTACAGCACTTTGGGGTCGCTGGTATACCCTGTGAATTTTGACAAAGTTTAGTTTTTATTATGGCTAATAACTCAAAAACTATAAAGAATTTACGAAAAATAAAAACGGAGTCTTAATTTACTAATGAATACCTTTCGTTTGACGTCCCACTTGCACAGTTAGCCTTTTTTTCATTGTTTTACCCTTCTTTAATCCCAATATCTCAACAACCCCCCAACATTTTCAGCTCATTTAGTCACACCAAAATTGTGCCATCACCACCTACCTATGTATTAAATTTCATGATGATCAGATCAACGCTTCGAAAGTTATCCTCGGACAAACATACATACATACAACGCCGATTTGCCCAAGTTGATTTATCACGGGTTCCTATATCCGTCGATAACCTACGACTCGTTTCTCTTTGAAAACGTGTCAAAAGTTTGACACTAGTTTGACACTTTTTCATGGAGATACGAGGCGTAGTCGGTTACCGACGGATTTAGGAACCAGCCATTAGAGATCATGCATTTGCAAAAAAAATCCATTTTCTGCAAATGCATGTTTACATCTACATAGCTATAAGAGAACACGAACGAAGCTCTTCTTTCCAGTCGCCGTTCTCAAATCGACCTAAATACCATCATATAATTAAGGGCGCACTATACCTGGGGAGACGATAAATCGCTTATTTTGAAACAATGTTTTGTTCAACAAACTTTGTGATTTCAATTTGTAATTCATATATGTTATAGTTAAGGAGCTAGAGCGCCTGTGTTGTGAAAACACGATTCCGTAAAATTTTCTCGATAGAAAAAAAATCCAAATATGACTCCAAATTTATCTTAAAACCGTTCTTATGCGATGAATACTAAAATTTAGATCTTGAAACTTTGTACAGTAATTCTACACAACATAAATAAGGGCACCTGTGTTTTAAATTTTCAAAATACCTTTTGATTTTATCATAAAATGAAAATATCTAAGCTTTGCACTAATGAAACCATTCGGCCCGGACGCCCGTGTCGCGATTCAGTCTGGCCTCGGCTTTCAGACGGGGTACCCGTGACGCTTGTCGCTCCAAACGAACACGTAATTCTAAGGTAGAATTTATATTTAGTTGGTTTTTGTAAAGACGCAGTAATGAGAAATAAATACAATAAGATAATGAAGGGACTGAATGATAAAAAAAACCGACAAACATATGAACCACGTCGAGTTAGGACGTGCAGCGGCGCGCGGAGAAGCGGGGGTGAAATTCGAGTTTGGGCTGAGGTATAGTCAACTCTTAAGGGGACACCGGAGGGACAATCGCCCATACAACACGTACTACCAAGATCATTTCTAATTGGAGCATATTTCTACCTTAATAAGGTATTATTTTCATTTGAATAGTATTTATCCAGGTTCCCAACTATATATTAGATCAAAATACTTACCTAAAATGAAATAGAAGCGTATCGCATTCTGCATGTTTTTACGTCATAAAAGACCTGTTTTCAACCCAATTGTTTCGTATTAAAAACAACATCATCATACGTATCCTAGTCATGGGAACATAGATTACATCGTCTAGTTACAGAATAACAACACAATGAGAAAAATACAACAAGTTTTCAGTCATCATTTTTGGTATTACGGAACACGGTCAAAATCTAATCAAATTTAGAATCGTTCTATTGCTATCACTGTCGCTCTGCGTGGCTAAACTTCGTCACTAAACAAAGATAGCGATATTCAGGCCGAAGTTTTTGACGCGGCCGTATTGAAGTTGTGATCAGGGTTCGACGCCGTGTTAACAATTGAATGATCAGCTTAGTATTATCGTAGAATGATCAATAGACTTTCTACAAGACACGTTAGTATTTTTTTTAAATATAGGTTTTGAGAGGAATGTGTGTGTGTATTTATGTTACCGTATGAATATTTGACGCGGCCGTATTGAAGTTGTGATCAGGGTTCGACGCCGTGTTAACAATTGAATGATCAGCTTAGTATTATCGTAGAATGATCAATAGACTTTCTACAAGACACGTTAGTATTTTTTTTAAATATAGGTTTTGAGAGGAATGTGTGTGTGTATTTATGTTACCGTATGAATATTTTGGCAAAACTTTCAACAAACTGAAATGAACATAAGGCACGTCATATCACATTGAAGTGCGCGCGTGTTCGAGTCTGTTTATACACAGCACTTACTCGTGCAGGCTTCACAAGAGCTTAGGATATGAAAGTCGCAGCATTCCCGTATGTACGAGTATATCCAAACACGTTTCGCGACCGATTGAGAAGAGTGCTCGGATCCATTACATGCTGCTTGAATAAACAATCTTTCATCACTCCATTATCGCCATTAAGCATATGCGTTATAAGTGCGAGATCGGTATGCGGATTGCAGCTCCTTGTTTGTTCGATCAGCCGACGATGGGTAATCTTTAGAAAATTGACATTCGGCGCCAAAAGAAGTGCTTCGAGTGATGTTTAGTGAATTAATCCCATCTGGCCCGTCCCGTGCCGTGATCCCGGTACCTACTGGGGTGGAACGGAAGAAAGTGGCATCTGCCTCGGCAGCAGACGCTCCGTGGATTCTGTCCCGGTGCCGGGGTGAATAAAAAAAAGTAGCTTCTTCTCCGGTGTAATGAATACTAGTAGGGAAAACAAAGTATTAACAATATTTATTATTCACTTGTTTAACGTTCAGCTAATATTACATTTTTTGGAAACCGAATTAATGTAATGTTTAGGCAAGGTATCAGGCAAGTGGACTTACCTACTGATATTAATGTAATGTTAAGGCAAGGTATCAGGCAAGTGGACTTACCTACTGATATTAATGTAATGTTTAGGCAAGGTATCAGGCACGTGGACTTACCTACTGATATTAATGTAATGTTTAGGCAAGGTATCAGGCAAGTGGACTTACCTACTGATATTAATGTAAGGTTTAGGCAAGGTATCAGGCAAGTGAACTTACCTACTGATATTAATGTAATGTTTAGGCAAGGTATCAGGCAAGTGGACTTACCTACTGATATTAATGTAATGTTTAGGCAAGGTATCAGGCAAGTGGACTTACCTACTGATATTAATGTAATGTTTAGGCAAGGTATCAGGCAATTGGACTTACCTACTGATATTAATGTAATGTTTAGGCAAGGTATCAAGCAATTGGACTTACCTACTGATATTAATGTAATGTTTAGGCAAGGTATCAGGCAAGTGGACTTACCTACTGATATTAATGATTCTAGGGAATATTCCCGAAGAAGTTCCCTGTTTTACAATTCATTCAAATTGGTGACAAATCAATTTGATTTTACAATTAACTTGATTATTATATAACTCTATTTTAAGATTATCAGCTTCAGTATCTAGGCAAGACAGTACCTAGGCAAGAAGGTGAGTTTTGAGTAAATAATATGTAATCTATAATTTTAAATAAAAATGGATTTGGTATTAGTATACAGAGTGTTTTTTTTAACTGGGACAGTACGGCATCACCCATAACCAGAGGAGATACAGGTGCAGTTTCTTGTAAAATATTAGCTCGTTTTCGAAGAAAAACATTTTGGCATTAAAATTTTTTTGGTCAAGCGTAAGTAGCGCCTTAAAATTAATCAAGTTGTATTTTTTTTGATGCCGATCGATGCAGTCATTTTATTGTATTGGATGAAAAAAAACTGAGCAGCGGAAGTTAGTCAAATTTGATAAAAAGTATTCTCATACAACAGGACAAACAAAATTCCTTCTAGAAACATTTTATTAGATTCTAATTGCACATTAAAGAAGTATTAATACTGTGGCGATTAGAAGTTTAAGAACTTCATGCTCTCATGAGCAATTCAAAAACATTTCGTATTTCAGAACAATTTTGAATTTCGAACATGGTTCTTGCATCTGTCGGACTTTTATATCATTCATTGCATCATCTTATTTGTCCTATCATGGCATTGTCAAATACGCAAAAAGAAGACTTAATTGAAGCATGTTTTAAAAGAAACTGCACCTGTATCTCCTCTGGTTATGGGTGATGCCGTACTGACCCAGTTAAAAAAAACACACTGAAAAAAATAAGTAAACTCCGAAATTGATGAACCCTGATACCGTTTGATCGATCACCATGAAAGATGGCAAGTGTTTTTTCATAGACAAATTTGTAGGTATGTGTTTTTTTTATTTAATGACAAACCACGTGTGTGAATCCGCGGATGGTATGGATCTTTTGGTGATTTCAGTGCCCGCAAGTCTGTTTCCTAATGTTTATTTCTCAGCAGTTACCATTACTAAGACTTTACCATCATCAACTTTCGCGTTTGCCTGTACTGTCTGACTATTGATAGCTGACTCGTAGCTATGGTACGAGGAAATTTAATTTATGGCAATCGCGTGTGACAACTGCCATTCATTACCACGTATGAGATTTCCGAGTCAAGGCAACGACAATGAATGAATGAAACATCATAACTTTTGTCGCAACTTTAACAGTGCATTTATTACTACCAAATATTATTTTTACTTGTGGTACCGTTGTAGTCAAGTGCTTGTCCACTACCTCTCCTGATGGTAAGTGATCGTGTGGTCGAAGATGGAGAATGTTTGCCTTGTAAGAAACTGATCACTCTGGACTGCAAGTCGAGACATTTATCAAAGTATTATATCCTAACTTTTATAAGAATTGGGATTGGGCCGTATGTCAGACATAATATGAGCGAAGACCACCACATAATGTGTTCCAAACAACGGACGACGCCCGCGTGGAAGGCCCAGCCGAAGGTGGCGGGATGAGCTAAACTCCTACCTCAAGGATTGGCCCTTACTTGCGAACAACAGAGACGAGTGAAAAGACGGAAGGGAAGGGAGGCCTTTGCCAGGGCGAAGGCCTCCCTTCCCTGCAAGCAGTGGAACACAACTGCCTTCTAATAATAATAATAATAATTTTATAAGAAACTTGTGAAAGTACTCATTCCTATCCCCATTAATTCTAATACAAATCCTAATTTTACTTCTAAGATACCAAATAAAATAATAAGCTTTCGTTGGAGCTTTAAAAATTGTTAAGGTCGTCTTTTTTTTCAATACTATTCGTTTTTTATAACACCAGAGGGCTTAGCCAAGTTACATTCGATTAGCGATGACGCTTGTCGATAAGTCCGAAAATGTATGGGATTTGACACAAGCTATGGAAATATCACGTGAATGAACGACAACAAACCTATGTAGAAATCGAATCGATTCTAAGCGAATGTAACTTGGCTACGGGCCCAGTATAGATTCGGTATAACAATTGTTAGTACAGATTATTTGTTAACATTATTTGTTATTAATAAGTAATAAGCGACTGAAAAATGAGCCTAGTAAATGAAAATCAGTAGCCTCTACCAGCCCCTACAGACAATTGGTACCTATATATAAATACATAAGTAGTATTGATTTATATGGTAATTCATATAAACGTGGTATAGGTAATCAAATGCAGGTTCTGTTTACGCTCGAACGCCTCGAGGGTTAGCGTGGATACGATCAACACCATTATATGAGAATTATTATCATTAATAATCAATTAATTGCTAATTTATGTGTTTGGAAAAGCGGTAAACAAACTGTGACGCGGCGAACACCTGCTTCCTTTTCCACAGAACAGATTGTAGACAAGAATACAATACACCATAATATTTTTCGCAAAAGAAGGGTATTTAAGGATTTTGAAATTAGACACACTATTGAAGTCGTGAGTAAAAAAAAATCGAAAAAAAATTCGAAATTTCTTCTTTACGTAAGAAAACTCTTGTTAATATTTAAGTTTCTTTAGTATATATTTTTTTATGTCTTATAGGCTCGCGTTTGACCACGATCTCGTCTGATGGTAAGCGATGATGCAGTCTACCATGGAATGGAAAACGCTTAAATTTTTTTGATGTCTATAATCTATTAGTGTATATTAAAGATTAAGAAAGGAGACGTTGAACTTCGCTAGCGTCGGAATTTATAGACTGTCCGAAAAGTTTGCTTCTTTCTACTGACAACCGACTTTGATAATGTTAGGAAGTCAGTTCCTTTATAATCTGTAGATACCTTGAATGATCACGTATATTATTCATTATAAGAGAAAAGATGATTGTAATACCGTATTTATAAAACGATTAGTATAAATAATCTTACAATATATTTATCGGGTGTGCGTAAGCGACTCTTTAACACCTATAAATTAAAAGTTTAAACGGAGCTTCTCGTTATTCATTCTCAGCGCGAACAATTATTATATTGCGCAGTGAATTCACATGTTTACGAGACCCATGCAAATCTCTTAAGCTCAAGACAAACAGGCGAGTAAACTGTTTAATCGCTTGCAAACCAGTGAAAACTTTGTAAGCCGAGCTATCCCTGTGAGTTTGGCTATGAAATCTATGAGTTTCATAGTTTTGCACGATGTATTGACACAACAACACGACGGTGATTTTTAATTTCAACTCTTGAAAGCGTAATCTTTGTCTTTATATGTTTAAAATACTTGGGAAAACATACCACGGTACGATTGTGTCTGTTATTCTTAGGCAATTTCCACTTTAAATCGTTATGAATGCCATTTTCCACAGTAGACAAAAATGTATTCAAGGATCATTACCAGGCTTCACTTAAAGTGAAGACAACTGTCATTCATAAGAAGTAAATATCCTAATGGAATGTGATCGCGCGAATAAGCGATGCGATCATCGCACGTTCTTGTCATTTCACCTATTAACATATTAGTCGCGCGATATGATCACGCGATTTTCAGATAGAACATCAATTCGACATCAGTATATTTGATCGCGAGTTCGTATGAACAAAGTTCGCGCGAACTAGCGATTATCGCGCAATCGCGTTCTATTAGGACACAACCTTACGCAGAAGCTCCACACGACCCGTCAAAAGTTTTCACCGACAGTTGCATTAACTGCAAACCTACCGTTTGGCGTGGCGTCTCTCCGCATGAGTGCTGTCCGTAATTAGTATCACGTTAATTATTGCCACAACATTTCTTATCGTGAGCCTGATGAAATTGTATATCCTTGTGAGCCCGCCGTATCTTCCCGACATAAGTTTTGCTGATACGCGTTCAAACGGTACTCGTTTATTGCGGTGACCAACAAAAGCATTCCGACAGTTTATTCAGTCAGATTTAGTACCTTCACATTTACAGGTTGAATTGTAATCCTTCTTTATGTTATCTAAACCCTTATCTAAGTGTAACTATGCAATCTATGATTTTTAAGCTAACTTAGAGCCAATTAGAGGTTTTCGCTTCTATGTTTAAAATATACTGTGATGAACTGTTAAAATAAATCAATCCTGGTCGTCTACAGGCTCGATCGCGTACTAGCGTGCGTGGTGGACGCACAGCTATTGCGTTTGAGCTGCAAGTAAGGGCCTCAGGTGAGTAGCCCATCGCCTTGGCTTCAACTCGCGGAGACTACTATCTCCGGGTCTCTGGGCTCAGCTCTTTATGGCCTTCCTGTCTCGCGGCGTGTAAGCGGCCGCGTCCTGTTAAAAGAAAGATGTATATTCTTTCTCTTGACAGTTCATAACGGTATTCGAGACATTGTGACTGATAAAAAATCAAACTAACCACTAACAATTTGATAGTTAATGTTACTGAGCGCTATCGAGCCAGTTAGAGCCTGTTTTTATCGTAAACTAGCTGACCAATCCGTAGCTTCGCACGCGTAGTTTTTCAATAAAAACATTACCCTCCTTTGCGTAGTTAAGTAAAAAGTAGCCTATGTTACTCAGCGTGAATGTAGCTTTGAAATGTGAAAGAATTTTTGAAATCGAACCAGTAGTTTTTGAGTTTATTCATTACAAACATACACACAAAAATACAAATCGTTCCTCTTTATAATATTAGTTTAGTATAGATGAAAAAATCTAATTTAAAAAAAATACAGAACATCCGCTTTCAAAAAAAGAGATCAAATTATTTAATGACATATTTAATTTAATCAACTACATATAGATACAACGAATGATATTGAGTTTCCAAACACACTGTATATTGTATACATATTAGTAGCGACTTGGATCGATGTGGCACCAACAGCAACAGCTTAACATAACCGTAATGGTCTACGTATTATAATTATCTACGATACTACAATGTAAGAAGTGTATCTAAAGTTATCTAATAAGAATGTACCTACGTATAATTCACTTTAATATACATACCGGGAATGTACAATTTAATCAATCGTTATTATCATACCTATATATGTATATTCAAACAGAGAGTATGTGACACAAATTAAAGAGACTAATGTCCAAAAGTCAAAATCTTTTATTCATTAAAATCACAAGGATCACTTTGAAACTTCAATTTTACTGCCTGCTCCTTCGCGACCAAGCCAGGAAAGAAAGGCAACAAACAAGGCTGGTTGTTTGTTTTAATGATCCTTTTATAATACATAACAATACAGGAAATAAATTACGTCTAAATTGTAACATTTTGAACGAGTTGGAGCAATTTCAATCCCAAGCTTCTCTATCAACGGTTAGGTCTATCAATAACAAGTTAGGTGGACGACATCACGCACGCACGAGTCGCCTCTAATCGAACTGATCCAAAATACAAGACAGAATTACATACAAATATACACAGAGACCAAATCCAAATCTTGGGACAAAATAAAACATTAATATCGCTATAGATCGCTTTATAGCGGTAATGTTTACAAGAATATCTATTCGTTCATTCATGCGCAGATCTGCAACTCCACTGCAATCACACGAGCGGTGGCCCCTGAAAGTAAAGTCTTATCACCCGAAGATTTTCCATCAGTCAAATGGGAAGTGGAAAATGTAGAGTTGTAGAGTACCTAATCCATCAGTAGTAGAGACATAGTACTAGTGGCGAGGCGGGCGGTGGAGTTTGGAGGCGGATGCGCGCGCGTAGTGGACTGGCGTGCTGCTGCACTTCCGACTCGCATTCATTCCCGCGCCATTCATACAACTGCCTCATTCATTTAATTCAAGTTCATAACGAGCCGTACGTGGGAGGAGCTAAACCGCTCGCGCGACTATTGGAACCTGTATCCCGGTTACTGGTAAAAGCTAACAAATTGATTAGTTATCTATAATAGGGGACTATATGATAAAGTCACTGAAATATATGAAAATTTCAAATCAAATTCAATATTAAGATATAGATAACCCATTTCCAAATGGTTATTTCGAAACATTCATCCTTTTACATATTTTAGGATGTTTATAATACTTATAGGTTTTCTCTAAAAAGTTACAAGAATGTAGTTAGGTGGCTTTGCTGCTGCAGCGCTATCGATAACTTTAATCACCGGTGCAGATGAACCGTTCTCGCGTTCCGCGCATTAGGGCCCGAATAATTCCATAAAATTATTGGAATCGTCGCCGTTTGGGATCGCATTTATTGTTTCTGAGTATTCGATCGGAATCCTGCGCGGTGCGCTATATTTCACCGGGTCCGGCCGCGGCTGGACGGACGGGCAGAGCGTCCTGCAGACGGGGCCGGCGGCGGTGGCTCGAGTGGCGCCGAGATGGTATCGACAACCCACCACAGTGCCATACTTTTCTAACTTTTTGGAGGGTCGGGTCGCGCGGGGGCGTATTGTGTGCAGTTGTAGCACGCGAGGGCACCACGGGCCGACGACCCGCCGCCGCCCGCCTCCTATAATCCGACAGCATTATGGTCGACCCGGCGCCTTTGTTGGCTACCGGCTTAATGAGGAGCCGTGGGTGGCTTATGACACGTCAGGATATGATCGTAAAGGTGCCAAAAATTCTACCTGGCCGCAGCCGTGTCGACGACATTCCTATCTCGCGCCTTTCAAAATTAATTTCTATTGTAAGCGCACTCTGACAGAAGGCGTTAGGGATTACGGGTGATATTTCCACAAGATCCTTGTCATGTGTACAAAAAGTTCGTTTCGTTTGAACGTTTGTTTGGGAGTGGCGATGACTTCGGTGTATCGTTAAGTTAATTGAGATGTATGCACTCAAATTCTTTGACCCCAATTATTTTCGTGGAAGTGAGCTGGCTGGGCGTTAATTAGGTGCGCTAATATTTGCTGAGAACGCACTAGCGAGCGCACTAGCGAGCGCACTAGCGAGCGCACTAGCGAGCGCACTAGCGAGCGCACTAGCGAGCGGCCAAACACAATGACTATTGTAATTGAAGATGAAACAGACAAATAAATTAATAAACTTGATAAAATGTTTTGACAGGTCCGACCCCGACTGGGGGAAAGAGATCACATTGATAAGAATGCAGCTTCGAACCATGCAAAGTAGTGCAATGTTCAACAACTCTAGATGATTTCTAGTTTCCTATGCTAAGACAAAACTCGCTAATCAGTTTAAACGTTAAACGTGATGATGTAATCAAATGTGTTTTTCCGTTTGTTAAGCGAACTGTGTGCATGTAAGTACAAGCTCGTAACAATTACCTAGTTACTGATTAAAGTGAGTGCAGGCGTGGCGTGTGAGAATGCAACTTGAGAGCATGGACATGTCGTGACGTCACACAGCGGATCGTTTGTTGAGGCTCGGGGCAATGAACCGAAGGCTGAATTGGACATAAGTGTCCTGCATCGCAGTAGGTACCGCATGCATAACGCAACCCAGGCACAATTTACGACACACGGTAACACCACCGATCGCTAACAAGCTACAAAATTAACACTCAATTAAAGTAATTCAACCCCAGTGACAGAGTTTTAAGGCCGCCGGAAGGCCTTCGACATAACTATTCAAAAAGCACAGAATAGCTGAGTCGTCAAATTCTACAAACGGTACCTTAATAGTGATCAACCGAGACGTTGCTTAATCTAGCTGATCTGATAGGAACAGCACAACTAAGCAAGCTAAATACAAGCCCTTCGCTGCAACAATCAATAAAAAACAACGAATGATTTTTATTTGCAAAAATAATTTCCAGTCTTTTAATGAAGTGCAATCAAACAATGGCAGGAGACAATGTTAATATTTGTCAAAGCGTATCTCTGCAAACTAACAGAGCTGTTGGCTGTTGGCAGAGGAAATGAACTGAAGGGCGAGACATTTTACAATCACTACTCGCATACTCACACAATATACGATTAATTGGAGTTATTACTATTCAAACTCCATACTGGTATTTCAGTAGGTTTTTTCAAATAAATGTGGTACAGAGTGAATTTGGAAACAGTCGACTTTAGAAAACTAATTACTATAAGTACAAAAAGTGGACAAGTATCAAAGGCAATGTTTGTGGACTTGGCTCTGACTACCACCTTGTATCTCACGGGTGTGCATACCGAGTAAGAGATTCGAGGATGTCCATCATGGAGATTAATATAATAGTGAACTATAATATTAACTTTTTTGTTTTATTCAATATTAATGTTGAAATTGGGTATTGTTTAAGACAATAAATTGTAATACACCATTAATGTTCTTGATTACGGGCAGAACCTTCATTAAAAGGATTTTGTATGCAAAATTTTGTATGCAAGCCTCCATAATCCTAACCCAATGTATCTTTTTTCAAAATCGCGTTTCCCAATTAAACTTGTTCATTTGGATTGGAGACATACAGACGAACAACAGTTGAGGAACAGGACTATGTCAAAAGTTTTTAAGTCCCTTAGTCGACTGTTTACTCATTCAACTCATTCTGCAGTTTTAATTAGTTTTGTACGTATATCTGCATTCGTTTTTGAGACTTAGTGACAATTCTGTGGGCTCAAACATAACTAAATTTGAGTTTGATAGCTCTAAAATGACTAGGTGCTATCACTCGATGCGAATCATTTAAATCATGAAATTGAATTTAAACCTGAGTTTAAATCAGTTTTGTACTGACTGAAATATATCAATTGTACCAAAAGTTAATAAATTAATGAATGAAAACACTTTCTTGCACTTGCACCTTAAAAAATAAAAATTACAGAGAAAATAGAAGACACAAAGCAACAAGTACAATGGGCAGTCTTATCGCTTTGAAGCGATTTCTTGCAGATAACCTTTGGATGGAGAGGATTTCGATATGTCAAAGACATGGTCGGGGGTTCACTTTTAAGACTAAGATATTTAAGGATGAAGAGAGTGCAACTAATACCCAAATACTTTGAAAATACAAATAGACATAAATAAATTATTAATTATAAACCTAAATATAATATATAAAAATATTGATATATATATATATATATAATACTAAATTATATTAGTTAGATAAATACGGAATAGTTGATAAAATTTTGGACATTTTCTTCTTTGATCATGCCGTAGATATTGGAAATAACTATTATATCTAATCATGTTGCTATGGATTTTAAGTTTCAAGGTAAAAACCAAAATTAGGTAGATACTTAATAATACTTTGGCATACGAGTATACGCAAAGAATACCAACTTTATAATATAAGTAACGTAATTTATGTAGGTATGCAAAATAAACCTGACCAAGAAGTTTCTAAGGAATGCCAAGTATGGCACGGTATAAGCAAAGCCTGCAGATGAGACAGAACCATCATAATAACGACAATGACGCGCGTTCCTACTGCATTTCCATCACAACCACAACGCATTTAAACAAACTTATATAATATGACGTGTTCAATATATAGGTATTATGTATTTGCGTATAAATGCACGTTTATAACATTTCAGGTGGCAGAGACATCCGTCAATAGGTTGGACACTTTGCATAATAATGGTAGACAGGCGTACACAGGTACCAAGGCAGTATTAAACTAACTCAAATCTTTAACAATTACAATTCTGTCTGTCTGTCTGTCTGTCTGCACAAACTATACTAAATGGTACTACTCGTTAAATTATAGCAGTCTTATTTTGTTCAATACGGACAGAGATCATTGTCATTTTAGTGCTGTCACAACTAAATTACGTTTTGTTTTTAAGACAAAACGGGTCTTTTCGCGCACAGATTTATATGAAAATCATAATTTTGACTAACCTCAACGTTTCGGCCAAGTTACATCGGCCGTGGTCACGGCACGAGACACATTACGTTTTGTTTTTATACGCCTTCAAAAAAGGGAAGTGTTTCTGAATTCGTGAGGTTTTTCAAATGTATGTATGTAAAAAATCGAAGACAGA
The DNA here is from genome assembly GCA_918857605.2 of Philereme vetulata. Classification (NCBI taxonomy): domain Eukaryota; kingdom Metazoa; phylum Arthropoda; class Insecta; order Lepidoptera; family Geometridae; genus Philereme; species Philereme vetulata. The sequence goes on from OU975464.1 coordinate 7,792,810, forward strand.
AGTAAAATTGGCGGTCTCATCGCTTAGAAGTGATTTTTTCCAGACATCCTTTGGACGAAGAAGATTTTTTTGGAAAATCCCTTCCCTCATCCGCCTGTCTACGACTTCATCATGTACACACTCAGGTGTTGAGGTGATAAGTCTCAATGAATGAATCTCTTCAAAACAAATCTGCGAAACTGTATCAAGAATAAAATATTTGCGTACACCACTTGCGGGTTAAAAGAGCAATCGATAAAATAATCTTAAAGTGTAAAAATAGTGATGCGTCATGCGTTACGTTTTTGCTTTTATTTATGTAAGTGACGTCTTTGCTACTCTACTTACTAAATGCAACATGTAATAAATTCAAAATGATCTATAACATCAGAGTAAAATTTACGGTGACATGACTATCGCTGACTGACCTAACGAATCTTTCTGCTCGAAGCACAAGAGCGCTCAATAGTAAATACCTCCATATAGCGTTCACCCACCCTAATGATGACCACACGGAACGTTGCGACTATCCAAACTATGCCAAGAAGCTTGTTTGTTGCAGTTGCCATAGTATAATAGCCGTGGGTACAAGGTAGGCACCGGTAGGCACCGGTAGTCTGCGGCCACCTGGTTTCTCGTTCCGCGTTGTTTTCGTTTGTACTACAATGTTACGTAAGTGACGAACCTGAATATAGCACGCCCTTTCATTTCAGTCGGTCACCATTCAACACCCACCTAACGTCATGCGCACGATCACACCACACTACATACACATACGTATCTACAGACTTCAATATATACTATTATTGGCTGTTGATCGAAGAAAAGTGACAAGAGGTCTGTGACTATGTGGAGACAATCGTATTGGTATTCGTGAAAATGTAGACGCGGCAATCGCCATCCCCATTCAGTTACAATATCGTATTCTTAGAAGGCTTTTATTATAAAGTCCTTTACAACACAATGTCTGTGGAACCCACATAAAAACATACTTGCCTATATCTTGACCGCAAAGCAATAAAACTGATCAATTACTACCTGTACTTAATGATGCAAACTTAATTAAAGTTATATCATTACTGAACCCGGAAACTAGCAAGATACGAAAGGCCAAATCCGAGTGTTTTATACAAATGTAATGCCGGCCATAAACCTAATCCGGCCATAATGTTACCAGCTCTATCAAGCAAACCTAATCCGGCCATAATGTTACCAGCTCTATCAAGCAAATCCGAGTGTTTTATAGAAATGTAATGCCGGCCATAAACCTAATCCGGCCATAATGTTACCAGCTCTATCAAGCAAACCTAATCCGGCCATAATGTTACCAGCTCTATCAAGCAAATCGAATTGAGGCTAAATTGAGAAGGAAGCAGACAATTCGAATAATAAAACTGAATAGACGACCTCACATTAGTATTAGAGCTCTTTGACAAAAGTGTTCTTTAAAAGCTACTAGCGCCATCTCTGTCGCTAAATACCATTACTGTGTTCCGGTTTATAGGGTTATTTTGCAACAGCTCTACATAGTTTAAAGGTGACAGACGAAATGTCTAAAATAAAGTAAGTGCTTGAACAGGCAGTTACTGGCATTGCAGTTTTATGTAAAGCTTACCTACTATCCTTGCCAGCAAATCAATCATCTGCCAGTTATAGCCAAAAACAATGCCCACTAAATAACCTGTGTTCATATTATTAGACATAGCTGTACTCTACAATGCGATATTGAATCTAGTAAGACAGACGTTAAAATATTTGCATTATCTTATCTTCCACGTATTTATCATAAACTTCCCATCATTAATGCATATAATAGTGTGATTATTTAGGCATCCTATATGAATAATTAGCTTGATTTGTTAATGTTTCTTTGTACTAATAAAGGCGACTGACTATATGAAACTACTACCAATTATAATGTATTTATTATTGCCCGACGTGTGTATAGCGCGCCTTATTCTCACACAGCCATAATAATATTGCAGCATTCCTTGCATTTTACACATTACCAAAAATGCTCAGTATTATGTACTTTTCGGCGACAGGAAGACAGGAATACCTTCATTTATGCCCACTCTCTTGAAAACTTGTCACGTCACGTCTTGTCTCGTTCGGCTGTCTAGACATCACAGACAACTTTACCTTGTTCTCGGTAATACGATTTTTGGCAGACATTTTAATATAGACTTGCCAAACATTTTTGTAACTTTTATCAGATTATGAAAATGAATGAAAGCTGTCGCTTAGTCATGGTCGCGACTCGACGACGGCGATGGCTTAGTTAGAAAGTCCTTGATGGCTGTTATAAAACAAATAGTGACATAATAGCTCGCACTCGCACACAAGCCTGCTGTTCTAAGCCTAATAACTCTACAATATTTACTAGTGGTTCCGTGAGAACAGTAGATCTCGCGTCCCAACTCCAAAAATTAACAAAACTAACAAAGAAAGTCCAATTTTAAATCGAATTTCAGATGCTTGAATTTTCCAATAGGCTTGCCTAGACTGTAGACTTTTTAGCAAAATATTGGTACAAGTTTTAGCGATTAAACGCTAAAACTTGGTCCTAGACGGTCGAATCTGGTGTCTACGGATTTGTCTCGCAAAGGCGGAGAGGATTGGTAGAGGCAGGTATAAATTTTCTGAAATAATGAAAATATTTAAATTCGTCCATATTCGCTACAGCAAACATCGCCCCTTTGTCTTCCCTCCACTCCCTCCTTTTGGATTTTTACGCACCATCTTGAGTAGAATGAAGTTCTTAGTGTGCCTTGCAAATTTGATTGAAATCCGTCGATAAATAACACCAGAGCAAACTTCCCCCCTTTCCCCCTCTATTTACCCCCCAATAAAAATCGCGATCGAATAAAAATATAAATAAATCAAGGAACTCGTGTGCCAATTTTCGTCAAAATCGGTTGAAAAATGCGACCTGTAGGCGAGAACAGACAGACGGACAAAAGCGTTTTTTGGTTAATCTCGAAACTGAGACGCTTCGCTCGCTCGGTCAACAATGGGAAAATTATTACGACAGAGGATGAACGTACAGATTACAGCAATAGGTATGTTTTCATCGTTTCAATGTTGGAAAATGATATGTTCATTTTGAAGTAGTACTTGAGAATTGTATGAGATAAGTTTATTTAGTTTAGTTAAATGTCTATTTGTGTAACATATAACGGATATCTACTACATTTGAATAAATAGAATAGAATAGTTGACTCTGTGATATCTTATCGACCGTCAAAACTTTATCCGATCATTTCCAAAAATGCCTACTCCTGAAATCTTTACTTATTTACCTAACATTTCTCGTAATACAACTTAGATAAGATTGCAGAATCGTACGACATTGATTAAAATTTATAATATGTATGATATAACCACTCGATCACTCAGATAACCGTTTATGTTTACCATTGCGTTGACCAACTCCATACTTAAACAAAACTATTGAAGCAACCAGTTAACAATCAGTCGATTCTAGATATTAGTGATTTATTCTGAACAACCGAAAAAGGAATAGAATACCTATCACTCTTTCGTTCAGCCGGCGGCGGCGGCGACGCCGCTCTCAGTTTCCCAAAATAAATCTTAATTAAAACATAATAATAAGATGTTGCAGGTTGCTAGAGCAATGTTTAGTGGTTGCTAGAGCAATGTTTAGTGGTTGCTAGAGCAATGTTTAGTGGTTGCTAGAGCAATGTTTAGTGGTTGCTAGAGCAATGTTTAGTGGTTGCTAGAGCAATGTTTAGTGGTTGCTAGAGCAATGTTTAGTGGTTGCTAGAGCAATGTTTAGTGGTTGCTAGAGCAATGTTTAGTGGTTTTTTTAATTGGTACACATTCATAAGTTACAGCACAATGTATGATAACCCTGAAGATTTCAACAGATATGTAAAATAGTTGAGGAACTGTACAATATTAACTATAGGTATCTACGGAACCGTAGGTACATGGGTACTCAACTTATGAAAAGTTGCAACATCATCATAGTGAAAGAAATAATAATTCACTAAGATAATATATGACGCGCAGCATTTTCCTACAAATATTATCTCATTTTTGATCTAAGCATTTAATTATTCATACATGACGACCTCCGTGGCGCAGTGGGCGAATAGCCGGCTGAGACGCAGGAGGTAGCGGGTTCGATTCCCGCCGCGGAACAAATGTTTGCATAATCTACAGATATTTGTTTCGGGTCTGGATGTTTTTCTATGTATTATAAGTACGTATTTACAAAAAAAAGTATATAAGTATTATATCAGTTATCTGGTTCCCATAGTACAAGCTCTGCTTAGTTTGGGGCTAGATAGCGCTGTGTGAAATGTCCAGAAATATTTATTTATTTATACAATTTCGGGCTTGATCTTTACTATTTTTGGGTTGATAAACTACCAACAAATTAGTTTTTTTTTAATTCTTATAAGCATTATCACATCTGTGAACCTTTATTGTGAAGAGCTGGTGCCTGACATAGGTTTAAAAAAGTTAAAAGTTGCGCTCACTGATTCAATTCTGATATGATAAGCGGTTACAGTTTATCTTGTGATATTGACATTTCGACCCCCACCCCCCCTTCCCCCAATTTCCCTAGGTGTCTTTGCCCGATAACAGATCAGGTATTGTATCACACCTCTTGACTCGACTAGAACCTCTCGACATGCCTCTCAGTTTGTTGATATTGTCAAACCGTCAATCGATCTCACGTTGATTTGTTTTTATTATCCTCCGGCCGGTAACTGCCGATAGTGTAATCAATCACTCTTATCGCCAAGGAATACGCTAAGGAATGAGCTGAGGCGATCCTCATCCGCACATGTTTAACTAATGCAGTATGCAATTATTAACAGAGAGGTAGAGCGAGCGTGGTTGTCCGAGGCGCAACTCACCCGCAGGGCGCGTGGTGCGGCGCGCGGGCTCGTCCTCGCGCAGGTCGGGCGCGTGCCGGCGCGCCGCCGCCGGGCCCGCCAGCGCCGTCAGCACCAGCAGCGCCACCAGCATGGCCACAAAGTATCCAACCGCGAGCTCACTATTTTGGCGCGCGTTCGTGCGTCGAGCGCGGTTCGCGATAGTAGCGCGCGGGTCGCAGGCGTCGTCGTACAGCGACGGCTCGGCTGAACTGAGACGAGTGACGCGCGATTTCCCGGCTCGCGGCGAGGGGGCCGGCGCGCCCCTCGTGGAAAACGCCGCGGGCGCGGGGGGCGGGCGGGGAAAACTACAGGCCGCCCGCCCCGCCGCCGCCGCTCCGCCCGCCTCCACGCGCCATCGCCATTGCCGCATCCTTGCACTTATTATTGTATTTTGATAGCCGCTCACTATGATATTTATCATTGAAAAATGTGATAGTATTGTTTAGATTTAAACGCTTTTTTATTTTGTTTACTGTGTGTGCTTTATTACTAAAAACACTTAAGTAAATACCTACCTACTTTCGTTAAGAAAATTGCACCATTTACGCTAATGTCACTTGGAAAAACCTGAATTCTATAGAATTCAGTGTTTTAGTATTAAGTATTTTATATAGATATAAAATACTTATGGCTTAGGAACTGGAAAAATCATTTCATTTCATTTTTTTCTTGTAAATCTAGGTACAATGTTAGGTGGCAGGGGTTTTATATAAGCGCTAGATTTTGGTTTGCGGCGCACAAGTATTTTTAAATTTAAAATAAACATGCAAAATTATGGTAAGGTTTGATACGATGTTTATGTAGGCTTTTCTGAGAAGAAAGTTAGCAGGTTAGGTACTTAGGTAGTAGATAAACTAATTTACCCCTTTTTAGGGTTCCGTACCTCAAAAGGAAAAAAGGAACCCTCATAGGATCACTTCGTTGTCCGTGTCTGTTTGTCTATCTGTCCGTATGTCAAGACCCTTTTTCTAAGGAACGCGTATTAAGTAAAAAAAAAAGTAAATTAAAGTATTAATAATTAAAGTATTAAGTAAAGTACGTATTAAGTTGAAATTAATATCAAATACATACATAGGCCCCTTGGAGCAAACAACAAGCTTCTATGTCAACGCTATCAAAACACACGGCCATTTATGCCGCATGCTAGCATTTATTCTAACAAGGAAATCAAATACTATCGGGTACTTCCTGTTGACCTACAACTGTGAAATTTGGTAAGAAGCGAGGTCTCACAGCACAAGGAAAAAATCTGAAAAATGTTATTTTGAACTTAAAAAAAAAATATTTTAGTGAGGATTCCCTCGGTGCGCGTTTTTTTTATTTTGTAGTCTGGATGCAGCTATATTTTAGTGAGGGTTCTCTCGTTGCGCGAGTCAGCTCACACTTGTCCGGTATTTTTATTTTGTAGTCTGGATGCAGCTATATTTTAGTGAGGGTTCTCTCGGTGCGCGAGTCAGACTCACACTTGTCCGGTTTTTTTATTTTGTAGTCTGGATGCAGCTATATTTTATTGAGGGTTCTCTCGGTGCGCGAGTCAGACTCACACTTGTCAAGTTTTTTTATTTTGTAGTCTGGATGCAGCTATATTTTAGTGAGGGTTCTCTCGGTGCGCGAGTCAGACTCACACTTGTCAAGTTTTTTATTTTGTAGCCTGGATGCAGCTATAGTTTATTGAGGGTTCTCTTAGTACGCGAGTCAGACTCACACTTGTCCGGTTGTTTTATTGTGTAGTCTGGATGCAGCTATATTTTAGTGAGGGTTCCTTCGGTGTGCGAGTCAGACTCACACTTGTCCGGTTTTTTTATTTTGTAGTCCGGATTCAGCTATATTTTAGTGAGGGTTCTCTCAGTGCGCGAGTCAGACTCACACTTGTCCGGTTTTTTTATTTTGTAGTCCGGATGCAGCTATATTTTAGTGAGGGTTCCCTCGGTGCGCGAGTCATACTCACACTTGTCCGGTTTTTTTTATTTTTTAGTCTGGATGCAGCTATATTTTAGTGAGGGTTCCCTCGGTGCGTGAGTCAGACTCACACTTGTCTGGTTTTTTTTATTTTGTAGTCTGGATGCAGCTATATTTTAGTGAGGGTTCCCTCGGTGCGTGAGTCAGACTCACACTTGTCCGGTTTTTTTTATTTTGTAGTCTGGAAGCAGCTATATTTTAGTGAGGGTTCCCTCGGTACGCGAGTCAGACTCACACTTGTCCGGTCTTTTTTATTTTGTAGTCTGGATGCAGCTATATTTTAGTGAGGGTTCTCTCGTTGCGCGAGTCAGCTCACACCTGTCCGGTTTTTTTATTTAGTAGTCTGGATGCAGCTATCTTTCCAGTGGTCCAATTCTTTGTTTTATGACTGCATCAGAGTTACAATTAATTAAAGACAAATAAAAATTAATCTTACTTGAATATTATATTTTACGACAGAAATAACTCAGTTCATAGCAATTTTTTTCATTGCTGCATAGCACAGAGTTAATAGCTTCCTAAAATCAAACGATTCTTCTCGTAAAATTCATATAAAATGTTAAAAAACTTTGTTTTGCTCAATACTGCGACGAATCCAGACATGTTGAACACATTCTTATGAAAATACCGATTTACATTATATACTTATCTACATGTACCTATATTGCGCAGAACTCGATTTGGCAGAGGGCCCAAATACTCATAACATTATAATATTTCATATCTTTAGTGGGGAAATAAACAGACGTGGAATATCGATGATACTTACACCTTTCGTTCTAAACATAACTCTACCTAACCAAAGACATACCTAGGCATGATAGAGAATTTGTCGTAGACAAGCTCGCCTTCTTACAAAGGTCGTTTCGTAAAACGATGGGCGTACCAACGCCGCTGTACCTACATGTGTAAAAGCAATTACAAGCTACGCAATGGGGATTTCATACGTACATAGAACATAAAGTTTTCAAAAGACATCGTAATGTTTTGAAACTAGGCTATTTTTACAAACTTTTTATTAACTTGCAATGTATGTATGTTTGTCCGGGTGGAATCTTGCAACTGAATTTTAAACCCGTTCCCCTCATCTGATTGAGCTGAAATTTGGAATACTTATGTAACTTCGGTGACAATGCAATAATATGGTAACATGGAGGTGGTCACATGATGGAGACGGATGCTAGACAACGGAACTTCTGAGTGGATTATAGTAGGCTACTATATGAATGTTACTAGTGGATTGCCCCAAACTGAGATCTCGCGAGTCTCCAATAAACACAAAATAAAATGTTATTCGTAATATTCGACTATCAAAATAGTGCCACCAAATACTTTACCACTTAACTCAACCTACAGTTTCTTTCAAATTACAGGTAACGGGAGTTCATGATATTGGTTATCCTTTTTTGGTGTACAAATTGCAGCTATTCTGGATTTCAGACTTGCCTATATTTGTGTCTTTTAAGCTACACGCTTACCAAATTACAGCACTGTGGGGTCACTGGTGTATCCTGTGAATTTTGTCTAAGTTTAGTTTGTATCATGGCTAATACTCATAAACTATAAAACATTTACGAAAAATAAAAACGGAGTCTAAATGTACTAATGACGTCTACCTTTCATTTGACGTCACAAAGTCGTCTGATAGCCTCATTTTCATTTTTTTTTTACCCCTCTTGAACCCCAATATCTTAACAACCCCCGACATTTTTAGCTCATTTAGTCTCACCCAAATTGTGCCATCACTACCTACCTATGTATTAAATTCCACGACGATCGGATCAACGTTACGAATGTTATCCTCGGACAAACAAAGGTACATACATACATACATACGCCGATTTGCCCCAGTTGATTTAGAGATCTCGCTTCGCTCGATCAAAAATAATATTGGCCCATCTCCATTGCAAGTAAAGCATATCTAATATATTTTCTATATGATTGCCACAGGGGCCAAAAATGATATGATTTTTAGGTCAAGTGCGGTGGGTATAACAGCATTTTTTTAATGTTGTACAACTTCCACGAGTCTTCAACTTCGTCACGAGTCACGCGTTGCAAAATGTTGAAAAAAAATATGTTTTCATGACTGAAACAGCAGGACCAATTTCGGTAAAATTCAGTACTTTACTACTTCAGTACTTTTTTCGGTACTTACTTACTACGTTGGTCACTTTTTATTGATAATAACCACGAGTGCGAAAACTTGTTCAACATAACATTTCTCATGAACAGCCTTTGAGTGTAGTTTGAATCACGAAACTCTTTCCAAGAAGTACATAGTAGGTATTAAAACCAAGCGCGCGTACCGCGCTGAACGCCCTGAAATCGTAGTTAGTGGATATTATTGTATATTTTTTTTAGCTATATATATATATATTTTTAAGCTGACGGGCCTCCTGATGTTAAGTGATCTCAAATAACGATACAAATAAGGCCGCACCTTATTTGCTCACTTAGATCCTGTCCATTCAAAGATTGCCCGGAAGTGATCGCTTTGAGCGATAAGGCTGCCCATTGTACCTATGATTTAAGACGATTTACAAATTTAATTTCGGTGACGATTTGGCGGAGCACATACCTAGCCGACTATCCGGAAATGCAAAAAAGTGACAGTGCTATTTACCTGCTTAGGTGAAGAACGAGACATACATGTATTATAGCCGCGCCGCATTGTCGCACGAGTAAATGACGTAAGCGACAAAAGATAAAATCTCGAATTGCATGAGAACCAACACTTGAAAAAAAATGTTTTTCCATTAATTTAGGTACCATAATTAACTACCTACATAAACTATGTAAAAAATACTTTAAATATTTTCTAGAGTCGGAGAATGAACGATATTAGTGTTTTAGAAGAGTCGATTTTGAAAAATAATTGTATCGAGAAAAGTTTCACCAATTGCGTTTCTGACTTTCATTTATGTAGTTTAAATCCGCAAGTAAATATTCTATAAATATCAAATCTTTCTTTAATGAATACGACAGTTACTTATCGCCTCAATTTTTTTTACATATCGTCTTAAAAGTGTACAATAAAGAAATGATCTAATCTAATCTAACCTACAAACTCCTGCAGGACTCGAGGTACTGCAGTCGCGTTGTCTAAAACTTAATGCCTTTTACACCTCTCTTGAAGGCGTTCAGTTTGAAGCCCACCGGGAAAACCTCCAAAGGAAGGTCATTCCACATCTTGTAGGTGCGTGGAAGAAACGAGCGGGTGAAACGCACCGTGTGAGACGTCAACGCATCTACAACATGTGGGTGAGCTCGTTGCCGATTGCGGGAGGTTCGATGGTAGAAGTGGGAAGCAGGGACTAGATTGAATAAGATCTTACCATAAGGCATTAACAATGATGCCGATTATAATAAGACTCATATTCTAGTCATAATGATGCAGTGGTTTGTACAGCAGATAAAAAACGTTAGAAAAATACATAGGTACAATCACAGGTTTTAATTTTGTCAATCATTTGTGTAGGTAAGGTATTTTGTGATTTATTGTAAATATTATGTACCTACCTAGTTATAATTTAGAGCCGATTGCACTCGTTGCTTGCTTTTGAGGTTGTGTTGTAAGGAAGTACGAGTATGTAGATAAACATACCTACTACCAAAGATCTTTGGCAGACTGCAATTGGGTAGACAAAATCTCGAGAAAGAAGTACCTGAGTAAGTTGATGGACGCAGAGCAGTGCATTGTAGGGCACGTTCCTAGGTGCGTGACCTACGAGGCAATACTTTTTTGCAGGCAATAGATACCACTTACCGTCAAGTGAGCCATAAGCTTTGTGTCATCTCCATGTTTTATAAAAAAACCAGATCCTGCGAATTCAGCTAGGATGGGCATCGATCGGGAAACTTGGTCAACTCTTCTCGTCGCCCATTCCACAATGCCTTAAAACTAATTCTAGAACCAGTGCGTCCTACCTGTGATGACCTGTGCAGTCGAAACGTGGGCCTTGTGTATAGTAATCAATGTAGCAATATTATATTAGTTATATTTAAATATTTATAACTTAAGGCGGGCTTGTTTTGGAACTTTAGGTATTTTACGCTACCTCAGGCCCCGACAACCTGAACGCGACGTAAATCGGCTCGGAGCATTGGAGCCGCGGGTGACGTCATAGCCCGACCGCAAATTCACGCGACAGTGTACACGATAAGCAGTTAATCAAATTACTTGGTTCCTTAATTTTTACCCAGGGTTTATATTATCTAGTATCTAGTTAAACCTTACATTAGTTTTAAGACATGATGTACCTAGTTATGAATTAATTAATAAATTAAAATTAAAAATGAATAGGTTTGTATTAGTGTTTTATACAGTTTCATTCAAACTACAAGTAACGGGAGTTCATGTAAATTAGTTATCATTTTTAGAGGTAGAAATTGCATTTATTCTGGATTTCAGATTTTTCCCTATATATGTGCCACTAAATCGACACGAATACCAAACTTCAGTGCTGTAGTGTCACTAATGTACCCTGTGAGTTTTGTCAAAGTTCAGTTTTTATTATGGCTAATACCTCAAAGCATCCAAAGATTAAACCAAAAATAAAACGGGATTGAAATGTACTAATGAAGACCTCTAATTAGACACCACATTAAACCTAACAGTTTCATTTGATTTTTTTCATTCCTCTTGAACTACAATATCTCAAAGCCCCAACAATTTTAGCTCTTTTAGTCACACCAGGAGGGTGCTAACACAACGCTTCAAAAGTTATCCTCGGACAAACAAACATGCCTACATACATACAACGCCGATTTGCCCAACTTGATTTGAAGATCTCGCTTCGCACGATCAATAAACTGTCGAATATACCAATTAATAACGTAGGTAGGTAATAGTAACAAAAAAATAGTTGCACTCCGGGAGAAGTGCCGACTGAAGTGAAAACATGAACAGACTACACTACAGATACTTATAGTAACAGTGGTTAATGGTTCAATGGTTTTTTCCCGTCTCAAAAATGCCTAATGCGCCTAAATAAGTTTTCACTTCATATGCCCTCTGCATCGCTGTCTGTAACAGTAACGGTAACAGTGTCGCGAGTTCAATGATTTTTTCCTATCTCATAAAATGCCCAACGCGCCTATAGAAGTTTTCACTTCATATGCAGAGGTGTCGGTAACGGTAACAGTGTCGCGAGTTCAATGGTTTTTTTCTTATCTCATAAAATGCCCAACCCGCCTAAAGAAGTTTTCACTTCATATGCAGAGGTGTCAGTAACGGTAACGGTAACAGTGTCGCAAGTTCAATGGTTTTTTTTCTATCTCATAAAATGCCCAACGCGCCTAAAGAAGTTTTCACTTATTATACATAGGTGTTGGTAACGGTAACAGTGTCGCGAGATCAATGGTTTTTCCCCATCTCAAAAAATCCCAACGCGCTTATAGAAGTTTTCACTGCAAAAATATTTATAAAACATGGTAGATACCTACTAGCTTTTCTGTTTACATAGCCGTCTAATTAACAAACGATGATGTCGGTATTTTTTTTTTATTTCTCCATCTTTCAACTCGCCTAGAATAATGATATTCACAATTGTTAACTAACAAAACTATATTACATGAATTGAAAACTAAACTTTTAGAGAGAAATACTTCTAAATAAGACTATATTTTATTTTAAAATTGTTCGCTGGGCGAGGGGGTGGCGGAGTTGGCGCAATTTGAGACAGGTCCTACGTCGAACACGTTCCGCATGTGACTGACGAACGACGAACCGGTGATCAGGCATAGAAAATACATATTTTTTGGATTAGAAGTGTAGACTTTAAAAAAAAATATTTTTAACGAGCGACATTCATTTAATTTTTAACGACATTTAATTTAGTGTAGGTTTAATTTTACAAAACCTAGTATACAAGAAATAAAATTCATATTTATATGCGGTTTGGACCTATCATTACGATTTTATTTAATGCAGAAAAATAACAGATATCGTGTAAAAAATTGGCGAGAAGTATCTTAGATTGGCAAATAATATATAGGTATTTATTTCAGATTGTTTGAACGCTTTACCTGCAAAAAAAACGTATATTTAAACATCCTATTTTGGGACAAGATGGCCTTAAATGTCGATGTTTAACTCTAAGATTAGATTTAATTAGGCTAGTCGATCACTTCTAAAAAGTGATGTAAATCTTAATTATATACCCAGCTGTTCAATATTTTGTTTTTTATTGCTTTTATTCCTGTGATTTTATACTGTTTGCTGAAAAAACATTTTTCATTGTTTTTTTTAAACTAAATGGATCTTCGTTTGACCACAATCTCACCTGATGCAAAGCGATGCTGTGGTCTAAGATGAAGCACAAAGATCTAGAAGAAACCTATTCACTCTTACCTTAAAGAGGCCCGGATTGTATTCTTTAGGAAAAGCAGACGACGGCAAAGCGTTCCACACCTTAGCTGTACGCATCAAGAACGTAGAACCAAAACGGTGTGTGCGAATGGGTGGTATATCAACTAGGTACGGATGGTACTGAGCCGTGCGCCTACTTGTCCTTTGATGGAAAGGAGAAGTAGGAATCAGATCGTAAAGTTCCTGGGCACATTCCCCGAAATGTATTCTGTAAAAGATCGATAGGCTTGCAACTTTACGGCGGTGTTTATACTGGGAGCTTCAGTCAGGAACCTGAAGTTGCAGTGGGCCGGTCCTATCTGCCGCAGAACCAATAATCGTTGGGGTAAAGGTGTTCCTGGAGTGGAGACCATGTCTAGGCCTCCGCCCTCCGGCAAGATGGAGCGACAATTTGCGCGCTGTAGCTGGAAGAGATTGGATGAGAAGAGGAAGGCTCTATAATGACGCTACTTGGGAAACCTACGTCCAGCAGTGGACTGCATTAGGTGATGATGATGATATGTAGAATGAATTATTGTTTAAGCTGGGCACTGGGAGCTTCTTTCCATCTAGTGGGGGGCCTAGTAGGTATTTAAAAATGTTGCAAATCGAGAACATACCTAACATAAAACCCTTGCCTTTTTAGGCCCTCGTACTTAATTTGTAGGTTCTTGCTCGTTCCAGAGGTTTCTCCAGAACGAGCATTGAATTCTTTTTCGATGCTTCTCCAGGCGATTTCTTTATTTTTCCACGTTGTGGCATCACTTGTTTTTGTTTTCCAATAGATATATTTTAATATTTTCACCAGCGATATCACAATATCGCGTTCTTTCAAGCTTAACTTAACACTGCTTTCCCTTTTTATTTTTCCATGTTTATTTCAGTAGTAATTTAAACTTTATTATTTAAAACAGAACACCATAAAAAACCCACATGCAGAAACTTTATTCTTCCGCTACTTCTACGTTTGTATAACATTTATGACAGTAGTGACAGCAAAATTTGAACAAACATTCGGGCCGAATGAATCTATGAATGATTCGCCGAATGATTTAAATAACCCTCATATACCGGCAGCTCGCGACAGATTTTATCGATCAATCGTACCATGTATGCCTTTTAAGTTGTTGATTATACAGGCTGAGTTTGAATTCGTATGTTATCCCGGAAGGGGGTAAAACTACTCCCGAAGCTCAACAACGTTTGTTCTACGACTTTTCGAAATTCATAGTTTTTCATTGAAGAAATGGCATGTAAAGTTCACGTATTATTTTTACTCAAGCGCTTGCGAGACACCTCTAATCACAGCTGATTTGGTTGAACTTTGAACTTGACCTAATGATAATGTTGCTCAGAAATAACACGAAAACAATGCCAAAAAATGCCTATTCTAGTCGTGCATCTGTGAGGCAATGACATGATCGGTCTTCTAATGTTCCCATTGCTGGGAAATGCCCTAGCAGTGGGTCTTTTCGCGAGAGTGATACCACGCGGACGGAATGATACATTTATTTCGTATTTTAAGTACTTGGACTTTATGTTTTCCTTCGCCGTTTCGAGCACGAGTAATAGACATACATTTTTAGATATAAAAACGAGTGTGTTTTAGACCACACGACTGAAGTAAAACTCCTTTTTCAAAATATTAATTTATAAAATTCTTCTATTACCTACCATACCAACCATTTTCTTAAATGATTTAATTTGGAAAACTAGTCGTTCATGCTTAAACAATTTTAGATAAGTACCTACTATTCTTCAACCGGATCAAATGATTAGCATCGACTAGGGACTCGATCGAGTTTTACCTTCCTACGTAGCTATGAAACCCAGTTTGTATGTGAAGTTTAACAAACAGTTTATTTTTTATTTTAAACTGATCTGTACCTACCTATTTAATCTTTGAGATCAAAAATCCTTTGGTTCTGGTGACTATTGCCATTGGCTAGCGGAAATTGTCAAAACGATACCGACTACCAACTTAGTTTTGATTGGTCGGCTACCAATCCGTCAAAAAAAATAACAATTTTTGCCAATCGTATCACGTATGCCTTGTATACTAAATGTTTATATTAATTGTGAAAATAATTTGTAACTAGTTTGCATACGTTTAAACTTGGGACGATATTGTTTTTTCAATTATCGCGTTCGTACAATACAAATTATTTTAAAATCAATTGAACCATGTATGTGGTTGTACCCTTGGTTATTTCTGATTTTTATATGTTATATATTTTAACGGCATACTTATTTTCGAGACCTTATCCAAAGGCATACGTTGTAATATTGTAAAATATGTAGTTTGTTTAATATCCATCGAACCATGTATGTCCTATTGAATTTAACCTCAAAAATATATACTTCTTATAAAATTCAAAAGGGCATACAAATTGTGCGGGGCAAAAACGCGAATCAACCTTTTTTTAGAAACCGAGATGCACTCGATTTTTTTTTTAATATTTTTCAATCTTTGCAATTGTTGCAATCTTGCAATTCCTCTGCAATATTATGGTATTAAGACAAATTTTATGAAGGCTGACGGGCTTTAGGGTTCTTGTAGACAATAGCCGTATGCGATTAAAATAACAGCGGGCAAGAATGATTTATAAATGAAACGTTTTTTCATCACTCCGTGCCAATAGTGCGTAATATCGCTCATTCCACTCGCGATGAAAAATTGTATAGTAACTATTGAATAAAGGGCGGATTTAAAGCGAGAGGCATAGATGAATCACAAGCAAGTGAAGGATTCTAACGACTGAATCAAGACCGTAGCGAGTGATTCTAGTGTTAGAATCCTAAGCGACGCGAGTAATTCATGGCCCTTGATATAAATCCGTTTTGTTGTTGTGTTCGTACAACTTACAGTATTCCAAATAGCGTCAATTTACTAATAATGCTAGGAAAGAACACAAAACAGGTTTTATTCTAATGCTAAACTCTTTGTCGAAAATGTCGACTAATCAAATCCCGAAGAGTTTTTCGCACAAGATGTTTGTATCGGGTAAAAATGCTTGATGAAGGTCAAATATATTGGTGTGTTTTTAATTCACCAAAATAAAAGTGCTTTTTTTCACTGTTTTCAGTGAATAAAATAAGTTTTTTAGAGGGGAAATGGTATAAAGAAAATCTCGACTCGGGTGAATATCACCCTTTACATCTTTACGCACGTATTGTACCATTATTTCTTTCTTTAACAATCGAAAAAACGTGCTCTTTCTCTGTTCTTATCATTATAAACAATACAAATGCATATTATATTATTGTAAACTATATAGTATATATTACAAATTAATAATGTAAAAATATGTAGCTACAATGCATAAATATGTCTAAAACAAATTATTAAAATACTATTTTAAACAGCAGAATGATATTACATTTCATGCTGTACATACTTAAAAAAAATTACATAATTTGATTGCTTTTGAAATCAATTAACGCATAACACTGCGTTATCAAATTTCAAAATTATCTCGCCTTCGGAATACATCGATGGAAACGCGTCGCTGTTTGTGATAAAAATGAGCCCTTAGAATACGTTCTCTTTCATCTACGAAAAACACGGAAAATCGCGCGCTTTTGGTACTCCGTTGTCCAATGGATCAGTTGCTCTAGGGTCACTTTTCAAGATAGACAGCGAACCCGGAACGTTCAGCGAAAACCAGCAGGAGAGCGAACAAAATAAATAAGTTTCAGTACAACTAAAATGCTTTCTCTGTCAAGAAGATACCGGGAAAGTTAAGCAGTTTAGTGAAGTGATCTATCAGAAGTGTATATTGTCTCAAAACTTAAGAATAACGCTTAAATTAAAGTATGAAAAATGTGTGCTGGCCCCCTTTTCGTCGAAAATGGAAGTGGGCTACCACAGCCATTGCTACAGTAATTTCAATGGGCTGAAGCCACAGTATCTCTCGTTACCTTCAGATTTAGCAAAGTAAGTGTATAATTATTTTTAAACGCGCGTCAATTGTTTATACCAATGTAAAAATTTTCATTTTTTTTCAACCATTTTTTTATTAGTAACGAAATAACTAAGCACGATTGTTTAGGCTAAGCCGAGCAGCACCAGGTCATTATGGACCGTCGGCAAAACTTTTAAAATATTCATTACATAAATAACGAATTAACTGTTTGTCAGTCTTCTTTTGACATTTGTAAAATGACTACGTATTTTTTAGTGTATCCGCAAAACAAAATTGTCACCAAAAATCTACCGCGGAAGACCACTTGACTGAAGACGCGTCTATTGGGGATGCTACTGTAAGTATTATTGATGTCTATTTTTTTGTCGTGTATGAAGTGTTCATGAGTCAATTGCGTAACTGTATTTGTTGTAGGAAACTTCTTGTGACGCTGAGAACAATAACACAATAATATGCTGTCTTTTAATTAGTTCGAAGGAGAACAAGCCGCGGAAGAGATACTTGGCACTCCCGCTGACGAAGGTACAATTTTCACAATGTAAATACCGATTATTGTCGAATCTAATATTCTCTTGAATGCATGAGAGTATGTCTTTTCCATATTATCAATTATATTTGCGTGTTTATGCTCTTTTAAAATTTACAAGTTGGTCAGCTTTTCGCAGCAGTATATAAAAACCATTGTAAATGTCAGTGTACTTATTGACAGATTCTCACGAAATATTTCACATTATGTTTTAGTGTTGGACAGTGAAGATGAGAACTTCGCTGAAACTGCAGATAATACTGACAATGAAGACTGTGAAATTGATGCTACTGACGAACCAGATGAAGAGGACAGCGAGGAAGACGATAATGATGAAAATAAAATTAATGAAAATTTTAATCCGAAGAATTCGAATCGTCTAAAATAATGTCGTTTCTAAAAAAATGTTTATACGTGTTTTTGCCCCGCGGAATTTGTATGACCTTTTGAATTTGATACAAAATATATGATTGTACAGTATAATCCGGAAGGGCATACGTGATAAAGTTGAAAAAAATTAAACTCGAAATTTTCAACTTCTTTAGTTTCTCCGACCACCGGACCCTAAAATGTCAAAATGTAAAAATAAAATGTAATGTAACGTAAAATGTATATCAGCTTGTAATTCTTTGATTTAGAATGAAAACAGTGTTTTGCAATAATTTTTAATAATGATACAATTGATTTAAAAATAATTTGTATTGTACGAACGCGATAATTGAAAAAACAATATCGGCCCAAGTTTAAACGTATGCAAACTAGTTACAAATTATTTTCACAATTAATATAAACATTTGGTATACAAGGCATACGTGATACGATTGGCAAAAATTGTTATTTTTTTTGCAAATGCAAGGATTGAGTTCAGTCACCGGGACCCGACCTAAACGTATGCCAATGCTGGTCCACTATATTTATTCTTCATAAACTTCATCATGGCATGAATGACATACGTGATACGATTGATTCAAAATTATAATTTTTTTTTCGATTTTACATGGCATTGGACGCTACATGTCCCGCTCTCACGATCTCGCTTAAATCCATTTTTTAGTTAAACCTACTATGTAATCAACAACTTAAAAGGCATACATGGTACGATTGATCGATAAAATCTGTCGCGAGCTGCCGGTCTATCAGAACAAGGATATACCTGTAACTGGCGAGTTGTTACTTGGAGGAAGCTTTGTTTTCGTTTGTGAAACTGACAAGAGACTAATTCTTCGTAGCGTGTCAAAAGTTCTACGTTTTAATTTAAAATAGGTCTTTACCTATGTAATTGGAGATTCTATAACCAGCATTTTCAGATTTAATTATCTTTGGATTGGCGCGCAATTTGAAATTCAATTAAATTTTATTCGAAAGCCGTGTTATTTTAATTTGAAATTCAGTCATTTATTTTAAGATAGTCTTTTGTTTTTTTGAAATTATGGTAGTTTTTGGCGCCATGGATAAACTGAAACTTCGTACAATTTTCGCATATGTGTTCCTACGTGGAAATACCGCTGCGAAACATTAATGACGTGTACGAGCCTAACTCTGCTTGCATAATCACGGTCCATTAAGGGTTCAATCGTTTTAAATCTTGAAATTTTGAGTTGAAGAACCAGCCTCGTGGTTGGCCGGTACACATTGTCGACAACGACGAATTGAAGGCGATAGCGGAAGCGGGTCCAACTCAATCCACGGCTGAGCTTGCTGCGCGCCTTGGAGTGTCAAAACAACATTGAAGCACTTACCTACGTCAAATCGGAAAGATAAAAAAGCTAGATAATCAAATTGTTACCTGCGATGAAAAGTGGATCCTGTACGACAACCGTAAGCGTTCGTCTCAGTGGGTGGGCCCGGGTACAGCACATAATCAGTGCGCAAAAAAAAAGATTACTCATAGGAAGATGATGGTAACTGTCTGGTGGACTAGTGCCGAACTTGTACATCACAGCTTCTTACCGAATGGCACAACAGTGACGGCAGATGTATGTTGCCAAGAATTGCAAACAATGATGGAGAAGCTCGCAATTCAACAACCAAGACTGGTCAATCGCTCTTCCCCATTGCTTCTCCACGATAACGCGCGAGCTCACACTTCACGACAGACCATCGCAAAGCTACAAGAGTTACAGCTGGAAGCTCTCCGTTATCCACCGTACTTACCTGACCTTGACCCAACAGATTTCTACTTTTTTCAAAATTTAGACCATTTTTTAAGTGGGAAAAAATTCAACACCCGAGAGGCAGTGCAAAACGCTTTCGCTTACTTCATCGCCTCCCGTCCGGCAGACTTCTACAGTAGGATAGCGAGTAAGCCGAACGGAGAAAATAGTGCTTTATTTTAACGATTTTGGCCTCTTTTCTTTAACTTTATAACTGTTTGATAAATCTAAGTGTTGTGTTGTCCACTTAAGGTGGTGGTAAGACTATTCTAATTGTATTTATTTTCATAGAAGAGTCGAAAGATCTGTGTTTGAGCTTGGTAAGCTTCAAGCATGGATTGCGACACGCCGGCCCTGCCGGCCCCCCCTGATCCCCCGGACCCTGTTACTCCTTCTGTAGCAACAGGATCTAAACGCCGATTAGAATCAGCCGAACAATCTGCACCTAAAAAACCTGTGACGTCTGCTGAGTTAGACGTACCATCCATACAAACTGTCTACACTCACCCATCGATCGTAGTTGGTTCTATTCAAGCTTACTCATCTTTGGATAAGGGTCCATATGTTGTCCACGTTTCCCGATCAGAACCAGAACCATCCGCTGGAACCACGATCAGACCAATTAAGTTTGGTCAATTTTTGACCACTCACAAATTTACGAATATTTGTGCTGAAGGTGTTAAGAGAGTAGGCCGCAATAAAATATCAGTTGAATTTATTTCAGCTGATGATGCTAACAAATTTACCACCTCCCCAATTCTACCAATGTGCAAGTACATAGCTTCCATCCCCACTTATAATGTGACAAGAATGGGATTAGTTCGCCAGGTGCCAACTGATCTTTCAATGGACGAATTTGCTCAGTCCCTTGTTCTCCCCTCTGGTTGTGGTATTGTTATTAAAGCCCGCCGTCTAAATAGAAAAACTATTGCAGATGGCACAGTAACATGGGTGCCAACCCAAACTGTTGTTGTGACCTTCCAAGGTCAGCTCCTTCCTTCCAAGGTCTTCCTCTACTACACCTCCCTGCCAGTTGAGCTATACCAGTACCCCACAATTCAGTGCCACACATGCTGCCGGTATGGCCATACTAAGGCTCAATGTAGATCGAAACCCAGATGCTTCCGCTGTTCCAAAGATCACACTGGTGATAGCTGTAACATCCCTGAGGCTGAAGCCTCTTGCCTGCATTGCTCAGGACCACATTTTGCTACAAGCAAATCTTGTCCGGAGCAAAGTAGACAAAAATCCATTAAAGCAGTTATGGCCCAGAACAACATCTCATACGAAGAATCAGCTGCACAGTTTCCTCAGGTATCTCGCTCATATTCACAGGTTGCCCAAGAGATGTACTCCCAGCCTTCTCCATACCAAGCCTCGCAGAATAATTATTCTGCAGGTTCATCTCAGTCCCATCCCACTAAGTCATATGTTAAAACTGTCTACGCCAACCCCCTCCCGCGAGCCCCACTGGGTAAGTCTTATGACAAGGCTGCCCACCGAGAGATTGCCACAGACCCAACATCAGCTATGCCCAATGGTTGTGCCATTGGTAATAACCAACCGTTTAGGAGTTTCCCCTAACGAAAATATGTTAGAAACATTAATAACATTAATAATAAACATTTTACTAATGAACCCTCATCCCCTACCGTCCAACGTTGCCTCTAAACTTACTCAATTAGTCTCACTATCTGGTCATAATGGATCCAGTAGTCGCTCTGCAGTGGAACAGCCAGAGCATGCGTGCAAAAAAGCATGAACTGGTCCACTTAATTTCAAAATTTCGCCCGTCAGTCATTGCCGTCTCGTAGACATGGCTGAAGCCTGGAACCCGTTATCGGATTTCAGGTTACTCCTGTCTGCGGGACGACAGGGCTGACGGGCATGCCAGCAGCGCCTTGTTAGTAAGGCGCTGCCTTCCCTTTTCCCAAATCACTCTCCCTTCCCATCCTTCTGATATCAACATTGTTGGTATCAGATCCCTTAATATTTCCTTTGTATCTGTATATATTCCTCATCCCAACTCCTCCTTGATTCCCGATCTCCTTCTCCTCTTATCATCTGTTCCTTCCCCCATGGTTCTCATGGGTGATTTTAATGGCCATAACACTATCTGGGGTCATAGCCACTCTGATATGTTTGGTCTTTCCCTATTGGAGATCTTTGATGAAGTCAACTTGTGCCTACTCAATGATGGATCACCTACTCGGAGAGCACTCCCTTCTCAAAACCCGAAAAGCGCTGTTGATCTCTCACTTTGCTCTCCATCTCTTTTCTCTTTGACTCTATGGAAAATTCTCCCTTCGACTTATGGAAGTGACCATTTCCCTATCTTAATTTCTATCTATGCTAATTTTTCGAACCCTTTCCGTAACCCTAGTCCTTCTCTTAAATACAAACTTTCTGGAGCTGATTGGTCAGCTTATTCATCTTCACTTGATCATAAAATAGATTCTTCCACTCACATTCAACATAATGACTCCCTTGCAGCATATAACTCCTTTGTTAATAATATTACTTCATGCGCTGATCTCCACATTCCCCTTAAAAAGCCCTCCAAAGATTTTAGAATCTCTACCCCGTGGTGGGATTCTGAGTGCACAACAGCTGTATCGGAACGGAGAGAAGCTGAAAAAAGTTACAAGGAATCTATGTCTATAGAAAACTTTTTAGTCTATAAAAAATCCTCAGCGAAACTCAGAAAGTTGGTCTCTAAAAAGAAAAAACAGGGATGGATTGGGTTTTGCGAAAACCTCTCGCCTAGAACACCATCATATATCATCTGGAACCAGATCAGACGATTCAGAGGAGCATGTAATATCGAAAATATTTCAGCTAATGATCCTTCATCGTGGCTCGAGGCCTTTTCGAACAAACTCGCCCCTCCTTCAGTCCCATCTATTTCCTCCTTCCCCTCGATCCCTTCGTCGATCCCTTCTGAAAATTGTTTTGATCGCCCCTTCTGTTTTAATGAATTGACCCTTGCACTTGACGGACTGACTGACTCTTCCCCCGGTATCGATGGCATCCCTTACTCCTTTCTCACAAAATCTTCTGGAAACACAAAAAAATATTACTTACTTCTTATTAATTCCTTCTTTGAAACCGGCTTAATTCCTGATCAATGGAAAACTCAAATTATCATCCCGGTACTGAAAACTGGAAAGGATCCATCTGACCCTAATGGTCGTAGACCAATAGCTTTGTCCTCCGTCATGGCTAAGGTTATGGAGCATATGATTAAACACCGTCTTGAGTGGTTGGTTGAGAATCGTTCACTACTTGCTAATTCCCAATTTGGCTTTAGAAAGGGCATGAGTACCATGGACAGCCTTAGTCTCTTAACAGCAGACATCCACATCGCCTTCAAAGAAAAGAAATTTCTAGTTGCTGTATTTTTGGACATCGAATCAGCTTATGACAACGTTCTGCTTCCGGTTCTCAGGAGTAAGCTCGTTCAGCTGAGAATACCTGAGAAGCTGGTTCGTTTTATATGCAACCTGTTGATGGAAAGGTCTGTTGTTATTAAATCCCACCAAGGTCTCCTCCCTCCTAAGACGGTTTGGAAAGGACTACCTCAGGGTTCTGTCCTGAGCCCACTTCTTTACAGCCTCTACACCTATGACCTTGAGCAATCTGTGAATTCTTTTTGCGAGGTTTTACAATATGCTGACGATCTGTCACTTTATATTACATCCGTGTCAACAGAAGAGGCAAGTAACCAACTGAATTCTGCATTGTCCTACCTTAGCGACTGGTTACTTGATCACGGCTTATCTATTTCTGCTCCCAAAAGTAATGTTGTAATATTTTCCAGAAAAATAATTTCCCCACCTATTCAATTATTCATTGACCAAGAGATTATCCCTCAATCTAATAGTGCAAAATTTCTAGGTGTTACATTGGACTCAAAAATGACGGGCGTCCCACATTTTGTTATGACCTCTCAAAAATGCGAAAAGAACATTAACATCCTTCGCTCCCTTTCGGGTGTCTGGTGGGGTTCTCATCCGTATTCTCAAAAGCTTCTATACAACGCCATAATTCGGAGTCATTTTGATTATGGAACATTTCTTATGAATCTTTGTAATAAATCTGGTTTAGACAAGTTAGACAAAATTCATTCAAAATGCTTACGTATAATTCTTGGAGCCATGAAGTCATCCCCCATCAATGCTATGCAGGTTGAGTGTGGTGAGCCTCCATTGTATTTGCGTAGACAGTTCCTATCTGATAGGTTCTTTTTCAAATTAGCACATAACTGTAATCACCCACTTCTTCCAAAATTGTCTCGCCTTCTTAACTTATTTGATATTTACAATCCTGATAAAATCCCCTGTCTCCTCCGTAGTTTCAAACAATTTTCCCAACTTCCTAACCCAGTAATTCAGTTCCCAACTCACCCACTTTATCTCACTTCTTATGAAGCTTTAACATTTCAGCCTAATATCCTCCTGTCCTTTGGTATAGATAAGGAATCTTCCAATGCCCGAGAAAAATTTTATGAACACCTGGATGCTAAATTTAATGGGTGGCACTCCATCTTCACCGATGCTTCAAAACTATCTACAGACAGTGTCGTGGGAGCAGCTGTGTGGATTCCATTCACCAAAATCTCCCTTAGTTTTAAGTGTCCCTCCTCGACATCAGTGTTTTCTGGCGAAGCTGTTGCGCTTCTAGAAGCCATCTGTTTCATTAAATCCCACCAATTAAACAACTCTATTATATTTTCTGATTCTAAAAGCTGTCTGCAATCTATTATATCCAACCCTTTCCGTTCTGTATCTCGTTTCCCTATTATTCTTCAAATTAGGCAATCCCTTTTTGAATGTCACAATCTTGGGATAAACGTTGTGCTTTCCTGGATCCCAGGTCACTCTGGAATTCCGGGTAATGAGTCAGCTGACTCTTTCGCAAAAGATGCTGCTCAGACAGGTTCCCTTGAACATTTCAAATCCTTCTCACATGACTTATGCCTCCTTCCCAAATCACAACTGGAACAATCGTGGACTGAAGTTTGGAATCGTTCCAAAAAAGATAAGGGTAAACATTATGCAGATATCCAACCCGATATTCCCCGAACTCCTTGGTTTTTTAAATTCCGGAAGGCTAGTAAGATTACCACCTCCACAATTTGTCGTCTTCGACTTGGCCACTCGTGTACCCCTGTATTTTTGGCCAAACTTAGGATTAGGAACCACTCCCTATGTGAGTGTGGCCTGGACGAAGGAAACGTGGACCACATATTCTTCGAATGTCACAGATTGCGGCGTTCCCTCTATGAAATTCTTCCTCCTAAAATCCCTCGTCCTACCTCCTTTAAATGTTTATTAACCCTTACCTTCTCTCCTTTAATTAATTATATTTTATGTAAATTTATAAAGGATAACAACATTAGGTTGTAAATGTATATATTACTTATTAGCTCACTAACCCACATTATCTATAATAGTACTAACAACTAATATTGTGCTGTTTTATTTGTTGTGTTGTCTCCTTTCTATTAGAATTATCAAAGGTTTTTTCCAAATTTAGAATACCGGTCATATTCTTGACCTACATTAGCTCCTATTAAGTTTATGAAAATATCGCGACATCGACATTGGCGGAATTGTGACACTCCCTAGTCACAGATGCCACAATCAAGAACTGAACTGAACTGAACTGACTTCTACAGTAAAGGGATAAACAAACTGCCATCAAAATGTCAAAACAGAATACATAAATTGGGCCAGTAGGTAGGTACTATGTATTAGCTAAAATAAAATAATATAACAAAATTTTTATATGTTAAAATTTTCATACATATCTCCAATTTCATAGGTAAAGACCTAACACTATGTTGGACAGGTGTTTGGTCACAACAATAGCACTGAGACGGTTATTAGGTCCTCCATTGTGCCGGTATCGGGCACCAAGGGCACAGTAGCAAGTGCTGCATTGTTTGCGCAGGATCACCGCAGTCGCACTGCGGTACGTTAGGCCCTAACGTACCGCAGTGCGACTGCGGTGATCCTAACGGTTAGGGTCCCTGAATCCCCATCACAAGAGACTTAAAACTTTAACTCGCCACAATTAGCACTAACCGGAGAGTAGCTAATCAACACTTTACTTGAAGATGGTGATAGGCCCTAACAATAAAAGCGATGGAACTGGTCGCATTGATAGACAGACGGATATAGCGAAACTATAAGGGTTCCTAGTTCGACTATGGAAACCTAAAAATCAGCCTTATTTGAGGAAATTCTGTATATCAGCTGTCTAATGTACAAAACCCGGAGTCGAACATCTTGTAAGTCCTGAATCCTGAAGACAATCCAAGAAAGAACTGATTTGCAGCCGCACCTACTTGTTCAGGAACTTGCTCTTTTTTTAACTGTACAATACTATAATAGTACTTTGCACGTGTAGTTTGATAATAAAAAGCTTACCCTCCTTCTGCGCGGTCGGGTAAAAAGCCGGTCCAGCCGAGCAGTCGTGGCAACCTAACAAACACGAAGAGACAGAACTGCTTCCCAATTTATAATATTAGTATGGTATACATGAAGTATGATTATAGACGACCTCGGTGGCGCAGTGGGCGAATAGCTGGCTGAGACGCAGGAGGTAGCGGGTTCAATTCCCGCCGCGGAACAAATGTTTGCATGATCCGAGTCTGGATGTTTATCTATGTATTATAAGAACATATTATAAAAATATTTTTTGTAAACCTTTAAATAGTTTATAATGAAGTCACTTCCGTCTGTTCGCTTAGATCTTTTAAACTACTCAATGGATTTTAATGCAGTTTTCAGCAATAGATACGAGAGGAAGGTTTATATGTATAATACTGTTACGCCGAGGCTGTTACAGAATAAGTAATAGTCGGTTTTTCTCGAAGTTATACCTACTGTGTCACAGAATAGGTAATACTTGGTATGGAATGACCTACATACCACGTTTTTACCTACCGTTGCACAGATTAAGAAATAGTAGACTATCGATATACCTATACTTTTCTAGATACTAGTGGAAGGTTCTGGAAATAATGCTCGGTATAAATAGTGTGTAGAGACGTCCGCAGTCAGTCTGGATTTGGCGATACGTGCGAACATTTCGGTTTCGGTGACTTTTAAGTGGTTTATTGTGCGATAGTGTTGTGAATTAGTGTGTTGTGATTGCTTGTGATTAAGATCGTGTATTTTGCATTTTAGTGTTGAATACAAGTGTTATTTTGGTTAGATTGATTTTCATTATTTTATCCCGAACCCTAAGCTCGTAACAATTTGGTGTCTGAAGTGGGATAAAATAATGCCGGTTTTGCCAAAGTATAACGTGGACGGTGTGAGGACGAGAGGTCAACGACAACAGGAAATAGATGAAAGGCGGTTTGGAGATTCTCCGGTTCAAGAAGCTCGGCAGAGTCGTCAGCCGATTCAGATGGAGTCAGCCGCCGCCGAATCATTGGGAGCTTCATCATCATCATCATCCATGGTTCAAGCTCCTGTGACAGGTGATCTTGCTGCTATTATGGCAATGCTTTGTCGTCAAGAAGAGCTGGCTCGGTTGCAGGAAGAACAGCGACGTCAGGATAAGGAAGAGCAGCGACGTTGGCAGGAAGAGCAGACTCGGTTGCAGGAAGAACAGCGTCGTCAACAAGAAGAGCAGGCTCGGTTGCAAGAAGAACAGCGACGTCAGGATAAGGAAGAGCAGCGACGTTGGCAGGAAGAGCAGACTCGGTTGCAGGAAGAACAGCGTCGTCAACAAGAAGAGCAGGCTCGGTTGCAAGAAGAACAGCGACGTCAGGATAAGGAAGAGCAGCGTCGTCAACAGGAAGAGCAGCGACGTTGGCAGGAAGAACAGGCTCGGTTGCAGGAAGAACAGCGCCGCCAGGAGAAGGAAGAGCAGGCTCGGATGATGAAAGAATTGTTCGGTTCAATTGGAAAGGAACTCCAGGGTGTGAAAGAACAGATAGAACATCATGAGAGCCGTATTTCTGATATTGAAATTCAGATCGCCAAGGTAAAAAAAGCTCTGGATGTCCTAAAGTCTGGAGACAGCAATGTGGCTCCTATCATTGCTACACCTTCAGTGCGAGATTTTAAAACGCCGCCATTTGATGGAAGTTCTTCATGGTCAGCCTACAAGATTCAGTTTGAGGCTGTTGTCAAGGCCAACGGATGGACGACGGCGCAGGCCATGACGGCTTTAACACTGGGCCTTCGTGACCAAGCACTTACGGTTTTGGAGGCTCTTGTGAAGGAGTTCACCTATGAACAGCTGCTGGAGGCGCTGGAGTCACGCTTTGGTGACACACATCTGGAACATGCTTTTCGAGCGCAGTTAAAGGACCGGAGCCAGCGTAACTCAGAGAGTTTACAGCAGTTGGCCCTCGAGATAGAAAAGCTGGTTCGAAAGGCATACCAAACCTCTCCAGCCCCCCGTGACGGTTACTTGGTCTAGGCATTCGTTGACGGAATACGTGATTTGGAAGTGAGAACTGCTGTAAGGCTTGGACATCATGTTGCTTTGAAAAATGCCTTGGCTCATGCGTTGGAGGTGGAGGCTGTGCGTCAGGACTACCAAGCTCACCGCATCAGAGAAGTATGGGACTCTTATACTGGCTACAGTCGTCCAAAATTTAGTCCTAGATGCTACGAGTGTGGAGAGAGGGCATCTCAGGTCCAATTGCCTAAAAAAGGAAGAGTTTTGCAGGGAAGCCCCATCCACCAAACGCAGCAACGAGTAAACGTCAGAACTACGGGGCGCGTGCTGGCTGGTATTGAGAAAGCCCCAAGAATGACGATCTCACAAGTTCATGATGGAAATAGTCTGTCAATTAAAGACCATAGAAGGGAAGAATCTTACGGGAGCGCGGGGGCGTTGTCACGAAGACCTTGCCCTGAAAACGTGGAACATTGTGCCAAACGAGAGCCCAAGGAAGTGGTGCCAATCAGACTATTGAGAAGTTTGAGAACGGACCCAAGTGACGAATGGAAGGAAACTTTGCAGCAGGCACAACAGGACGACAAAGACCTTAAACCAATCATTGAAAGGATCACAGCGGGTACCACTAAGCCTTTGTGGAGTGACGTTGCTGATATGAGTACAACAACAGAGTTATTGGGCACAGTGGGACAGTCTGGTTACCCACAACGGTGTGTTGTGTCGTAAATGGGAAAAAGCTCGTAGAGATCACTGTCATCTGCAAATGGTGGTTCCCAAAGGCAAGGTCCTTAACGTGCTACAACTCTGCGATGAAGGATGTTCGGGAGGCCATATAGGAGTAAATAGGACACTGCTAAAAATAAGGGAGCGGTTTTACTGAATCCATTGTAGGTACAGAAGATGTTAAAGACTGGTGCCAAAAATGTACTAGGTACTTGTGCGGCAGTGAAAGGGCCCCATACGCGCAGCAGAGGAGCATTAAAAGTGTATAACGTTGGATCCCCATGGGAGCGTATAGTCCTAGATATTGCAGGACCATTCCCTGTGAGTAAAAATGGAAATAAGTACTTCATGGTCGTTATGGACTACTTCACAAAATGGCCAGAAGTTTTTGCTATCCCTTATCAAGAAGCTTCGACGGTAGCAGATAAACTAGTCCACGAAGTTTTCTGTCGTTTTGGAGTTCCCCTGGAGATTCACAGTGATCAATGAAGGAATTTTGAATAACAAGTTTTTCAGGAGAAGTTCCCGAATAATGGGAACTTATAAAACAAGAACCACTTCGTATCATCCTCAGTCTGATGGAATGGTGGAAAGGTTCAATCAGACGTTGGAAATATATCTGGCCAAAGTGGTGGAAAATAAGCAAAACGATTGGGACCAGCACATACAACCGTTTTTACTGCCATACAGGAGTGCAGCCCATGAGAGTACAGGCGCCACTCCTGCATTGGCAAATTTAGGAAGAGAACTGCGGTTGCCTGCAGACCTGATAACTGGCATTCCCTCAGATTCTCCGCGTACCATCACAGATTATGCAAATGACCTGCGCAATAAGATGAACGAAATCAATGAACACGTCCGATTAACTGGTCAACAAAGGTCCGAGAAAATGAAGATCCGTTATGACCGAAATTCGAACAACTTGGGATTTGTTGAAGGATCGCAGGTCTGGTTGCACAATCCGGTACGGAAGAAAGGAAAATCCCCTAAATTAGAAGCAAAATGGGATGGACCATACCGTGTGTTGACCAGGATTAATGATGTCACATACCGAATTCAGAAGGGTACGCGAGGTGCGCCTAAAATTGTTCATGTTGATCGACTGGCGCGATATTACGGGGCTAACAATGCTCGGGACGAGCATGCTTTAGGAGGGGGCAGTGTTACGCCGAGGCTGTTACAGAATAAGTAATAGTCGGTTTTTCTCGAAGTTATACCTGCTGTGTCACAGAATAGGTAATACTTGGTATGGAATGACCTACATACCACGTTTTTACCTACCGTTGCCCAGATTAAGAAATAGTAGACTATCGAAATACCTATACTTTTCTAGATACTAGTGGAAGGTTCTGGAAATAATGCTCGGTATAAATAGTGCGTAGAGACGTCCGCAATCAGTCTGGATTTGGCGATACGTGCGAACATTTCGGTGACTTTTAAGTGGTTTATTGTGCGATAGTGTTGTGAATTAGTGTGTTGTGATTGCTTGTGATTAAGATCGTGTATTTTACATTTTAGTGTTGAATAAAAGTGTTATTTTGGTTAGATCGATTTTCATTATTTTATCCCGAACCCTCAGCTCGTAACAATACATACATAACTGCGAGAGTAACTGTTAGTTTGTGTTACCTTTTCATAACTAAACGGCTGAGCAGATCGTAATGAACCTTGCCACCTTGCCGTACCAAACCAAACGATTTGCTTTAACTTTACTTATTACCACAAGTGAGGAAAGGAACTCACTTCCGGCGAATGTTTTTCCAAACCAGTATAATCTTGGAGTCTTCAAGTCCTGAGTGAATAGGTTCTTTCTAGGCAAGCGTGCTCCATCTTCGATCACACCTTCACTTACCATCAGATGAGGAAGTGGTCAAGCGCTTGGCTATCAATAAAAAAATGAAATTTGGCAAGGAGATAGATTATATCCTGGAGAAGGACATAGGCTACCTTTTATCCCTAGTGCGCAAAAGGAGGGTAATGTTTTTATTGAAATACCACGCATGCGAAGCCGCGGGCGGGACAGCTAATAAGTAATAAAACAGTTCTGGTTCCCATTGTGTAAGCTCTGCTTAGTTTGGGGCTAGATAGCGCTGTGTGAAATGATCAACAATATTTATTTAAATTGTTAATTTTCCTGCGTAGGTACTATCGCCCCACCTGTAGAAATTCCGATGCAACCAGTAGAAGAGCAGCGTAAATACTGCTAAGGTTACATCACAGTCTTGTCACTTTAGTAACATCTTTTAGAATTATTCATTAATTAAGATAAGACTTCTCAGTAAATGTAATTTTTGTCTAAAATTAACTGTACCTACACCTACTAAGTTGTAAAATTATCTTATCCGATTTTCTAAGAACTGTTTCGGTTTGTTTTTTCCGTAAGTTAAGTTTTTATCCATGATAATCATCTGATAATCATCCATTCAATTAGTTTAACGATAAAAGTGCCTACGTATTGATTAGAGATTAGGTAACAATAATAATAGACCTACAGACGAAGGCGCGAAGGCTTCATTTCTACGTGACTTCTTATTTCTCTTAAATTATTTTCAAACATTAGGGTATATCCACATAATTCATAATTGTTTATTGTTCGTGAACCTAGGTACATAATTGATGGTTGAACTTCACAGGTCCACTACCACACATACCATGCCCACATACATTGAAGTTGTTATAGTTATTTGTTATACAAGAGTGCAAAGTTGCTGTTTAACCGCGTCCTCAATTTTGATGACCGAGCAAGCGAAAGATTTTAAAATTGAAACACGAGCGCAGCGAGTGATTAAAAAATTAGAATCCTGAGCGTTAGTGAGGGAATCAAAAGAGCACGAGGTGATAAATCTTTGCACTCGAGTGCAACACGTAACTCTTCATCCCACCTCAGCGAGGAAATTACTAAAAGCAAAAAAAAAGTAATACACCAAGAAGGTTCCGCCGAGTCTGAGTTTTTAACAAATTAAAAAAGGTTGTGTGATAAATTCGGCACCCATGGAGGTAGAAGTACCTAAATAGGTTTAATGATGTTTTGAATTCACAAACTTCGAGCACACGTTGTTTTAAATTCAATTTACTTTATCCTCTAGCTAGCGGATAAAAAACGGCTTTTGCACTCAGATATCGAACAACAAAAATACTCTTTCCGAGATGGAGGGATGAAAAATAGATTATTTTCAATCTTTCAGACAAGTTAGTTAAGTAAATTAGTATTAGATATCTGAAAAACAATTACCTTTTGGCAGTTTAAATAGAGTCTGTTGACTTGTCTTGAGCGCTATCTCTCAGGAAGGCAGATAAAATCCTAATGGAATAAATGTAGAATTTGGGAGGTTTAAACATAACTTAATTTTAAATACAAAAATCATTAATTGGTGAGGATATTTTATTCCATAATACAGCATAAAGACAAACCGGAATGTCACATATCGCATTTTCAGTATTTTAGTTTTCCATAAAAATAAAAAAGATGCTATCCACACTTGGCTACATTAACTGATCCATTGAATATAGAGTTATAACAATTTATCTAAATTATTATAAAAATGCTAAGTTATAATTATTTGTGTAAGAGCGAGCAAAGTACCGCTTGGACTTCTGCAGCAGCACTGTTCCCTGTCAGCGGAAACACTCCTCAAATGACACCGTGTTTATTTAATACATTTTACACCTAAATTACAAGTTAATCTCGGTTCGCCATGACAAGTCAAACTGTAAATGCAGCTCCATCACAACGAGCCGTTTCATGCACGAGTCGTCTACAAATGTTTTTGAATGTGAAACACATAACAGCTTAGTCTACCTAGTTAGTTAACTTCCATAAAAATAAACTATCATCATACAAGTCGTTCAACTGGAATACGCACGTAATCAGTGACACAGAACGATGTGAATAGGCAGAGCCGTGGCGCTCGCATCGACGCGCCCCCACGCTTCTGTGTCGGTCGCCTAATGTAGGTCACTACAGCTAATCTAAATAATTAAACTCGTTAAATGTGAATTAACTTTAAATACTTTATTACGACAACTTATTCCACATTATAGTATACATATAAAACATTTTATGGTGTGATTCAGTGCTATCACGTGTCAGCTACGTACCTATCCACATCACAATGCTCCGTCACTCAATAAAAGTAGATACACCGTTATTGTTAAATTATAAACAAAATTGCGGGTAATTTTGCATAAACTTTACACACTATATTTTGTTCGACGTCATCGAAGATCGAACAAACAACGCATCCCAGAACGTACCACTTCACAGGTACAAAGCCAACGGAGTGTTTTCAATATCCAGATACCATTTGTAGTGTCTACACCTTGTGCACATGATATACAAGTTTATGAAGAATTACCATGTTACGGTAACTTTATTTTTTATGGAAGAAAGTTCCAAATGTTGGGATGAATATACTGCTCCTGGATCAGATGGAAAAAGGAAGTTGTCAATCATAAGAATAAAGTGGCCAGGGTATAAATGCGATGCAAGTTCGGTCGTCGGGTGACGCGTCATGATACATTGATACCGCACATAATACATTGTATTTTAGCAAATAAAGTTAACATATCTTAAACCATAGTCTCTTTCAGTGTTGATGTGAGTTGGTTGCACTAGCGGTTGGCGTTCTTGAGTTGGTTGGAGAGCCAGTCGAGGCCTTCGTAGAGGCCGTCGCCGGAGGTGGCGCACGTGGCCTGGATGTACCAGTTACGGTTGCGCAGAGAGTGCAGGCCCAGCTTGTCTGTGATCTCGGCTGCGTTCATCGCGTTTGGCAGATCCTGGAGACAAATACCAATGTTTACTAATTATCGTAGGTATTAGGTAGGTTACGACGACGCCTCGGCAAATTTCCTTTATGAAATACGGAATATATCGGAATCTATATAAATACCAAATACTGGAACACGTGCCACCGACTTTCAAGCACACTGGTGACTGAAGAGCCGTCACCAGTCGCGGGACGATCGGACATTGGTTGCATAATCGTTCTAATTCCGAAGCATCTAGCTTATATCGTAGTACTATACAGAGTATTTATGATGCTGGCTCATTTGCTACTGTAGCACTCGGAACTCATCTTTCAAGTTATCCATATCAAATAATTGTCAATCAATAACTTACAAAGTCGTAATGGTGTTCTTGCTTTAAGAGTTGTCAAATCATACAAAAACGTCAAATTTAAACATCTTTAGTTAGATACATACGCGTTAGGGATCGTTGTGCAA
The DNA here is from genome assembly GCA_918857605.2 of Philereme vetulata. Taxonomy (NCBI): domain Eukaryota; kingdom Metazoa; phylum Arthropoda; class Insecta; order Lepidoptera; family Geometridae; genus Philereme; species Philereme vetulata. Next base: position 7,826,994 of record OU975464.1, read on the forward strand.
CCCAGGATAAATCTGAAAGAGATCTATACTGGTCCTTCACGAGGCATTAGTTCAGCATAAGGCGAAGATATATACAAATACTGAGATGGATCATCCTTTATAGACTTTGCTTATTGATATCCTAAACCTATTTAATACGAATATAAAATAAAAATTCAAAACCCCCGACACATTAAAAACCCATATTAAATTTCCATTTTACAGCTGATACCTTTACCAACAAGGTTAAGTGCGGATAAACTTCGGAGCGGCTAACCTGATCTTTATCACACATAGCTAAGAACTACTCTAGTTAAACTAGCTTTCTATTTAAAAAACCGCGCCCGAACCAGTCTATCCGTTTAGGAGTTACTATATAACGATAGACAGACATAGACGTCAAACTTATAACACCGCTCTTTAACGGTTATCCCAGCGTGGCACTTTAATGGTCTCAGGCGAGCCGACTCTCAGTGCTCTACAGAAATTGGCTGAATAACAGTGTAACCGTCAAATGGACTAAAGCTCATGGTTTCTGTCCAGAGAACAAGGCAGACTCCCTAGCAAGAGAAGGAGCCAAGCTAACACCAAACACAAATAATATTAATCTCTCCAATCCGCCACAACTGCGGAAATCAAAAACAGACTGAGGATGAATTCCGAAAAGGCGCACCAGAAAGACTGGGAACGTAGAGCCGACTGCAAGCAGACAAAGACAATGCTTCCGGCAAAAAACAGAAAAACTATAAACACCTTGTTAAAGATGAAAGGCGAAGATCTAAGGATGATGGTGGGAATCACACGGGACACTGCGAACTTCACCATCACCTCCTGAAGACCGAAACCACGGACAGTGGACTTTGTCGCGGATGCCTTCCGGAGCAAGAGACTGTGGAGCACGTGATACTTCACTGCACTGCCGCAAACGACACCAGACTAAGAACGGGTCTGCAAGGGGTCATCGAATCCTCATGCTCCACTAACACCGCTACTACTTCAACATCCACAGGGACCTACTCCTTTAGTTCAATGAGTTAGGATGGCTGATGGAATGGTTAGAATAGTTAGAAAAAGAAGATGGATGGTTAGGTTAGAGATGGTGGAGGTAATGCACAATACGCCCCAATGCGGGACGTCATTGCACATCTTTTATTTCCCCCAATCTACAATTATAATTAGAACACCCCCTCCTTTTGCGTCGGGGGTTAAAAATGAACTCGATGACTAGAAAATGTAGATAAAGGTACTCAGAAAACACCATTGCATTTTTTACACTTTAAGGAGATGAAAGAAGTGTATGGCCCACATGATGTTAAGTGGTAACCATCGCCTATAACAGAGAATTGCCTCGTAGGTCACGCACGTTAGAAATGTGTCCTACGATACACAGCCCTGCGTCCATCATCTTGAGGTATACTAGAGGTGTAAAGCCTCATGTGCCTGTAATTTCACCGATAAACATACCCTTCAAACGGTAACAGCAATGCTGATTGGCGGCAGGAATAGGTATGGTGTAAGCACTTCCCCGGGCGAGCCGCCACAACGAGCTCTACTACTCATAATATTATTTAACATACACCAAATCTTGCCAGAACACAAAATACCTGTTGTACCGAAATGCACTTGTTTAGAGGGGCTCCATTCAAATCAACTGTTAACAAAGTACATAGATTTTGTTTGTACAATTGAATTCCCACACGCACGCACTAAAAGAGCAGCACCATTAAAATACCCAAACACCAGCTTTAGATCCCTATTAAAAACGGTCCATCCATTTTAGAGCATAGCTGTGTAACTTGTGAAAAACTTACAACGGGCCTATTTGCTTCACAGGTTAAAAACACTAGAATCCATTTATAATTTACAATAATAGTAAATTGTTACACAAGGGCTGTAAACGAGTGCGAGCGACGACGCTAATCGAGGGTGTTATTGATCGCTTACGAGTATAACGCATAACTTTACAACACGAATGAAATTTACTTACGGCCCTAGGGCCATAAATCGCATTTACGGAGTCGATATCGAGTTTACAACTTCAGAGCATGAGGGATGAAAAATTGTTATTTAATTTAATTTTTGTTTGGAGCTTGGTTTTGCTTCAAAGTGGTCCACAGTTCCACACTATAATAATATGTTATGGGCCCTTTGCGTTTTTTAACTCGAGTTTGTCAAGTCACGAATAAAACCTACAAGTTTTTTGAAAATTTGTATGAAATAATAGGCATTTTTTTTCCTTTTTCCAGTTTTATAACATTTTCACGGGGACTGCACAACATGGTTTCCTCTTTTACTTAGAAAACCTTCGTTTTTAATTTCAATTATTATTATAAATACGGGATTCACGTCAGTCGAAACACTGATAAAACGGGACGTGATAAATGCCGTATTTATAACAATGATGTTTTCCTCTCTCATATTTCTAGCTTTTATTCCTTCACACATTTCATTTGGAATAGTATCGGTTACCTGTTTGTTTGCAAAGATCAGAAGTACCGCATCCCGTAACTCATCTTCACTTAACATTCGCATGAGTTCCTCGCGCGCCTCGCCGATACGCTCTCTGTCGTTACTGTCTACTACGAAGATGAGACCCTGAAATTATAACAAATAATATGTTGTATTAAATAACAAAAAAACTGAGACTAAATATATCTATCAATTGAAGGACTCATAAAGCAGCCTGAAGTTTCCCCTTATACAAGGCCACTTCTAAAAAGAAAGTCAATAGCTCACGTTTGTGTTACAACAGGCAGTTGGAATTAACACATAGGTTTATATATTTTTAATTATTATCAGGGTCAGGGTCTATGAAATCTACTTGATCCTTTTTTGCGTTCATATAGTGGGTGTAATATACAATAAGCCCGTGGAGAAAAGTATAAAGTACACAATACAAGAGTGGGATGTCAGAGTAGGAATTTAGAAGATCATAATTGGTTAATACACAGCCATGGAATACTCTCATATGGAATTAATCGCCTGTATAAAGCCTTTAAATAAACAATTATTGCTGGACATTTCACACAGCGCTATCTAGCCCCAAACTTAGCAAAGCTTGTACTATAGAATATATAAATACTTTTTACTTTTTTTGTAATTACATACTTATATTAAAAACATCCAGACCCGGAACAAGTATCTATAGATCGTGCAAACATTGGTTCCGCGGCGGGAATCGAACCCGCTACCTCCTGCGTCTCAACCGGCTATTCGCCCACTGCGCCACGGAGGTCGTCCACCTCATCGTACATCATTACGTCATCATCACATCATCGTCAACATTAGCAGTTTACCTAAGACACTTCGCCACAGCGAAAATTGCAATGGCTTTGCAGGGTTTATGTTTGAAACAAATATCTAGGATTACAAGCTAAATAAAACAACAATTTACTGGTTGTGTTTAGCCATTTTGGAATATATTTGGCTAACAATCCAAACATATCGAAAGAATAATATGCTATTATTGCTGTTGTCATATAAGATAGAACAACACAACACTTGCGAGAAATCATCTGTGTAAGGCCTAAGTATGGCCTACTTTCACTAATACACTAATGTGTTGAGGTCACCCACAAGTTTTAATGAAAGTGAAATGTTTGGTGACTCATCTTTATTACAGTGTTCTTATACAAAAAACCTAATAAACTTTTAAGCAGATAGAAAAAGGTGTACAATCAATAACCAGTTAATAAACAAGACACAGTAAGTCAGATATTCTGTGAATATGCCTATAAATAACAATAGATAACACACATACAATTATCATTCTAGTTTTAGATTACCAATTCAATCTTACACATTATGTAAATATACAGTTTCTCAATATTCCATTACTATTAGAAGCTATGTATAAAACCAAGACCAAACTGGACCAAAACTCTCTTCAAGCTCACATCTTTTAATCATTTCCATGATAGATATCTCATATCTCTTACTTATGGTGGTAGTCAAGAGGCAGTCCCAAACATAATTTTTCCCATTCTTTGCATAGTAATTTACATTTCATTACAAGCTATCACCACTTAGGCAGGTATATATATTTTTTTTTACGAGCCTATACTGTCCCACTACTGGGCAAAGGCCTCCCCGTGTTTCTACCACTCATCATGTTTAAATCCAAATTTTTAAAAACCTGTTTGTGTCAGAGTTTAAAACTGGCATAGCTAAGAACCCAGTTAAGCTAGCTTTCTATTAAAAAAACTCATCTAAATCCATTTGGGAACTAAGACAGACAGACACACAGACATAAGCCTCAAAGTTATAACACTTCTCTTTTTACGTCGGGGGTTAAAATCTAACCCAAACGCCGATTCCTTTACAATGTTTTCCTTGACCATGTTAATAATTAGCACACACATTCTATTTACAAGAAGAAAACTATGAGATATATTGCCTAGTGGGTTAGTGAATAAAAATATCAACTAGGTAGCAGGAAGTAGCTCTTAATTTAAGTGTTCCCTATTTAAAGGCCTCTGCAAACTGAATGCGTCTTCGTGGGGTGAGAGTGCACGCAGCGGTTGTTAATGTAGAAATTCCCTGCGTGGCATGCGTGTGTTAACGCCATGCAGGGAGTCTGACACAGGTTTGGAAAAATGAGTAGTCTTACCTGTGTGTTCTGGAAATAATGCCTCCACAGTGGCCTGATTTTGTCCTGACCGCCGACATCCCAAACCGTGAAACTGATGTTTTTGTATTCTACTGTTTCAACATTGAAACCTACAAATAAAACATTGTAAATGGTTTAAATGTGTCCAATGATAACATTTACATTAAATCCATTTAGAACTATTCTGAAGACAAAAGTTGTGGGCTCAGTGGTACCTAACAAACTGGTTGCAATTTGTCTCATAATATACACCTTTTTTTCTATAAACTACTTGGAGATGGAACAAGCATATGGCCCACCTGATGTTAAGTGGTAAATATCGCCTATAACAAAGTATTGTCTCGTAGGTCATGCACATGTCCTATGATGCACTGCCCTGTGTTCATTAACTTGAGGCATACAGATGTAAAGCCTCATGTGCCTGTAATTTCACCGTCAACCATACCCTTCAAACCGAAACATAGCAATGCTGCTTGGCAGCAGAAATAGGTACGGCAGTAGTACTTCCCCATGCGAGCCTATCACAAGGAACACTACTACCCTTAAAAAAATTAGCTGATATAGGTATGACAATATCAGCACCAAGTTTAGACTTTGTACTGGTATTGTCATATTTGATTGGCCAAAACTGTTATTAAGTATTTTAGGAAAAAATTGCTAACATCAATGCCTTCTCCATTACTATAGGAAGTTAGGACAGTTGGTGTCAAGTTAGGAGCGGTAGTATCCAATAAATGCTCAGATCTAATTTCCCCCCACTCTATAGGCATATTTATGCATTTAACCTCATGTCATTAGATCGACCACCAACTCACATTGTGGTCAATCCATTGGCAAGGGGTTGTTAATATTGTGGTCATATCTTTGAGAACATCTTTTTATTTCACACTTATAGTGAATTATTTCAGGCTAATGCTTGCACAAAGTTGGGAAATAAAATATTATTATATTGTATCGCACTGGTTCATAGGTTCATAGGTTCATGTTCATGTTCATGTTTATTATTATATTGTATCGCACTGGTTCATAGGTTCATAGGTTCATGTTCATGTTCATGTTTATTATTATATTGTATCGCACTGGTTCATAGGTTCATGTTCATGTTCATGTTATTAATATCATCACAAAAGGAAATATGAATTGTTTTCTTTTTAATATTTTATACCTACAAGATGATGTAATATATTTATTTCTAATTTTTAAAACTAGTGGTGTCTAATTAACATAATCTGTACAGAACCTTGTACTCGTACGAATTGATTTCAAATAGAAATAGCATAAATTTAATAAAAAGTTTACATTAAGACCATATGGCAAGATCTACAGGCAGTCACTAAACATGCATATTTTGTTGAGAACTGTGAAGTGAGAACCCACAATTATACAGTGCCAAAGGTGGTGTATCACAACTGATGCCTCCTTTCTGGAGTACCTGTGCAGTCATCACAATGATTCACCCTTTACTTCAGTCAACAACTTACAACTATACTCTAAGCACAAGTTTTGAAGCTAGAGCTAAGCTCTATGATCAATGATACAGGAAAAGAAAAAAACACTATACTCACCAATAGTGGGAATAGTTGTAACAATTTCTCCTAATTTGAGTTTGTACAGGATTGTGGTTTTACCAGCCGCATCCAAACCGACCATCAATATTCTCATTTCCTTTTTGCCAAATAGGCCTTTGAATAAATTTGCGAACATATTCCCCATTTTTGAGCTTTTCAAGTATGTATTCTGAAACAAGGAACTATAATGTAAAACCTAGAACGTATTCACTCTGAGTCACCCGTGTCGTCTGCACGTTATTTCAATCAATGATAGTGACATGGCAGGTCCTCGCTCAATTTTGACGTAGAATTACTTCGTTTATGTGGGTGATCTATGCACAATCATCAAATACCAGTCCCAGAGTAAAATAATCATAAAAACGCTTTACACTTTGAACGGTAAATAGAGTTTCTGTACAAATTTACAGATTTTGAGATTGTCCGACACCGCTGTTGGTATAAGCTGCGGTCACCACCCTCGGTTCAGGAGGCACAGACGCTTTACAACTTCAATTTACGAAGTTTAGTCTTATTAGAGCACAAATTAAAACAATACAGCGAATCACTTACATTTCCCGAAGCAAATTATTAAATAATCCAGAAAAACGCTACAATCGAATAAATTCTTTACAATTCGCTGGATGTCAAAATGGCGGCGAACGTGGAAGTTGTTCGTGCCTATGCCACGTATTGGAAAAAAGTGGCCAGTAATAAAATAATTTAAATTCGAAAGAAATCCTTTTTAGAAATGGATAGGAATCTGATTGATTAATTGGAGTGAATTATCCTATTTACCAGCGTATTCTACAAATAGGTACCTATAGCCTCTCAATTGCAAAAAATAAAGCCTGCATATAGACTTGTTTTTGTTGCTAATTATTTTAACTGTCTGTGAATTCATTCTGTGCTCTATTCGAGATTTATTCATTTTTTTAATCTGTCTGATCAGATTTTATAGTCAATGCCAAATAAATACTCTTGTTGTCTATGTTACAGTAGGTACATAGCAAAGCAACAAGCAGCTGGGCCAGGGTTCCCAGATTGGGGTTTTTTTGCAATTCTGGGTAAAAATATGGCTGTTGGTGAAATATTTTTTTGGAGAAATGGTCATAGAGCATTTTGGGTATTTTTACGAGAATACATTTTTACATTTGCTTCCATAGTAGAAAGCAATTCAAACAACGAATGATAACAAAATCGGGGATACAGTTTGGTGGTGCAGCAACTTACTCTACTTACATCTCCCTCCCAAATTTAATTACACCAATCTGGCCGGATAGTGTCTTTACAGGCGGCCCATCATGGATCATGCCAATACATTTTTGTCTGGTTGAGGTGCCTTAGCGATTACGAGACGTTGTTGGTATTTTTATTTATATTATACAATCTGTCAGACTCAAAAACTCAAAATTTTACATACATTGAAATCACAAGGATCACTTTGAAACGTCAATTTTACCACCTGTTCTTCCGCGACCAAGCCTGGAAAGAAAGGCTGGATCGTTAGGAGCAATCATACAATTTTAAAGTAGTGGAATGCATTTACGAATGCGTCATGTTTAAATTAATGGCCACTTGTTCCTGAGTTCCACTTGTTCCTTGTTTTTGGCAACATCTTTGATAATAGTACTTAAAGTTTTGGCGAAAAAAAAATAATCTGGGCAAAGTTCCAAAATCTTGTCTGGCAACTGGCTGGCGCTAGCGCGTATGGTTGTGGCATGGCGTATGTCTTGTTTTGGAAATGTTTTGAATCAATAGTTATTTTGAAAAAAAAATTCCAGGTCGCTCAAACATAAAAATAACTTTCTTACTGGCTTGTCGACATATTTAAATTTACACAATTATTTTACGAATACACCAATTTCATTCGACGAGTCTTTCTAGGATGGACCTACAAAGTTGGCTTGCAAAGCCACCAAAATATTCGTCTTTTAGAATCAATAAACTAAGACTGTTCGATTCTAATGCATTGAAAAACTTCCTCATCACAGTAAGTATGCATTTCTTTTCATTGGTTTATTAAATCGCTGAATAAATCTATAATTAGGTACTTACTATGTTACTTTCAGCAAAGCAAGGAGCTAAACTCGGATAAAATACCTAAGTTTTACTTCATCAGACCAGATTGTCTGATTCTAGAGCAATGGCCTGAAGAAATACATTTTGAACTGATAGGAACAGAAGTTGTGGTAGATGCTCTTTGTGCCGCTGCGGTGTTGAGAGGTGCCCATGTTTTTGCACCTGGCATAGTTGGGTTGCCTACAAGTAAGTGACAACACAGTTTTAAGGGTACCTGTTCAGGACAGGTGTGCAGGAGAATGATAGGACAGATGATCTTACAAAATCAGACTATTGAAGCATCCTAATCAACTAGCTGTGAACCTCCTCAAATCTTAACAGCAAAACCGCCTTAAGCTCCACAATATACTAGGACTGAGTGACAGAAACTAGTTTCTCCATATATGAAATACTGAATGGAGCACAGCACACCAATTTGCTCTCCAAATATCTGTTTATAGCCATAGGCTGATCGTAGATTAAAATTTAAAAAAAATCTGTTGCATGGAGCACTTCTAATGTAGCTTGCTTAGTTATTAATTCATTTTATGAGATCAGCTAGCAGGGATCGGCAAATGTTTAAGCCGGAAGAGCCAGCTGTAGTAAAGATATAAATCTCAGGAATTGTCACAAATTTTAAATTTTATCCAAAAATTTTAATTGAATAAAGAAACAACACATTATCATAGGGGTTCTTTTTTAGGGTTATGTAGCCAAATGGTAAAAAACGGAACCCTTATGGATTCGTCATGTCTGTCTGTCCGTCTGTCCATCCGTATGTCACAGCCTTTTTTTTCCGAAACTATAAGAACTATACTGTTGAAACGTGGTATTGTAGATGTATTCTGTGAATCACATTAAGATTTTCACACTAAAATAGAAAAAAATAAAAAATATACACATTTTGGGGGTTCCCCATACGAACTGAAACTCAAAATTTTTTTTTCATCAACCCCATACGTGTGGGGTATGAGGTATGACACATCTATGGACAGGTCTTCAAAAATTATATTGAGGTTTCTCATTTTTTTTGACCATTTTTTTCTAAACAGTTTGCGCAAGAGACACTTCCAAAGTGGTAAAATGTGTGTGTCCCTCCCCCCTGTAACTTCTAAAATAAGAGAATGATAAAACTAAAAAAAATATATGATGTAATTATACCATGCAAACTTCCACCGTTTGAACGAGATCTAGTAAGTAGTTTTTTTAATACGTCATAAATCGTAAACCGCAATTTACCTTTCATTCAATCAACTCAAATATAAAAAAAAAAACGTTTAATTTCATAAACATAAACCTTTATGCATAAACCCTGAACAATTATTTTCTAATAATAAATCTATAATAGGTGCCTAAGTAAATAATTATAATTCGCGCGGGGCGTGGCTTGATCGGTAGCGGGTGCGGAGCGCGCGGGGGGCAGGTTCCCGACTGCGGGCGGTTACCCGAGCGGGCAGAGAGCAGAAGCAGACACATGAGGGCAGAAGTCGGTCGTTGATACTCGTGCGCGCGGAGCTCATTTATCGATACATTTGCGAATGCTAAATATTGTACGTTTACGATTTGATACTGTTTTCGTTGGATAAAATTAATTTCAATTACTTACATCGAAATTATTCTTTTAAACTCATTTACTGCCTAGAAATAGGTAAATACTTACTATAAAACGTCAACCTAATAAAAGTTTTGAGATTTTCAAGAACTTTTATATTATGTTACTTGCTGCTACGGAACCCTTCATGGGCGAGTCCGACTCGCACTTGGCCGCTTTTTTTATACAGTACTAGCTGACCCAGCGAACTTCGTACAGCCTTGACATGCATATGACGCGGGCTGCCAATCTAGCTGTATCTATGTATGATAAAATTATTTTCTTCATAATTTCTTTTCATGTGAATTTTTCCGATATTTTAATAGTTATTTTGCTATTCCGGGATGGAGACAAATCCAACAAATCAAAGATAATGAAAATCGGTAAAGCCGTTCTTGAGTTATAAATGGTGTAACTAACCCGACTTTGTTTTATATTATCTATAATAGATTATCTTATCTGTGGCACCGTTTAATTTTTTTGGGGAAACTTATAGAGCTGCTATTTTTTCTTGAAAGAGCTACTGACCCCAGAACTAGATGAAGTAACATTATTTTGTGTAATTGTGGTGCTCAATAAAGTGTTATTTTATTATCTAGTTTATTTACGCAAGGTAGGTATTTAGGTATAATACTTGTATTGTTTTAGACTGCCAGTTAAATGAGAGAGTAGATATTTATGGCGATTTGGAAGGTCACTGTAAAAGGGGCTTAAAGATGAAGTATGAAGGCAAGAAGCTATATGTTGGGACTGGCTACTTGAAGAAATTAAGATATGAATTGTTTGATAATGGAGTTCAACCCAGGTAATAAATATATATTTCTTATTATAAAATAGGACACAAAAATCGCTGTAGTAAATTATCTAGCTAATAGTCAAATAAAACTGCTAATATTTATTGCTTGAAAAGCGTTTGTTGACTTGTGAAAGTGGTGAAATAAAATATCTAGTTGAATAACGCCATCTATTGACGAGTAGCTAAACTTTAAATCAGAAAATGATCATATAGATGTCGCTGCAATGCATAAGCTAGTGGACCGATTCGGACGCTGTTTTTTACTGTTTTTGATTGCATAAGGATTTTTCCGAAAGAAATAAATATGTAATCAATTTTTGTTTATTTCAGTGGCATAGGAATTCTCACACTGCTTCCTGCATCAAGACTACCAGTCGTCAATGAGACACTGTTCCCTAAAGGGGAGGTTCTCTTGCAGAACCTACCCTCGATTGTGTGTGGATGGGTGGTGGATGCCCAGCCACATGAATACATCTTGGACATGTGTGCTGCGCCGGGTAACAAAACTACACATTTAGCAGAAATGTCCAATAACCAGGTAAGTACCTTGGTACTTCGTCATCATCATCATATCAGCCGCAGGACGTCCACTGCTGAATAGAAATGTCCAACAACCAGGTAAGTACCTTGGTACTTCGTCATCATCATCATATCAGCCGCAGGACGTCCACTGCTGAATAGAAATGTCCAACAACCAGGTAAGTACCTTGGTACTTCGTCATCATCATCATATCAGCCGCAGGACGTCCACTGCTGAATAGAAATGTCCAACAACCAGGTAAGTACCTTGGTACTTCGTCATCATCATCATATCAGCCGCAGGACGTCCACTGCTGAATAGAAATGTCCAACAACCAGGTAAGTACCTTGGTACTTCGTCATCATCATCATATCAGCCGCAGGACGTCCACTGCTGAATAGAAATGTCCAACAACCAGGTAAGTACCTTGGTACTTCGTCATTATCAACGCCGAAATACCTGTACGATAGACTAAGTTGGGTTTCTCTTACTAGGACGCTACGAAAGTGCTCGAAATAGCTAGCCATCCAGCGGCATCACACAGCAGCATTCAGAGGCAGTTTCTGCTATGCTGCAACTAAATGCTGGAACAATATTCCACCGCCGATTCGGGAGTTACGTAGCGTCCATGGTTTCAGAGCTAAACTGAGATTGTTCCTCTTTGATTTCCAAAGGTCTCACGAACTCCATAGAAACGATATTTCCATATTGTAGTTTTCCCATTTTATCCACTCCTTTATAATATTCTTCCTCTCTTCTGACAGCCTGATTACTTAGCAGATTGGCCTTTGCTTAGCAGTGGGACTGATTAATGCACATCCTCGCCTAGTTCTCCCCAATCGTCTAAATTTTTGTTCTTTTACATTTTATAACTTAATATCCTGAGCCACTTTTTTATAATTTTTATTTATTTATTTTTTGTAATTGTGGTACTGTGCGGTAAGTCATCGGTGACATCCTACTTTTAAATGGTTCCAACGGAAGATCAGCGTTGTGCCAAAAGCACAACAAATGCTGAGTTGGACGCCTTTTTGTGACGTCGGTCATTTATATATAGGTAATTGTGAGACACACATTTGTTGGGTATTGCTGTTTTTGTGTGTATTATATATATTGTTATATTGCGTGTATTTTACTTGTGTGCTGTGTATGTTTTGTATCGTCACAAATAAATGTTTTTTCTTTCTTTCTTTCTTTCTTTCATCATCATATCAGCCGCAGGACGTCCACTGCTAAATAGAAATGTCCAATAACCAGGTAAGTACCTTGGTACTTCGACATCATCATCATATCAGCCGCAGGACGTCCACTGCTGAATAGAAATGTCCAACAACCATGTAAGTACCTTGGTACTTCGACATCATCATCATATCAGCCGCAGGACGTCCACTGCTAAATAGAAATGTCCAATAACCAGGTAAGTACCTTGGTACTTCGACATCATCATCATATCAGCCGCAGGACGTCCACTGCTGAATAGAAATGTCCAACAACCATGTAAGTACCTTGGTACTTCGTCATCATCATCATATCAGCCGCAGGACGTCCACTGATGAATATAAATGTCCAACAACCAGGTAAGTACCTTGGTACTTCGTCATCATCATCATATCAGCCGCAGGACGTCCACTGCTGAATATAAATGACCAACAACCAGGTAAGTACCTTGGTACTTCATCATCATCATCATCATATCAGCCGCAGGACGACCACTGCTGAATAGAAATGTCCAACAACCAGGTAAGTACCTTGGTACTTCGTCATCATCATCATATCAGCCGCAGGACGTCCACTGCTGAATAGAAATGTCCAACAACCAGATAAGTACCTTGGTACTTCGTCATCATCATCATATCAGCCGCAGGACGTCCACTGATGAATATAAATGTCCAACAACCAGGTAAGTACCTTGGTACTTCGTCATCATCATCATATCAGCCGCAGGACGTCCACTGCTGAATATAAATGACCAACAACCAGGTAAGTACCTTGGTACTTCATCATCATCATCATCATATCAGCCGCAGGACGACCACTGCTGAATAGAAATGTCCAACAACCAGGTAAGTACCTTGGTACTTCGTCATCATCATCATATCAGCCGCAGGACGTCCACTGCTGAATAGAAATGTCCAACAACCAGATAAGTACCTTGGTACTTCGTCATCATCATCATATCAGCCGCAGGACGTCCACTGCTGAATAGAAATGTCCAACAACCAGGTAAGTACCTTGGTACTTCGTCATCATCATCATATCAGCCGCAGGACGTCCACTGCTGAATAGAAATGTCCAACAACCAGATAAGTACCTTGGTACTTCGTCATCATCATCATATCAGCCGCAGGACGTCCACTGATGAATATAAATGTCCAACAACCAGGTAAGTACCTTGGTACTTCGTCATCATCATCATATCAGCCGCAGGACGTCCACTGCTGAATATAAATGACCAACAACCAGGTAAGTACCTTGGTACTTCATCATCATCATATCAGCCGCAGGACGACCACTGCTGAATAGAAATGTCCAACAACCAGGTAAGTACCTTGGTACTTCGTCATCATCATCATATCAGCCGCAGGACGTCCACTGCTGAATAGAAATGTCCAACAACCAGATAAGTACCTTGGTACTTCGTCATCATCATCATATCAGCCGCAGGACGTCCACTGCTTATTACGCCTCCCCCGTAGATTTCCAGAGCGATGGTAATGGATCTTGTTTGACCTCCACCCAAGCAACGGGTCACAGCAACATTTATCAGCTCGACTTTCTATTTAGTGGGGGGCCGTCCTACACTACGCTTTCCAGCGTGTGGTCTACACTCGAAAACTTTTCTGCCCCAACGGCCGTCAATTGAACGAGTTGCCTGGCTACTTACTACATAATAACTAGTGGTTCGCCCCGAGCTGATGTCTCGCGACTCTCCCAAAAACCAATAAATATTATTCATATATTCTTTGACTGCCTACTTTAGTACTAACTTACTACTAAAGTAGGCAGTCAAAGAATATGAGTAATATTTATCACTATTTTAATAGTGCCACGAAATACAAAACCAACTTACTTGACCTACAGTTTCATTTAAATTACAAGTAACGAGAGTTCATATATTTGGTTATGTTTTTAGGGATATAAATTGCAGTTATTATGGATTTCAGACTTTCCCTATATTTATGTCACTAGAGCTACAGTACCAGCGTACCAGCAGCCACCAGGATTATGCCATCACTACCTACCTATACCAACTATATTCAACTTTTCTTGTTAGCACAAGTAAGAAGTGGAACTCACTTCCGGCGTATGTTTTTCCGAACCAGTATAATCCCGGAGTCTTCAAGTCCAGAGTGAATAGGTTATTTCTAGGCAAGCGTGCTCCATCTTCGACATGACAAAGGATCAACATTTCTTGTCCTATAGTGAGGTGTATATGACACAAACTCACACATCCGCAAGCCACGCAGCAAGTTCAACGGCCGGCCGACTTTGTAAATATCTAAAATTGACAGCGTCAGATTTTGGAATGCCCTCTTAAGCTCAAACATGGTGTTGATATCAAAACGTACTGTAACCCACAACCATGTACATCTCGTAGCATGAGTTATTTGGTGCCTTCTCCTTCCAGTAATATGTATGATTTACCTTTGTCGCCGACATTTACACAAGAAGTAAATGAAGGTACTAAAGAAGCAAGTACCAATGTAACACAAACTGAAATTGCCATCAAAAATATTCCAATATTGTTTTGAAAATTGTACATTCACCAATTGTTTTAATAATTAAACGATTTATGCAATACATGTTTGGTTTTTCCTCGCAAGTGTGTTGAAAAAGTGCGTGTGAAACTCGTGAGCAGCTTGCTCACTAGACACTATGTGACAGTACGTGTTACAAATAAATAAATATATTTTATTAAAATTGCGAGGTACTCCAACAGATTTTTTTGTGGGAAACAAATCTGGTACTAGTTACATCTAAGAGGGCAAATATAAAGGACGTCATTTGAATAAATAGTTGTAAATTATAGATTTACTAACTGTTGCCCGCGACTTCGTACGCGGTATACTACTAAAACCTATCTAGAAATAAAGCTAAACTCACTGTTGCAACTTGACATCCCATTTTTATCCCATGGGAACTGATTTATGGGATAAATTGTAGCCTATGTGGTGATCCAGGTTATAATCTACGTATATACCAAATTTCATCGAAAACGGTTTAGCTGTTACGGCGTGATTGCGTAACAAACAAACAAACATCCAAACTTTCGCAGTTATTATATTAGTGTGATGATAATTGTTTATCCATTTTGGAGCTAAACTAGCTACAATAAACAACTAAAGTACGTATCTCTATAAAAATGTTATTTTTCAGGCATTTATAACAGCGATAGACAAAACACCCCAAAAAGTGGCAAAAATAGTTATAAACAGCGAGATTCAAGGAGTGACCTGTGTAAATGCCTTCGCGTTCGACTCCACTAAATGCTGCTCAGAAAAAAGCAATGGTATCATCAACGGTCCACCATTTCCAGTAAAGTCGTTTGACAAGGTGCTGTTGGACGCGCCTTGCAGTGGCCTGGGACAGCGACCGCAGCTGCAAAATAAGATGACCCCCAATATGATACAGTCATACAAGTTTGTGCAGAGAAAATTATTTGCCGCTGTAAGTATTGACGGCTTGTGCGTTGAAAATGTCATTAGTTTGCTGCATTACTATATATCATTTTTAGGATTCCGTAACCAAAAATAAAACGGCACCCTATTACTAAGGCTCCGCTGTCTGTCCGTCTGTTTGTCTGTCTGGCCGTCTGTCACCAGGCTGTATCTCATGAACTGTGATAGTTAGACAGTTGAAATTTTCACAAATTTTGTATTTCTGTTGCCGCTATAACAACAAATACTAAAAACAGAATAAAATAAATATTTACAGGGGGCTCCTATACAACAAAAGTGATTTTTTGCCGCATTTATAGATGCCGTATGGATGTACGGAACCCTTAGTGCGCGAGTCTAACTTGCACTTGGCCGGTTTTTACTATGTATTTAAGCGAACCACTAGTTATAAAAATGACATTAAATGGTAGACACATTATATACTTCCATCTCCTCCTCCGTAGCGCAGTGGGTGAATAGCCGGATGAGACGCAGGAGGTTGCGGGTTCTATTCCATCTCCTCCGTAGCGCAGTGGGTGAATAGCCGGCTGAGACGCAGGAGGTTGCGGGTTCTATTCCATCTCCTCCTCCGTAGCGCAGTGGGTGAATAGCCGGCTGAGACGCAGGAGGTTGCGGATTCGATTCCATCTCCTCCTCCGTAGCGCAGTGGGTCAATAGCCGGCTGAGACGCAGGAGGTTGCGGGTTCTATTCCATCTCCTCCTCCGTAGCGCAGTGGGTGAATAGCCGGCTGAGACACAGGAGGTTGCGGATTCGATTCCATCTCCTCCTCCGTAGCGCAGTGGGTGAATAGCCGGCTGAGACGCAGGAGGTTGTGGGTTCTATTCCATCTCCTCCTCCGTAGCGCAGTGGGTGAATAGCCGGCTGAGACGCAGGAGGTTGCGGATTCGATTCCATCTCCTCCTCCGTAGCGCAGTAGGTGAATAGCCGGCTGAGACGCAGGAGGTTGCGGGTTCGATTCCCGCCTCGGAACAAATAATTGCATGATCTACAGATATGTGTATAATTTGTTTATTATTGGATTGATTTAATTTATTTTTTTCTTTTTTTGCTCTATGGACATTTGATGATTACTCTATTATATTAGATCTAACCTGTATTAATAGATGTATTGTTTTAAATAAATAAATTAAAAATAAATAAAAATTTGTTGCGGGTCTGGTTTTTTCTCTATATATTATAAGCATGTATTTACAGTAAAAAACGTATATATGTACGTATTCTATCAGTTATCTGGTTCCCATGGTACAACCGTTGCTTAGTTTGGAGCTAGATGGCGTGTGTGAAGCATTATTTATTTCTCACGAAATTATTTGTAAAAAAGTGATTGATAATAATCTCGGTCAAGTACGAGTAGAACTAGCGCACCGAGGGTTCTGAACCTAGAATAGAATAATTCTTTATTGTACACCAGGAATAATTAAAACAAACTAATTTATGTTAAATATAGTACAATGGGCGGCCTTATCGCTGAAAGCGATTTCTTCCAGGCAACCTAGCTACATTTTTTTTATTAATTAAGTAGCGCCATCTAGTTACGTGACCGGTAAACCAAGAAAACTTAAGACAGACATCTAAAAAAAACTGTTCTAGATAGACTTCGTTGTAATTTTCCTTTAGTTTTAATATCATAAGTTATGATATAAGATTATGATTCATAATAACTAGTGGTTCGCCCCGAACTGAGATCTGTAAAATATGTGTGTATGTCAAATTTCACGATGATCGGATCAACGTTTCGAAATTTATCCTCGGACAAACAAACATACATTACATACGTACAACGCCGATTTGCCCAAGTTGATTTGGAGATCTCGTTTCGCTCTATCAATTATAATTCACTTTTCAGGCAGTTCAAGTACTCAAAGAAGGAGGTAGACTGGTTTACAGCACTTGCACTGTAACGGACGAGGAGAACGAAGAGATGGTTGCGTGGGCGCTTCAGAAGTTCGCCTGCTTGAGACTAGTCCCGGCGGAACCGCTGCTCGGAGGCCCGGGCCTGCCTGCCAAAGGACTTGATGATGAACAGAGGTATATACACAGTCCATTCCATCCAAAGGTTGTCTCGTAAAGATCGCTATTAAGCGATAAGACCACCAACTGTATCACATTTTATTTTTTATTATAATCTAGTTAACCGGGCGAACTTCGTACCGCCTTGACATGCAGATGACGCGGGTTGCCAATTTTACGTCACCGGTAGAATTGTCAATCGGCCATCATTAGCTCCATCTATATGAGGAGGGATCAAAAAGTAGTGAGAACGACATACTCCTTGGTAAGAAAAAAAATACTGGCAGGCATAGCTCAGATACATATTTGTAATATTAAATAAAGAAAAAAATCTTCGATTCTCTTTTGTTTTTTTCTGAATGTAGTCATTTGTTTGCTTCGTGTCGGAACGTGTTCTCGAAAATAAAGAAAAACGAAGTGCGAGCGAAGATTCATTGCGATTTGGAGGCAACATTAGGAGAGTTTGCTCCGCCGTATTCCACTGTCGCAAGGTGGGCTTCTCAATTTCGAGTAGGGAGAACGAGCACGGAAGACCAACATCGTTGCGGCCGTCCATCGACGTCAATCACCCAAGAAAATGTTGCGAAAGTCGAGAAAATTGTATTGAGCGATTGAAGAGTTACCATCCGATACTTCCGATCAAGAAACGGGCATTTCATATGGAAGTATTCAATCCATATTGAAACAATCTTTGAATATGAGAAAAATCTCCGCAAGATGGGTGCCGAGAATGTTAACCGACAGTCAGAAACAAAATCGACTTGACATTTCGAAGATATTGTTGGACAAGTTTCAAGAATATTCTGAAAATTTTTGTCTCGTTTCGTAACAATGGACGAAACATGGGTCCATCATGTTGATCCCGAGACAAAACAGCAATCTTCGCAATGGAAACGGCCATCATCACCGACCCCGAAGAAGTTTCGTGCCGTGGCATCATCTGGCAAGGTTATGGCCTCAATATTTTGGGACTCAGAAAATAAATGGGCCTGTAATAGCGTGGAACCACTATTACAGGCCAATATTATGCAGCTTTAATTCCCAAGTTGAGGAATGCCATCAAAGAGAAAAAGAGGGGAACTTCGAAGGGGCGTGCTGTTTCATTACGACAACGCACCCGCGCACAGCTCGGCAGTTGCGATGGCTGCCATTCAACAAGCTGGCTTCGAATTGGTTGACCACCCCCCTTATTCACCAGATCTGGCGCCTAGCGATTTTTATCTGTTCCCCAAATTGAAGGAATACTTAAGGGGAAACAGGTACGAAGACGATAACGAGGTGATGGATGCCGTGGAGAGCTTGTTGCAGGACCAAGACAAAACTTTTTTTTGTAAGAGATTGAAGCCTTGGAAAAGCGCTGGACTCGGTGTGTAGAGAGACTCGGAGACCATGCAGATAAATAAATTATTAAGTTATCAATAGTCATTATATTCTTCCAAATTGGGATGAGGCTTTGAGCACGCCTTTTCCTCCAAATGTTGCCATATCTTGTAATCTAACGGATTCAAATTTTGACTGGAGGAGGGCCAGTCTTCGTGCCGGATGAAGTCGATTTCACGCGCCGCCAGCCAGTCTTGTGTGCTCTTCGCTCTATGAGCTGGTGCCGAATCTTGTTGGAATACCCAGTGCCTGTTATTGAACATGGTATGAGAAACAGGTTCCACAAGGTTCGTCAGGACTGTATTTTGATACACAACTTCGTTATTACACATTTCTCACAAAAATGTACCTCTGTTAAGCCCCAATAAGAAACTCCCAACCATACCATAAGCGAGGATGGAAAATGACCTCGTTGGACACGCGGAATACGGTTGCTCGCTTCTTCACTACTGTGTGCGTACACCTTATCATTTTGTTTGTTGTAGCTCTCTTCTACGGTAAAAATTTTTAAATCCGAAAAAAGAATTTCCCGATATATTTTTCCCGCGTACCGCTTCAACAAAGCGCGGTTTCTCTTCAGTCTCAGGTCTATTAGACGAGTATTCAAACGATGTCCTGTTTTTCTTTGATATGCCCGAAGCCCTAAGTCTTCATTTAACACCCTTTTCACCGTGGTTCTGCTTAACCCCATCTGAAGGGCCAACAGTTTCTGCTTACGTTTGGGATTTCTTTGAATTCGCGCCTTCACAGCTTTTATCACTGCTGGAGTCCTAACAGACCGAGGGCGACCACTTCTTGACCTGTCATCTACACTAGAGTCTTCATTGTATCGTTTGATGGTGCGATAAACGAATCTTTTGGTTATATTCAAATTTTTCAGTATGTCAAAAATTTGAATTGGCGCGTAACCGCAACGCAATAACTGCAACACGGTCTTCTTTAAGCGTCCACTACATATGTAAAAATGAGTAAAATTCTAAAAAGTATACTTTTTTATTTTCATGAACAATTCGAAATTCGAATTATATAAACTTTTTTGTGGCCATTCTAAAAGAAAAGTTTTTACTGTGTGACAATACTTATGACCTGACTAGGTATATATTTAAATATATTGTGTATATATTTATATTCAATACTTTATTAGAAGTTGTATATATATTTATTTATGCATTATAAATTCAGGTTATATTAGTATATAGGTTTTCAATTGTTATTTTAAACTGTTTTATATATATATTTCAAACATTATTAATTTAATTTATTAGTCCGAGGTGTAAACAACTGAATAATCTATATAAGAATTTCAAGGTCTTCACGATACAGGCTTGGCCTAGTGTGAAGACCACCAACTAAACCGTTTAGTTATTAAGCTCTCTCAACAATAAGTTAATTTAAAAATTATCTGTTTTAAACATATTAGTCATAAGGTGTGCTTTTTGTTGCGAAATAAAATATTTTTCTTTCTTCTTCTTCTTTATCTCATTCTCACTACTTTATGATTCCTCCTCGTATATGAGCAAATTAATTTTCTTCATATTATATCTTTTTGCGTGAATATTTTCGACATTTTAATAGTTACTTATTCTGCTATTCGGGACGGAGACAAATCCAACAAATCAAAGATCGTCAAATCGATTCTGCCGTTTTTGAGTTAAAATGGTGAAACTAATCCGACTTTGTTTTATATGTATGTACATAGAAGATATAGGCTAGCGTTTGAGCACGTTGTGTGCAATAAAGGTTAACTATCTATATGGATTAGATACTGCTGCCGTCTTTGGGATGGCTAGGCCAAGTATCAGCTTGAAACCCTTGCTTGATTCGATTAAGTGACGTGCTGCTAGACTCCCTAGTGGAAGCCAATTTACAAAGTCTAGAGCACATACGCTGAGTAGCCAGACTTAAATTTTTTTACAAGATTCATTTTGGTGAATCATTGGTGTGCGCAAAATCTTCATGACCCACCCTTAGGTATCCCTCCCTCCCCCTTCCACCACCGGACATGCAGACGTACCCATATCTGGTCGGCATACCACCTTGCCGTAACGGTTTGCTTCAACTTTTCTTGTTGGCACAAGGAGTGGAACTCACTTCCCGCGTATGTTTTTCCGGAACAGTTATAATCTCGGAGTCTTCTTGTCTTGGCAGTACTGCCACAGTGCACAGGTTCTTTTTCTTCCATCTTCGATCACACCATCACTTACCAGCAGGCGCTTGACTATCATCAATAAAAATAAGTCTATCTATGTAAGATATCTATTAATAGGGTTCCGTAGCCGAACTAAGGAACCCTTATAGTGGATTTTGAAACAAATTCCATTGATATTTGTTACAGAGCAATGGTGCAAAGATTCGGCCCCACTATCGACCCTTTAAGACCCAGTGAAGAGATCTACCGGGATTCCATAGGGTTCTTCATAGCTGCATTTATCAAAATATATGTGCAAGAACCGCAGGTCGGCGTTGGATGCAGGCCGCTTCCAACCGCTATTCCTGGAGATCAATGAGGGAGGCCTTTGTCCAGCAGTGGACGTCCTACGGCGGATATGATGATGATGATGTGCAAGTTTAAGGTAGTAAATAATGATAACAATTAATTTTAACGCAAAATCATACTTTGTAAACTTAATAAATAGCATATTTAAATATGAATAACATCTATAATTATTAGATATCCAAACATACATTTTGTGAACATTACATTTAAACGTAGTGTAGGTAAGTTGGCAAGATAAACAATTTATACACGTAACTAACTCAACAGGTGTTCTAGAATCGGAACACTTTTACTAGCGACATCTAGTTCTATTTTCAGTAAACTTTTATATCTAACCCTCAGTGCTACAGTTCAATAATCATTATGGAACTTATTGTCCTCAGTGTTACGTAATAAGTTCCTTCACTTTATGTAGGTATAAGAAGAGTTATAAGTATTATCCATTCATGTATCCCACGAAATATCTACATGGTGCTCTAAGTTTCAACTCTCTTGAAACGCATAGACTAAATGACCATACTATGACCGTGTGTCATCATACAGTCGTGAGATGAGAATATAACGGTTAAAATAATGATCAATTTTCAATCTTCAGCTATTAATAGCAAAAGCTGGTCGGCGAAGCTCTGGCTCTCCATAGTAGGATGAAATATTTTTTTACAAAACATTCAATGTAATTTACTAACTATTCCTATTATTATTATTATTATCAGGCCACTGTGTCCCACTGCTGGGCAAAGCCCTCCCCCCATTCCTTCCAGACACTTCTTTCAAGTGCTAAGATGGTCCAGTCCAACTATTCCTATTAATTTGCGCTATTTTACCAGTCCAAATAAAACGTCTAATTTTGTCGAGGTGAACAAGCGAACTAAGACAGACAGAAGACAAATTGACAACGAAACTAAGGTGCCTATTTGTTTGGTCGTGTACAGAGATGTACAAGATACCTACCTCATAAAAAGTATCTGGAATGAAAGTAACAAGATAATTAAAGCATTTCATCAGATACAAGATACCTTGGAAATAGTATTTAAAATACTAGATACTAAAACGTATTTTCTTATTACTTTTTAAAATAAAATACCTTTTGAGAGAAAGCATATTTTTGCCAGAATGCCAAAAGGTTACTGATGAAAATACGCGTTTTGTAGTGATCCTATAAGTGAAGATATCTACCGGGATTCCGTTGGGGTTCTTCATAGCTGCATTTACGAAATTAACGGCGCAATAATAATAATAGGCCAGCAATTAAAACTATTAGTTATAATAAAAGTTTATTTTAAATCACATAAAATAATATTTTGTAAACCCATTTAATCTACGACCCACGCAAACTTACTATTTCATTTGAACATTACATAGGTATTTAAACGTAGCGCAGGTAAATTGACAAGATTATAATAAAAGGGAATTAGAATTTACAAGAGTAGGTACCTAAAGCCGGTTTACCTACTTAGTTCTTCTGTAAATTTAAAAAATCATTACATCTAGAAAGAAAGAAAACATTTTATTCAAAAACCACAGTAATAAAGAAAAATAAAACACAACAACAATTAAATCTAACTTAAGCACTAACAAACATAAAAGCTCTGTGTGGGGATGAATTGGTACTCAGCTCAGCTCAGCTCAGCATGATGCTACGGCATGATAATATGCCGCAGCGCCGGTCTTCCGCTGACGCTGAGACCAGTTTACTTACATTACCTCACGTACATCTTGATCAAGGGTAGCCTTCTTAAGAAAAACACAACTATTGTTAAATTAAAAGCAAACCATTTTAAATACATAACACCACCACCTGTATACCACCTTACTCATCAGACCGACTACATCTCCTTTTTGGGCACAGAATATCCAACGGTCATTTAATTTTATTTTGATCACAAAATCCACAGACCTTAAATATGTAGATACAAACTATTCATAAGCTTATCATACGGCCAAAATCTTATTTACTTCATATAAAAAAGTATTTATAAACAGACAGTCTAAATTAAACTAAAAATATACAAACAAATTACGTGTAAAAAGCACAAAAAGTCTACGAAATACATAGAATAAATATATAAGTAGTTATACCATAGTGCTAACACCACATACGTGCCTAACACACAAATACACAACATACGTGCCTAACACACAAATACCCAACATACGTGCCTAACACCTGACTGTATTCTGTAATTTGTATTTTATATAAAAATAGGTAAAATAGAAATACTGTACTTTATATTTTAAATTTCAAATACACCACTTAAAAATATTTAGTATTTCGTATTTTAAATACGTGCGAGATAATATCTTGTAATTTGTATTTTAATTAACGCAAAGCATGTACATATGTTGCCCAGCTCTGATAATAACCAGATTTGTGTTGCGTTATTAATGTTATAATGTGGGTATGTGTGTCATCCTCATCACACTAATATTATAAATGTAAAAGTTTGGATGTTTGTTTGTTTGTTACTGTCGTAGCGGCTAAACCGATTTCGATGAAATTTAGTTTCACTTTTAATGTTCCCCTGCTGTTATGGCACTAATATTGTAAGTACATTAGTGGAATAGTATATGGTACCTACAGTAATCATTAGATTCAATGATACTGTTGCGAATGCGGTATTAATAAAAAAGAAGTTCTATAATTACTCTAAACGGACCCAGAGCCCATAATTGGGCTTGAGCAGTAAAGCAGTCTTGTGGAATACGACTGGATCCTGGGTTTTGGCGCACGTCGTGAATTTGAAGTTTTGCATCAGTGAGACCATCGCTATTTTTGATGTGAACATGGCGAAACGTAAACCTGTAAAAAAGAGTAGGTAATATTTTATTGAAAGCAACTTGGTCAACTTAATGAATTACTTCCTATTAAATTGAATCTATATAAACAGCATGTTTTTTCTTTTGTTTTAATTATTTAGTAGATAGTCCATGCTTTTATACTAAAACTGTTAATTTATCTTTAACAACCAAACAAACAAAATATATATTTTTATATTTTTTTTAATACACCACTAGTGTACAATCGGTAGGTATTCGAACCCAACACCTCCAGATCTGAAATAGAGGTATATAAATATCCTACTAGGTCAACACGGCTCACTGAAGATCAAATTATATCCTCGGTGAGCCGCGTTGACGTTTTGACGTGACTAATCAGGGCTTTTAAATTTCGATTTAAAAAAAAAAAACTAGTTTCAGCGAGCGCAATAGATAGATGGTGTTGTCTGGAAATACACCGCCAAAAAATATGGTTTATAAGTATGCCAAAATCTCAAAGACACAATATCAAAACACATACCTTTAATTATATTTTTTTTAAAATTTAGATTTATTTATTAGGTCCACCAACAGTTGTTACATGATATAATGCTAAAGTTCTTATGTCTATATCTTATAGCTACATGCACAACCCATTACAGGCGAACACAACATGCACTAAAACTATATTGACAAGCGGATATAGCTGTTTCACAAAAAAGTTGTACAAATTATGAGAAAAATAAATATTTATATATATGTATACAGAAAACAGGGTTGCAGATATAATGCCGCATTAAAAAGTAAAAAGTATAGTATAAAAGTAGCGACTGCTATGAAGTACTATGAACTATCGCAATATTTACCATGGAAATTCTAGACAAGATTCAGACACGAATCTTGAATCTTGTCTAGAACTGTGCTATTTGGGCACAAACAAAATTAAATACTCTTCACAGATAGGTATAGATATGTATTTTATAATTATTACTTTGTACCGCAATACGCAAATCTACCTCTCATACCTACTCAACATAACTACCTATATCACTATTAGTATCCGATATAAATGCGCTGTTGTTTAGGATCGGGTTAAACTTTCTGTGTGTGTGCTCGGATGGTCGCTCGCCGCTTGCTCTGCGTGCGGGTAGTGCGCCGCGTATGCCGTTCGCAGTTACATTTATCTACCCTAAGAATTGTGTTAAAATAACGTTTCTGATATTTAATAGAATTGATACTACACGATTAATTTAAAAATAAAACCATGTATTTATCACGTCAGGGATCACCCCAATACATTTTTCTTTGGTTATATTGTGGTGCCTGACCCAAGTAAAATTATGATACTTAAAACTAAAAATTAAAAATGTGTTCTAGACAAAGTGCACATAAAATTATGTTTAGCAAGCTAAGTGCATAAAAAGCATTATTACCTATAAGTTCTAGATTTACAACGTGAAATACTTATAAATAACAATTTTGACAAAAGACTTAAGAGGCGCTCCAGCCTGTCGAGTCAGTGGATTATTAGATGTTTAGAATGCCTAGACTGTGTTTAGCGATATTTTGTTTAATATGAATTTCTGTTAATAAAGACCTTTAAAAACAACAAAACACCATGGAATTTCAAGTTCCATGGTAAATATTGATAACATGGAAATTGACATTGACAAAATGATAAAATCTCTTTCCTTTGATAAAATGAGCGTATGACAGAGCAACGCCATCTGTTAGCAGTTATAGAAACATGGCCACGAAAACCCTTCATTCAAAGAAACGCACTCATCTACACAAGTCCTCGGCCCAGAACCAAACGCCAGAAACGAAAGCGAAGGGCGTTCTCTCTTCTCGTCTCCCATAAATCTTTCCGGACGGAACTCCTGCGGTTCCGGATAATATTCCGAGTCCATGTGCAGTCCGTAAATCGGAATGGCGATGACGTCACCGACATTTAACCTGATATTTGTTTTGGGGAGAGTGTAAGGTTTGGTAACTACTCTGTCCATTCGGCCTATAGACGGGTACATGCGCAGAGTTTCTGAAAACAGTTTTATAAACCATGTTATGTACCTATAGTAAAGACACGCAAGTATCACGTAAATGAACCTGACATACACTTCTTGACTGACTTGCTAGACTTATTTTTTTTACCCGGCGCCAGTGAGCTCGATTTTCTTTTCTCATCCTGTCTCTATCACCTAGTGCAGGGATGCACAGACCACGGCCCGCGGGCCGCATGCGGCCCGCCGGTCGAATACTGGTGGCCCGCCGACAGCAAAAATAATACTCTCATACATTCGAAAAATATTGAATTCTATTCCAGAATAAAACCAAATAAAATATATTCTAAAAAAAATTTGAATCTCGCGCGCGCGCTCTTAAGTGCGCTTATCGGTGCGCCGTGCATGCGTCGGTAACAGCGGTCGGTAATGTTCGTGCCGATCTCGGTTAAATTCGTATTCTTGAGGAAGCGCTGCGGCCGGCGGCGCCGGCGCGGCGACGACGGCAGCGCGGTGGCGGCTTATCCACGGGTTATATTGTTAGAGCAAGCGAGATAGCAATAGTCCCGAATTCCCGATTGCTCGCGTAGGTAGATACACGAAGCTTCCAGAGTCGGTTTCGAGATTTCTCCAGACAGTTTTCGACTCTATACGCGCGGTTAAAAGCCACGATAACCGCAGCGACCGACAGTTCGGTTTTAATTTGAGTGAAGTGTCAATAGTTCTAGTGTAGATTTTAATTAACTCGACTAGTCGGTGTCATATATTTTGATCCACATTCAACGTAGATTTCCCGTCAAGTGCCGTGTATAATTATCAATTGTGTTGTGAAATCGTAAGTAAAACTCTGTTATTAATAAGTGTTTCCCTACATATTTAATCAATTATTTTTGGTAATTTAAAAAAGTATGGGTAATTTAAGTAGGTACTGTAATTGTTTTTAGGTGCTGTGTTAATCATAGCCAGGATTAGAACGCAACATGGACAAGCCAGGACGTAGTAAAAAACGTAAGGTTAAAGATGAAAATCGGCAGTTTCAAGAAATTTGGACTGGGAAATACTTTTTTGTATGGTCGCATAACAAAGTCGTTTGTTTAATTTGCAAAAATTCTGTTGCGATTGCAAAGGAATATAATGTAAAAAGGCACTATGAAACGCAGCATCCTACTTTTACCAAGTTTACAGGCGAATTAAGAAAGCAAAAAATGTTGTCTTTAAAACGGGAGCTTACTGGTCAGCAAGCTATGTTTACAAAACCCATTCAAGATTCAGAAACAGCTACAGACGTTAGTTATGAAATTTCTCTGATGATAGTAAAGCGAAGTCGCCCCTTCAATGATGGGGATTTTGTAAAAGAATGCATAGAAATTGCCGCTAAGAAAATGTGTCCAGAAGCAGCATAAAAGTTTGAGAAAATTCAACTGAATCGTATGACTATCCAAAGACGAATTATGTCTTTGTCAGGTAATATTGCGGAACAATTAAATGAAAAAACTAAGATCATTGAATTTTTTTCATTAGCACTCGACGAATCCACTGATATTAGTTCCACAGCTCAACTTCTCATATTCATACGAGGTGTTACTCAAGATTTTGAAGTCTTAGAAGAGTTATTAGGAATGTGTTCATTGAAAGGTCAAACCAGAGGAGTTGATATACTCAATGTACTTTTGTATGAGTGTTCAAAAACTGATTTGGACTTATCAAAATTATCGGGAGTTGCGACTGACGGTGCTCCTTCGATGATTGGTGTCAATTCTGGGCTAGTTACTTTGCTGAAAAAGCATCTACAAGAAAAAAACATAAACGCTGAAGATCTCATGCAGTTTCACTGCATTATACACCAAAAAGCCCTCTGTTCTAAAAAAATTGTATTTCAAAATGTCATCAAAGTGGTAGTTTCGACTGTAAATTTCATAAAATCACGAGGACTCAATCACAGGCAATTCAAACAATTCCTTGATGACATCGAAAGCGAATATGGAGATTTACTGTATTATACAGAAGTAAGGTGGCTAAGTCGTGGATTGACACTGGAACGATTTCTAAATTTAATAGAAGAAATTGGAATATTTCTGGCGGAAAAGCAAAGGGATGTCCCGGAAGTTAAAAATCCTGATTGGTTGTGTGATTTGGCTTTTTTAGTTGACATTACAAATCATTTGAATGTCTTGAACACACGGCTTCAAGGCAAAAATCAACTGATATCCCAGCTCTACGCTCATGTATCATCCTTTCAATGCAAGCTGACACTTTTCAGATCGCAATTGAATTCTGGAAATTACAATCATTTTCCGAATTATAAGAAAATGGCTGAAATATTCAACAAAACTGCGATTAACTTCAGTTATGTAGAAAAGCTAGATATTTTGATTCAATCTTTTCAAGACAGATTTTCGGAGTTTAAAAAAGTGAAACCTCTGTTGGACATATTCAGCAATCCTTTCACTATTTCAGTTGAAAATGCGCCAGAGTCAATGCAGTTAGAAATTATCGACATTCAAAACGACCAAGATTTACGCAACAAATTCAACGAAGGAGACTTGCTGAACTTTTACAGCTGCATTGATAAAAATACGTACAAAGAGTTGCGCATAAACGCTCTGAAATGAGCCAGCTTATTTGGTTCTACCTATATATGTGAACAAACCTTTTCAATACTAAATAACAGTAAAACAAAAAATCGAAACCGCCTTGCAAACGAAAGTTTGGAAGCAGTTTTACGTGTTGCTACAAGTAAATTTGAGCCAAATATAAAAAAGATTGTAAGCACTATGCGGTGCCACGCTTCAAATTAATAAATTCTTTTTCAATTTTAATACATTATTATCAATTCTTTATTGTCTTTAATTACCTATACTTCTGGCGGCCCGCCATCAGTTCATAATTTGCCCGAGTGGCCCCTAGTCTTAATAAGTCTGTGCATCCCTGACCTAGTGTGTCTCACTCACGGCCATGCTACATGCACGCAGGATAAGTACCTACTTTGAATATTGAATTTAATAATTATTTCACTGTTTTTCTATAATTCGAAATACCTACCTAGACTACTATGTTATTATGAAGGAACTCTAAAATTTATTCACACTAAAGGGTAACAAAAAAGAAGGTTCCTAGGATTCGTATAGGTTTGTTGCTAAAATGAACTACGACATCGGTTGCAGAGAACCCTTTTGACAACCCATATTGTTGATTTAAAAGTTATTTATTGAAAAAGGATAGTTATTTGGTACCAAATGGGGCAGTAGGGCGTGCTATTTTCGACTGCAACCTACCAACCCTACGTAGCAAAAACGCCTCTAGATAATCGAGTTCGGACATCAGTTCGTAGCTAATTTCCTTGCCGGCAGTACGTTCTTTGATATGAGTCCTCAGCTTGTCTTGCAGGCCGGGTTTGGTGGCCATCTCATGTACGGCGAACGAAAGCAAGGTACTTATCAGGTCATACCCAGCGAGAAGAAAGAATAGGCTTAGCCCGTCTAACGTGTTGTTGTCAAAGTCTGGAAAAAAGCAGACCGGTTATAAATACATGAAGAGAATAACTTTGTTTTCCTTTTTAAGCTTATTGCGTGCACGGAGATGGGTGAAATTTGGCATCATCATCAGCCGGAAGACGTCCACTGCTGAACATAGGCCTCCCCCTTAGATCGCCACAACGAGCGGTTTAGCCGGAGCCGGCTCCCCGCAATTCTTACTAGATCGTCGGTCCACCTTGTGGGGGGCCGGCCTACGCTGCGTTTTCCAGTCCGTGGTCTCCGCTCGAGAACCTTTCTTCCCCAACGGTTATCGGTTCTACGAGCGATGTGCCACTTCATTTGAGCTATGTCTGCGACTTTAGTTCTTCTGCGGATTTCCTCATTGCGGATTTGGCATAGTCATAGTTTATATGGAGAAGATAAAGATAATGATAAAAAAATGTATTGCCAAAAGAAAAATACATCATTTGCCACGTTTTTAAAACCATATACAAAAAATGTTTAAGAGCTTGACAGCGAGAACCAAACTAAGCATGGAGCTTGTGTGTTGGGCTTCTAGAGTGCAGTTTACAAAAGTAGGTAAGTTTATATGATGTAATATTGCTATTAGGTTATACCTACATTACAATTTATTAAAAAAAAATATATGTTAGGTAAGGACTCATATGTCACTGGACGAGAGACGAAGGATGAACAAAAAAAATTATAAATTATATTAAGTTCGGATTTTGATCACTTAACACTGGCAACTAGTTTTATGGGTGTAGGGGTTAATCTCACAAACCTCGTAACCGATTCTGAAAATTCTTTCATTTAGAGAAAGCTACACTATCCCTGATATAAAAACGTTATATTTTATTGATATCAGTTGTTAAGATATCGTTTAGTAAAGATACTTGCATTTTTGTCCAGTTATGTTCGCTTCACTGTTTTCCTTCTTCATTGCGTCGATTAGTAATTGCAAAAAGTCTTTGTTTCTGTAATCAAAGCAATGAAATCTTAACCGAATACTCTAGAGCCAAGCATTATTGAAAACATAACATATTATATACCTACATAGTATATTAGCTTTCAAAATAGCAGTCAAATTAATGTCTGTAATATTAGGTTGGGGAAAAAGTTTCTTCGCATTTTTTAAGAAAATTCAAAACATTTTTTAATATAGTTTATTTACATTTAACTAAAGTATGTAGGTACCATATTGTTCAATAACTTTTTGTCATCTTGTAGGTAGGGACATGATCCCATTACTTTAGAAATTTTGGGGCTTCTGATCAAAATAGCGCGACAAGTAGTTTTGGCAGTCCTCTCGTGATGTTAACCTGACACTGCCTAAAGAATTCTGAAGAGACCGAAACAGGTGGAAATCTGAAGGTGCAAGGTCAGGACTATACGGCGGATGCATTGACACCTCCCAGCCAAACTCTCTTAATTTTTGCTGAGTGTCTAAACATGTGTGAGGTCTAGCGTTATCATGAGGAAAAACCACACCCCTTTTGTTGGTTAATTCCGGCCGCTTTCTCTCAACTTCTTGCTTTAATCTCATCAGTTGTTCGCAGTAGAGTTTAGAATCGATGATCCTGCCTGGTGGTAACAGCTCATAATAAATAATGCCCTTCCAACCCCACCACACACACAGCATCACCTTGTTGAGAGTTAACCCGGGTTTCGCCACAGTCTGTGAAGCCTGACCGGCCTTTGACTACGACCTTTTTCGCACGTTCTTGTTGTACGTGATCCATTTTTCATCACCAGTTATCAGCTTCTTAAAAAATGGTTCGGTTTCATTACGTCGTAATAAAGAATCACAAATGAGTACATGGTTCATTAGGTTTCTTTCAGTGAGCTCGTGGGGTACCCAAATATCAAGCTTTTTTGTGTAGCCAGTTTTTTTTTCAATGCGCCAAAACTGTTTTGTGGTCGATTCCCATTCTTTAGCTATGTCGTAACTACTGATATGCTCCACTTTTTCAAAAATGGCATCAATTTTATCCGTAATAAATCGAGATCACCAGAGCGACGTGCATCTTTGACATCAAAATTTCCGGATTGAAAACGCTTAAACCAAATTTGTGCTACTCTCACAGACACTGCACTAGGTCCATCATCATCATCATCATCATATCAGCCATAGGACGTCCACTGCTGGACAAAGGCCTCCCTCATTGATCTCCAGGAACTGCGGTTGGAAGCGGCCTGCATCCAACGCCGACCTGCGGTTCTTACCAAGTCGTCTGCCTATCTTGTAGGTGGACGTCCTACGCTGCGCTTGCCGGTCCGTGGCCTCCATTCGAGAACTTTTCGGCCCAATCGCAGATGGCCGATCCATGTCTGCGCGCTATATGGCCTAGATCCATAAACATCGCAATATTTTTTCGCGGCTTGCGTTGTATTTTTACCTTTTTTGTAGTAAAATTTTTAAATGTATCGAATTTCTTCATTAGATTCACTCATCTTTACAGTACGAAAAACAAATAAAAATCACACATTTTCCTAATTTGAATTTGAAATTATCTTCTTTAAAATTTAAACTTTGAATGATACCAAAACCAGCCAGATACAAATAGTATAGCCAAAGAGATTTTATTACAAGTTCATACATATTATAATGCGAAAAGACTTTTTCCTCAACCTATTTATGTAACTAGTAGGTGAGGTAGTGTAGGTAGGTACTAGTAAATAAGTAACTTTCGGTCGCATTACGATATTTACGATCTACAGTATGATTTGAGAATGTTCAACTTGATCCGAGATCCGCGTAAGCGCGCGTCAATGTGTGGGTGCGCCTGTTATAACTCGTAGGTCGTACTAAACTTTTCTACCAATCTATTTTGTGAAGAAAGTTTAAAAATCTTTATTGCTAAAACATTCCGAGACTTATTAATCTCACAAAATGTTTTAAAATATTATATCTACCCCGCATGGGTTTCTCAGTGAAGGATCTCACATTCTTAGTCGTTCACCAACTCCATTGGTTTCTATCGAGTATCGACACTTCGATAAAGGGATTTACAACATATGAAGCTTTAAAGAGGCCAATTCAATAATAGTCGTGTGTTTATCATTTTAAATTTGATAGCGGAAATGAGTTGAAATTGTTTGTTGGCTCTCACTATCATCACCTGGACTCGTGTAATTAAATGTTACGTCGTAATTTATGTATTTTATTTGTTCTGTTCCAGTTAAAACGTTGTATACATTCCGTTGTTTATCTAAGTGTAGGTACGTACGTCTTCTGATACATTTTTATTGATAATTTTAATGAGTAAGATGTTTCATGAAGGCCACAAACGATCTCGACACCTTCAAAATGTAATGAAGGGAGACATTGAGGGATAGAGATGGTAAGGCCGTTATTATTTTTTACGGTTATTATTAGGTACGAGAAAATTTTTGTATCTAACGAAATTGCGAGCACTTTTAG
This sequence comes from Philereme vetulata, assembly GCA_918857605.2. Classification (NCBI taxonomy): domain Eukaryota; kingdom Metazoa; phylum Arthropoda; class Insecta; order Lepidoptera; family Geometridae; genus Philereme; species Philereme vetulata. Next base: position 7,860,321 of record OU975464.1, read on the forward strand.
TGCTAGGGCAATTAAAAATAAAGACATAATGTTACCTAGCCGTAGGATGTCCTCTGCTGAATAGGCATCCGCCATTAGATCTCGTGCGGACTGTACCCTACCGCTTCCAGCAACCTATATAGTAAGCCAGAACCTCGTAAAACGTTACCTTTGTTAATAGTAGGTGTTAGATTATATTACAAAATTCTTTTCAACACTCTTGCTCGTAAAATGAGCCATAGTACATCGTTATTAGGGCCATAAACCGAACTATAACACACGCGTGCGTAATAATATAACACACTAGTGTACCTATAATAGAATTATCCCTACAAAGTTAAGTTAGTACCTAACTGCAAATTATATGCGAGTAAACAGAGCATTTTCAATTTAACCGGGTAATACAGTTTTTGTAACAACAAAGAGGTTTTATGCCGCTGAAAATCCTATTACATTTTTGGAATAATTAAATATATCCCTAATTATGAAGAAAAAAAAATTATTATATTCAAATTACTTATAATTCAATATAATTTGTTATAAAATATTTGCATTTTATCACTAAAAATTATAATTTTAAAGTAGGCTCTATGGCTATATACAATCAATCAACTTACATTTGGCGCGTGCAAAAAAAAATGCGCGCCATTTCCCATTTTTTTGTTTGTATCGCATTTGTTGCTGTGTGGTAAATAATTGTAAAAATGTCAAGTTTTAGTACAGAAGATTAACAATTGATAGATTTAACCCCGCCAGAAATACTAAATGCAGCACAAAATGCAAATGAAAGCCTAATAGGTACCTGCAAAATCTAGAGCAAAGTACTTCGCTGCTTACGATAATATCATACAATGGAAAAGCAACAAAAAAACCCAGTCATTTTCTGAAAATGTGTTATGGCGTATTTCTCTGAAATCGCCAATATTTACATACAAACCCAGCTCCCTGTGGTGCATCTATGGTTAAACTCAAACATTGTGTTGATATCAAAACGTGCTGTAACCCACAACCATGTAAGTACATCCCGTAGCATGAGTTATTTGGTGCCTTTTTCTTCCAGTAATTTGTATGACTTACCTTTGTCGCCGACGTTTACACAAGAAGTAAATGAAGATATGAAGTAAAGAAGTGGCAAGTACCAATGTAAGACAAACTGTGAAAGCGCCATCAAAAACAATCCAATATCGTTTTGAAAATCGTACATTCACCAATTGTGTTAATAATTAAACGATTTATGCAATACATGTTTGTTTTTTCCTCACAAGTGTGTTGAAAAAGTGCGTATGAAACTCGTGAGCAACTAGCTCACTAGACACTCGGCTGATTTACGCCCTCGCCTACGGCTCGGGCTGCAAACCACAGCCTCGTGTATAATAAGCAACTTAGCTCACTTGTATCTTATATACTATTATTGCACTTATAAAATAATACATAGGCGAACTTAATGCTAATTAGCATTTTCTTCCAGCTAACTTTTGTGTAGTGTGGATAAAGTGGCAGTGCCAGAAAATAGAAAGGTAAGTAAACAAACATTAGCTTAGGTATCATAAAATAATAGTACCTATGAGGTATGAGTTACATAATCTTCACAGTAAAAACACAAAAGAGTGGAACTAGTAAGTACTTATAAAATTCCCGTTAATTCCATTAACAAAATCTACAGCACTTCTTACTGCGGAAACAATCGCATTTGTCTTCTTTCGTGTCGATCGATAGTACTAGGTACTGCGAGTGTACGATAATATAAGAAAGATGTAATCTTACTTAGAATCAGTCAGGCTTCTCTCAGCTATCACCGTTTGCAATATCTTCACGATCTCATCCGTAGCCTCCAAGTTAAAGAATGAGAATTGTGTAAACTTTATCAGTTTCGGTGCCAGCGTGAAAATCAGGAATTGGTACATACGATAAGGTATTGACGTCTTCGAATGTTTTCGCAACCTTCAACAACAAAAAACATTATTATAAACCCCGAACATTTACATACCTACCTACTTACACATAATCCTACTCAGGTTTCAACATTGTTAGCTATCACTAAGCGACCGAATTCGGACGCAAAGTTATAGCCACACACAGTAGGTACCTACACGATTAATATCCTAACGGAGTCATAGGCGTGACGTCAACGCTTATCTACTGCCTAAGGCTCGGACTATATGGCATCCGGGTCTCCCCGATCCTACGAATCCGGAGCATGTCCCGGTTGCTTCTAGGTAAAAATCGAAGTTGGACGGCCTCAGATCGTGCGTAGTCGATGCAAGAAAAATTCAGATGTTTGGTTGTGCGATTCAGGGGCCTTTAAAAAACGGTCCCTGACAAGCCCGGATGCCATATATAATACTTAGTCCGAGTCTAAAGCTACTATAAAAAATTGCCACTGCTTACCCCACAGGCCCACACTAGGATTCCCCAGGAATTCAGGACTGCAACACCCAATAAATATTGTTTATTCGTTGTTGTCCACAAATAGATTATAGATCTTAGTCATTTTTATATACAAAGTAAATTTTGATTTTGGTCATTTTGTATGAACATAAGTTGTATGTATTATAATATGAACTGTTTACAAACCCAACTACAGAATCTGATCGTAAATTAGAGCCTACTCAGCTTTGATAATCCTTATTTCAACAACAGAACAGTGAGTATATCTATTATTGTGGGTACTTTTTAGGTTTACGAGAATATCGGGGGGACACAAGATAATAACGGAAATAGCAACTTTGAAGCTTTATATTATAACTGATCACGGAGGATCTGAATTTTATGTTTCTTTTATCATCTGCTGCTATGTAATTGTACCTATTTTCGCAATAAATAAATTAAATATTTCGCAAATGGGATTTAGTTTAAAAAAATGTTTATTGATCAAGCGAAGCGAGATCTACAAATCAACTTGGGCAAATCGGCGTTGTATGTAGTGTAATGGTTGGGGAAAAAGTCTTTTCGCATTGTAGTATGTATGAACTTGTAATAAAATATCTTTGGCTATACTATTTGTATCTGGCTGGTTTTGGTATCGTTCAAAGTTTAAATTTTAAAGAAAATAATTCCAAATTCAAATTAGGAAAATATGTGATTTTTATTTGTCTTTCGTAACTGTAAAGATGAGTGAATCTAATGAAGAAATTCGATACATTTTAAAATTTTACTACAAAAAAGGTAAAAATGCAACGCAAGCCGAAAAAAAATTTGCGATGTTTATGGACCTAGTGCAATGTCTGTGAGAGTAGCACAAATTTGGTTTAAGCGTTTTCAATCCGGAAATTTTGATGTCAAAGATGCTCGTCGCTCTAGTCGCCCTATTACAGATAAAACTGATGCCATTTTTGAAAAAGTGGAGCACGATCAGCATATCAGTAGTTACGGCGTAGCTGAAGAACTGGGAATTAACCCAATTTTGGCGCATTTGAAAAAAAATGGGTACACAAAAAAGCTCGATATTTGGGTACCCCACGAGCTCACTGAAAGAAACCTAATGAACCGTGTACTCATTTGTGATTCTTTATTACGACGTAATGAAACCGAACCATTTTTGAAGAAGCTGATAATTGGTGATGAAAAGTGGATCACGTACGACAAGAACGTGCGAAAAAGGTCGTGGTCAAAGGCCGGTCAGGCTTCACAGACTGTGGCGAAACCCGGGTTAACTCGCAACATGGTGATGCTGTGTGTGTGGTGGGATTGGAAGGGTATTATTCATTATGAGCTGTTTCCACCAGGCAGGACGTCGATTCTGAACTCTACTGCGAACAACTGATGAGATTAAAGCAAGAATTTGAGAGAAAGCGGCCGGAATTAATCAACAGAAGGGGTGTGATTTTTCATCATGATAACGCTAGACCTCACACATCTTTAGCCACTCAGCAAAGATTAAGAGAGTTTGGCTGGGAGGTGTTAATTCATCCGCCGTATAGTCCTGACCTTGCAACTTCAGATTTACACCTGTTTCGATCTCTTCAGAATTCTTTAGGCAGTGTCAGGTTAACATCACGAGAGGACTGCCAAAACTACTTGTCGCGGTATTTTAATCAGAAGCCCCAAAATTTCTATAAGTAGCAATGGGATCATGTCCCTACCTACAAGATGGCAAAAAATTATCGAACAAAATGGTACCTACATACTTTAGTTAAATGTAAATAAACTATATTAAAAAATGTTTTGAATTTTCTTAAAAAATGCGAAAAACTTTTTCCCCAACCTAATATATATGTATGTATATTTGTTTGTCCGAGGATAACTTTCGAAGCGTTGATCCGACCATCGTGAAATTTGTTACATAGGTGGGTAGTGATGGCACAATTTTGGTGTGACTATTAATGAGCTAAAAATGTTGTGTTGTTGTTGAGATATTGGGGGTTATAGAGGGGTAAGAGACTATTATGTCAAATGGGACGTCAAATGAAAGTTCTTCACTAGTTTATTTCGACTCCGTTTTTATTGTTAATAAAGTTCTTGTAGTTTTGGAGTCACTAGCCATAATAAAAACTGAACTTTGAAAAAATTCACAGGGTACACCAGTGACCCCACAGTGCTGTAATTTGGTATGAGCGTAGCTTAAATGTTACAAATATAGGCATAATAAAAGTCTTCCAGAATAACTGCAATTTGTACCCCAAACCCGTATTTATAATTATTATAGTAATAAATATCGATAATTTCCTTACTAAAATGTCATTATGCATTCAAAATAATGCCGTCTCAAAGATGTATACAGAAGATAATAAATCATTAAATAATCAACAAATAATTGGTTTCTCTAAATAAATAAAATAAATAAATAAATATTTCTGGACATTACACACAGCGCTATCTAGCCCCAAACTAAGCAGAACTTGTACTGTGGGAACCAGATAACTGATAGAATACTTATATACCTACTTCTTTTTTTGTTGTAAATACATACGTATTATATATAGGGAAACAACCAGACCCGGAACAAATATCTGTAGATCATGCAAACATTTGTTCCGCGGCGGGAATCGAACCCGCTAACTCCTGCGTCTCAGCCGGCTATTCGCCCACTGCACCTCCGTGGTGCAGTAGGCGAATAGTCGTCAAAAGTATTTAATTCATGGAAAAACGGTGTTTACCTTTATGAAATGTGAATCCTCCTTAATCAACGCTTCGCATTGAATGCCGAAAGAACAAGCACATGTAACTTCCAATGCGAAGCGGCCCATAGCGTCCTTCATCTCCACATCGGTACTTTCTGAATACAAGATACAAGAAAACTGTTAATATAACTGTTATCTGATTGCAGTTTTATGAGTCTTCTTTGAACAATAAAAATCTAATTCGATAAACTATCGTGGACAAGAAAAACTCCTTCTTCCTGCCCCTTTCCCCATTACGTGGGGTCGGCACAACATTTATTTGTTCTTCCATACCTCTCTATAAGCCGTCATCTCCGTTGTCACTTCTTTCTTACCCATATCATTCTTCACACAGTTCATCCATCTCTTCTTTGGCCTTCATATACTTCTATATCCATCCACATTCATATATAACATTTATAAGATATTTATTAACTCTTTTAGTCACATGATTTTCTTCCTTCCGCATGAAATGCCCATACCACGCTAGCCTATTACTCCTCAACTTTTCTATCACTGGCGCTACTTTCAAACTTCCTCTGTTGTACTCTATCTTATCCATCGTCTTGTAAATTTTCACCACACAGGACAGGAAAAACTATCGTGTCTTTATTTTGACACTCATATCGCAAACGAACAAAATAGTAATCAAACAAAAAATACAGATGACGTAAAAAAATTGACTGAAAATGGGCTGACGATGACGTGACAGCTGCCATTTAAACTTTTTGGGACACTTTTGCCCTGTCACTATCGAGGACTCAAACCAAGACTCAAACCAAACATTCTCTTGATACCCTATATTCACTAAAATGTATACGGTTCCTCAATCAAAAAAAATTTTAAGCGCAAAAAAATGGGGGTGGTTCCGTTACCATGAGACATGCAGGTGTAAAGTCTGATGTGCCTGTACTATAGGGGTGATTCCGTCACCATGAGACATGCAGGTGTAAAGTCTGATGTGCCTGTACCATAGGGGTGATTCCGTCACCATGAGACATGCAGGTTTAAAGTCTGATGTGCCTGTAACATAGGGGTGATTCCGTCACCATGAGACATGCAGGTGTAAAGTCTGATGTGCCTGTAACATAGGGGTGATTCCGTCACCATGAGACATGCAGGTGTAAAGTCTGATGTACCTGTAACATTGGGGTAATTCCATCAACATGAGACATGCAGGTGTAAAGTCAAATGTGCCTGTACCATAGGGGTGATTCCGTCACCATGAGACATGCAGGTGTAAAGTCTGATGTGCCTGTAACGTTGGGGTGATTCCGTCACCATGAGACATGCAGGTGTAAAGTCTGATGTGCCTGTAACATAGGGGTGATTCCGTCACCATGAGACATGCAGGTGTAAAGTCTGATGTGCCTGTAATTTAACCGTGTTTGTTCAGGTTTTAAGAATACGGTGATTCACAGTAAAAAATTACCATATTGAGTGAGGTAGGTAACCATTTGCTTAGTGCATAGATTTATTAACGGCAACATATTCTTCAAACGCGCCGAGCTGAATACAGGCGTTATCGTGCTGCGGACTGTCTTCCATTCAGCTCCCTACAATAAAGTTAAAATAAGAAAAATTTACCCATGTTGAATATTCTCAGCACGCAACCCAGCAACCAGGGTTTGGTCAGACACAAAACCATACAATACGTTGCCCAATAGCGCACTTTTTGCATACTAGTTTATGATATTATTATTGCTGGCTTTTTTATACATTATACCTAGGCTTGCGTTTGACCACGATCTCGCCTGATGGTAAGCGATAATGCAGTCTACGATGGTACACGCTTGCCTAGAAGAAACCTATTTACTCGCGACTTAACGATACCCAGGTTGTAGCTATCAGGAAACAAGGACTCTGGCAAGGCGTTCCAAGGTAGTTTTTTTTATATTAAACTTGTAGACACATAAGCTGACGGGCCTCCTGACGTTACCTGTACCGTCGTGACATCGCTTGACCACGTTGTTGCCTACCTTTTCAACGCCTGCATCCGCGAGGGGGTGTACCCTGAAACTCTTAAACGGGTTAAAATATCTCCATTATATAAAGGTAAAGGTAAGAAGTCGGAAATGAAGTCCTACCGACCTATATCACTGGTACCCGCAATTAGTAAGATATTTGAGCTGGGGCTCAATAAAAGACTCTTATCCTTTATAGGAGACGGCAACTTAATGTCTGACAGGCAGTACGCATACAGGGCCGGGCGTGCTACAACAGACCTGGTGCGAGAAGTGTTGTGGCGCGTGCTGAGCGCGCGCGAGGCGGGCCAGCACGTCGCTTTACTGTGCTGTGATCTCTCGCGCGCGTTCGACACTGCTGACCACTACCTGATCGCCAACAAACTCCATTTCTATGGCATACGCGGCCCGGCGCTGTCCTTGCTGACTTCTTTTATGTCGCACCGTACTCAAACAGTGGTTGGCGATCAAGGGCGTTTACGGTCAGTGGAGCTGGAGAACACTATGGGGGTACCGCAGGGTTCCTGCCTCTCGAACACATTGTTCAGCCTACTGCTCAACGACCTACCCGAGTACGTGAGCGACGCGCAAGTGTACATGTACGCAGACGACGTGGCGGCCATTGTGACTGCGCCGTCAACACTCGAACTAGAGCTCAGGTTGAACAATGTAGTTCGAAGGCTCGAACATTGGTTTAAATCAAACGGTTTAGCCCTCAATAGTGAAAAGACCTGCTTCATGACCTTTCGCTTCAATGGCACAACATCGCCACCTTGTACCGTGATTGCCGGGAACACCACACTACGGATGGTCGAAAATACAAAACTTTTAGGGTTCTTCATTGACAGCGGACTCACTTGGGAGGCACATATAGAGGACCTCTGCTCCAAGTTAGGTCGTACCTGTTTTGCACTGCGACGGCTCGCTAACACCGCGTCTCGTAGCGTAGTACTGGCGTGTTACTTTGCGACCGTCCATAGCTTTCTCACCTACGGTGTGGAGCTGTGGGCGCGAGCCGCGGATGTCCAGCGGGTTTTCGTCATGCAAAAGCGGGCCGTGCGCGCGATCGTCGGCGTGGATGACGATGTGTCGTGTAGAGACTTGTTTAAAGAGCTGAATATCATGCCTCTCCGCTGTGAACTTATATACCAAGTAGCCCTCTTCACTCATATCAACATCGATGAGTTCCAGAGGCGAGGTGTGAACACCGGCCGCGCTCTGCGCAGTGACAAGCTCGCTCACGTCCTCGTCACGCCCGCGCACAAGCTGTGCAAGTCGGAGAGGTCCGTATATATAATGGGTCCCTCGGTCTACAACAGGCTGCCGGACAAGATTAAAAGGGATACAACTTCCACCATAATGTTTAAAAATAGATTGAAAAAATGGCTCTTAGAGAGTTCTTTTTACTCTGTAGATGAGTTCTACACATTGCCTATTATATAATTTTTGATAAAATGAATTTATTATACAATTAATACATTATATTTATATTAGATATTTTAATAATTCTAAATATTCAATTTATTCCTGACCTATATAACTTTTTTGTTTATTTGTGTTTTTGACTTGTAACTTGGCGTTATAAATAAAGAATTGTATTGTATTGTATTGTATTGTTAGGTGGTCACCGCCGTCTATAAACTGCTGCAGTCGCGTTGCCTAGCACTTAATACCCTATTTACACCTCTCTTGAAGGCGTTCAGTTTGAACCCTACCGCAAAAACCTCCAGAGGAAGGTCATTCCACATCTTGCAAATGCGTGGAAGAAACGAGCGGGTGAAACGCACCGTGTGAGACTTCCACGCATCTACTATATGTGGGTGAGCTCGTTGCTGGATGCGGGAGGTTCGATGGTAGAAGTGGGAAGCAGGGATTAAATTGAACAGCTCTTCAGAACATTCGCCTTTATATATTATTAACCGAAGGCCCTAGTGCGGCTTCGAATTCTCACGATGTTTTTTTTACGCGCATAAACTTTTAGAGTACCTACCTCTACATAAATCCTAAGTTTTGATGCGCAAGTTTGGTGAATTCCAGTCTCCCGAACAAGCCTGTTTTCGAAAAGGAGTCAGTATAGACCACATTTATACGCTGCGTGCGGCTGATTAGTTTTAGGGAGAAAAATAATGCAGTAGGATTTTCACCCATTCTTCTAAAGGTTTTAATAATCGTTTCCAATTTGTAGTGCCAAGGAAGTAACCTCGGTTCAACTCAGTTTTTGATAATGTTTAACGATCGGCTAATCACGGATAATCACAAATAGTAATGACAATTTAGTGGATGTTTCTAACTGATATGGATTTAGAATTAGTTCATATTGTATGTTATAAGAACCTAGTATATTATTTAAAGTGACATTTCTAAAGTTAAGTAATTTTTACTAAGATGGCGTGTTTGCAGGTTTGTTTTAATTAGCACCAATTTGACTGCTGACTAAAACTAGACGAAAAACACGCCATCATAATAAAAAAATACTTAATTTTAGAAATGTCACTTTGAATGTCATTCTAATTTGATCTTTAGCGCAAACAAAATAAGTCCATTCGCATTTTACACAATTTTAGTTATTCAGTGTAAACAACAGAATCGCCACCATTGTGTTCATATATTGCCACTGTTCACGTCGTCGCCACCCTATTTATTAAAATGAAACAAATGGATACTTACTTGTAATTAAATTTTAAAGTATTTTAAGTTTAATGGATAATTTTATACTAAATGACACTTATTTGTAAAATCTTTCGCTTTGCTAAATATTCTGAGACATTTTTGGTGCGTTGCGTGCGTCTAATGGAATGGAAACATCCATGGAAGATATTCGGTGTATAAATTGCGGCCTAGCAACAGGACGCTTAGGCAGGTATGACGTGAAATTACGGCCTAGCAGCAGGACGCTTAGGCAGGTATGACGTGAAATTGCGGCCTAGCAACAGGACGCTTAGGCAGGTATGACGTGAAATTGCGGCCTAGCAACAGGACGCTTAGGCAGGTATGACGTGAAATTGCGGCCTAGCAACAGGACGCTTAGGCAGGTATGACGTGAAATTGCGGCCTAGCAACAGGACGCTTAAGCAGGTATGACGTGAAATTCAATAAATGAATAGATTTTCATCGTTTTATCGGAATAAGAATAGGTGATAGGCTATTTTGATATTCGCTAGGAGCCAATAGGAGGGATGAAGTATCGATAAAATATTTTCAACACACTTGCTCGTAAAGTGAGCCTTATTATATCGTTATTAGGGCCATAAACCGAACTATAACACACGCGTGCGTAATAATATTACACACTAGTGCATAATAGAATTATCCCTACAAAATTAAGTTAGTACCTACCTAACTTCAAATTATATGCGAGTAAACAGATTATTTTCAATTTAACCGGATATTACAGTTTTTTTAACAACAAAGAGGTTTTATGCCGCTGAAAATCCTATTACATTTTTGGAATAAATAAATGTATCCCTATTTAAGACGAAAAAACATATAGGTGTTATTATCAAATTATTTGTATTTCACAATAATTTATTACATAGATAATATTTGCATTTTATCACTAAAATTATAATTTTGAATTAGGTTGTATGGCTATATGTAATCAATCACCTTACATTTGGCGCGTGCAAAAAAAACTTGCGCGCCATTTCCCATTTTCTTGTTTGTATTGCATTTGTTGCTGTGTATTAATTAATTGTAGGTAAATATGTCAAGTTTTAGTACAGAAGATGAACAATTGATAGATTTAACTCCGCCAAAAATACTAAATGCAGCACAAAATGCAAATTAAAGCCTAAATACATGCAAAATATAGAGAAAAGTACTTAGCTGCATACGATAGTTTCCTACAATGGAAGAGCAACAAAAAACCCAGTAATTTTCTGAAAATGTGTTTTTGGCGTATTTCTCTGAACTCGCCGATACATGCCATACCCAGCTCCCTGTGGTGCATCTATTCCATGTTAAGAAGCATGGTTAAGCTCAAACATGGTGTTGATAACAAAACGTACTGTAACCCACAACCATGTACATCTCGTAGCATGAGTTATTTGGTGCCTTCTCCTTCCAGTAATTTGTATGATTTACCTTTGTCGCCGACATTTACACAAGAAGTAAATGAAGGTACTAAAAAAGTGGCAAGTACCAATGATTATCTTAGATAGAGTAGGTATATATATTTAAATATCTTGGACACGTTGGCACTACCGACCTCAAAGACAATGAAGACATCGAACGGGAGCGGAGGGCGCTGTCCGTGCGTGCGAATATGATTGCTCGCAGGATTGCACGTAGTTCAGAGGGGGTTAAGCTGACTTTATTTCGGGCGTACTGTACCTCTCTGTACTCGTGCAACCTGTGGGCGAAGTATACGCAGGCGACGTACAGCGCACTCCGCGTCCAGTATAACAATGCACTCAGGGCGATGCTGGGGCTGCCCCGCTACTGCAGTGCATCAGGGATGTTCGCGGCGGCGCGGGTCGACTGCTTCTATACCGTCATGCGCAAGCGAGCCGCGTCCCTGGTGCACAGGTTGCGGGCCAGCGCCAACACCGTCTTGGCAATGGTAGCCGGCAGAGTAGACTGCTCGTACACCAGGCATTGCTGTCACAGGCATGCTCTCAAAAACCCAGTATAAACCTTAGTTTACTTATCGTGTTGTGCGCTTTCCTATATGAGCTACATAATTGCTTGAAATATATGTATTTTATTTTAATGTAAGACAAACTGTGAAATCGCCATAAAAAATAATCCAATATCGTTTTGAAAATTGTACATTCACGAACTGTAACGAACGATTAAATTTTATGCAATGCATGTTTGTTTTTTCCTCGCAAGTGTGTTGAAAAAGTGCGTATGAAACACGTGAGCAACTTGCTCACTAGACACTCGGCTAATTTAGGCCCTCGCCTACGGCTCGGGCTGCAACCCACAGCCTCGTGTATGATGAGCAACTTAGCTCACTTGTATCATAATATACTTTTTTTTCTTTTTTTTATACATTATATAGACTTGCGTTTGACCACGATCTCGCCTGATGGTAAGCGGTGATGCAGTCTACGATGGTACACGCTTGCCTAGAAGAAACCTATTCACTCGCGACTTAAAGATACCCAGGCTGTAGCTATCTGGAAACACAGACTCTGGCAAGGCGTTCCACTCTTTGGCGGTACTACTACATATTTATTGCGTGTACTACATATCTATTCAAAAAGCTGCTAAAATATTATTTAAAACTAATGATTAAATACCTACTAGCTTCAGCGAATTTCAAAATTTAGTTTATAAAGGAATAAAAAAGGGGTTAGCGTATGACAATAACTAAAGTTAAAAGCTCATATTTTACTGAAAAAAAAACATACTTCAATAAATTAATGTCAACAGATATATCAACATTTTATTTCAGTTGTGTTCAGAATTCTAAGTGAATTTAATGAATTTTAAGTGAAGGTAGGTTGAAAAGTATGTAGGTACTCACGAATTGCGTTGATTTCTGTGATATTTCACGAGGACGAAGTTTGACGCGGCTCAGCTCAGTCCAAGTCGTAAAACAATAAAATACTGACTATTTATTTTTAATTTAGATTTATAATGGCTGGCTGGTTAGTCCTTTTATTGTTAGATGGTTCCTTGTTACGCTCACTACAACCAATATATAAAATTTTCATTTAATTTTATAGAATATTTACATATAATATTATTCATTTTCAGTTTTTCCTAACTTTTTACAGCTGTCAACGTTCACTATTTGTTCTTGATTCCTATGTGTTTTTGAACCAAATAAATAATTTGATTTGATTTGATTTTGATTTAATTTTCAACTAGTTATTATTATTATTTGGCATTCCTCATGGAGTTTTGAATCAAAATACAATAATTTTCTGATTGAGAGTAGTGTGCCACTATTTGTTAAGCTGAATTAAATGTGTCATTGACACTATTGGCTTAACTATTCGACTTAATACAAAACTAGGCTTAATGCTGTTTATATGGAAATAAAATAATATACCAGCAGCACTTCAGACAATCGCATTTACGTCCAAAAAACTTTTACAGCCTATTTTATAACAGTTTTTTTTATGATTTCACGAAAAGTTTCGTGATTTATTTCAATTATTATTATAATTACGGGATTTATACGCACTCACCCCGATGAAGGTTCACGGATTGAACCGAAACACCGATAAAACAGTACGTGATAAATCCCGTTTTTATAATATTTTTTATGATTGTTTAGGGTCCCATGGATGGAATAAGCATGTTGGTGAGGCCCATCGTGAGGCCAGGCTTAAGTTTAAAATTTGGTTATTATATAACCGACCTGCTTCAGGACTGATTTATAAAGAAATGGTCGAGTCACGAAAAATTTTCAAAAGTCGCCTGAGTTGGTGTCAGAAAAACCAGGAGCAACTAAAGATGGACATTTGGCTAAACACAGATCGGCAAATGACTTTAGTAAGTTTTGGAAAGCTACTGGAAAGCAGGAGATTAGGCCTGGCCTCCCGGTGAGTGTGGGTGGAATGAGTGAAGCTGTGGGCATCTCTAATATGTTCATGGAGCACTTCAAAGTGTCATCGCCGCTAGGACCCTCATCTGCCTCGATGGATGTGTCTGGGTGTGCGGGCGATGAGCCGCTTGTTCTTTTTACTGCAGGTCAGGTTAGGGAGGTCCTGAGGAAAATGAGCGGCGGCAAATCTCCCGGGCATGACGGGCTCAGTGTTGAGCATTTGAGGCATGCGGGAGTACACCTTCCGAGCATTTTAGCCGTGTTCTTCACAATGTGCATTAGTCACTCTTACTTACCACCAGACTTAATGAAAACTATCGTAGTGCCCATTGTGAAGAACAGGACTGGGGATGTCGCAGACATTAAAAACTACCGCCCAATCTCGCTGGCAACTATAATTGCTAAAATACTGGACGGTTTGCTTGATTCTTGCTTAGAAAAACATTTAAATCTCCATGACGCCCAGTTCGGGTTTCGGCCCGGACTTTCTACTGAAAGTGCGATTATAAGTCTCAAACATACCGTCCAGTATTATACAGACCGTAGGACGCCTATATACGCCTGCTTCCTTGACCTCTCCAAAGCCTTTGACCTTGTGTCTTATGATGTGCTCTGGAGAAAGTTGAGGGACCTGGGTATACCGGCTAAAATCCAAAATATATTTAAATTTTGGTATGACAATCAGACCAACTATGTGAGATGGGCCAATTCTCTCTCAAATGCATATAGGTTGGAGAGCGGGGTGAGACAGGGGAGCTTGAGTTCTCCCAAGCTCTTCAATCTCTATGTAAACGACCTCATCGTCGGGCTGAGCAGCATGCGTGTCGGCTGCCGGATGAACGGCGTTATCATCAACAACATTAGTTACGCCGATGACATGGTGCTGCTGAGCCCGACGGTGGGGGGTCTCAGGGAATTACTGAGGGTCTGTGAAGCCTATGCTGTTGAGCACGCGCTTATATATAATGCGAAGAAGAGCGAATACATGGTTTTTAAGGCCGCCGGTAAATGTCCCGGTTTTACACTGAATATAACCCTAAACGGCTTGAACTTAAATCGTGTTACGAAATTTAAATATCTGGGACATTTTCTTGCCGACGATCTTAAAGACGATGCAGATGTTAAGAGGGAGCGTAGGGCCTTGGCGGTCCGAGGTAACATGTTGGCCCGTAGATTTTCCCGTTGTACTGAACAAGTTAAAGTTACGCTTTTTAAAGCGTACTGTCAGAGCTTTTACACGGGAAGTCTGTGGGTCCGAAATACCAAAAGATCATTGGAGCACCTACGCATCCAATATAATAACATCTTCCGGATGATGTTGCGGTTGCCCCGATACTGCAGTGCATCGGGGATGTTTGCCTACTATCACACAGATGGCTTTCACGCTATCATGCGCAAAAAAACGGCATCGCTGATGAGCAGAATTCGGGGCAGTCGCAACAGCATCCTGAGGACAGTGGCTGAGTGCTGCACATCTCCGCTCTGGAAGTGTTTTGTGCGGAGGGTGATTAATGAAGGAAATAATTTCCTCAGTTAGTCACCCTTGGCACAAAATGGTGTTTTCTATTTTCACCCAGTGCCTATTTTTTATTTTTGCCTATTTTTTTATTTTTGTATATTTAGCTGTTCTTCTTTGTTGTTATATATATATTTTTTGTGTGTATGTTAGTCTTAAGATATGGACTCTAGTTGTCTGAAATAAAATATTTTTATTTATTTATAGTTAAAAAGTGAACACTTACCCTTACCCTGTTACCTTAACACAAAAAAATTAAACTACTTTTCAACGCATTTATACATAAGATTTTTTTAGATTTCGAAGGCTGAATCCGTCTTGCAATGCTGTTGGCAAATTTCGCATTAATATATGTGTTTATTTAGATAGGTAGGTACTCGCCTTTATACTGGGCAGATTTCTCTTCATATATATCGGCTTTGGACTTATAATCGGAACCCTATCAGCGAAGTGATCGAAGTCTTGAATTGTGATCATTTTTATGAGTTCCAGATCTATGATGTATAGAACCGGGTTTCTTCCTTCGAACATGCCTATAACAAGAGAGAACAAAGTCAATTGGTTTGATCAGTTAAGGTATGGAACACTACCGACGCGTCATCTGTCTTTCCTGAAAACTACAATTTCTACAGTCTGAAACTTGATGGGAAATAGTTATGAAAATATATAGTGTTAGGTGCTTCATTGAAATAGATAGTCGTACGGTGGCGGGGTAAGTTGTAAATTCTTCGAATATGCAGTTTTTTAAGACGATGTCTCACAGATCTCTCTCTGAAGTCAAAACATACAAATATCTTGGTAAGTCGGAGTCGTTGGGTATGGTAGATGCCTAGTACCTGTGTGTGTGGTGAGTGTGTGAGCCCACTTGTTAGAAATCCTTAAAATTGTTCTTAGAATTAAATGAGCATTCTAAAAAAATTGTGAATGTTGGAATGAGATTTTGTGAGACTACCAACTTAGTAAGCGAGTAATATGCCAAAAAGGCGGACTCTCAACCCTCACTTGGAGAACTGAGTGAGAGCCCACCTGTAACGAATAAACTATGCATAGGTATTACAGGATAACTCTTTATCTATAAAAAAATCTAGGTCAATACGAAACAAAATTTGTTAAACTAAGTTAGTAACGTAAAACGCTTACCTATTTCGTATAACTTACTTGAGAGCGAGTCCTCAATCCTGTTTTATTGATATTACAAGATAAATAAAAAAAACTAAATATTGCGCAAGACAAAGATTATTTTAGACTCAAGCAGTTACCTGCGACTTCGCCCGCATTGTTTTCCTTATTTTACCTAAAAAGAGTGGGCTGGAGGAAGCTGCGGCAGCTAGTTTTTTTATAAGTCTTCATTGCGCCCCTATCTAACTTGAACAAACTGGGCTGAAGACGCTGATGTAGCTGTAAATATTTCGTCCATACAAACACCTTCTTCCAAAAATGGATAGTACCTACATATATCCAATTTGAGTGGCACATTGCATTGGCAGTCAACGCGGCGGTCATTACGTTACTTTGTGGTTCTAGTTCTTAGTAGGTATGTAGTTAAACATTTAGTATTTAGTATTTATTTTTTTCAATGCAACATACATTACATATTTAAGTAATCTAGAAGGTACGCTGGAATTAATTCACAGGTAAACGAGTTAATTGCATCTTTTATATGTTATTTGAGTATATTCAAAAGAATATACGTACTCAAAAATCAATGATAGATTTTCTGGTGCTCCTCACCTTCCGATCTTGGGATATTGTGTATGATTTTTACTTGTCTGCTTAAATTTTTTTTAAGATTTTTGGCCGTTATGAGGAGGAGAAAAATGATCGATATTGACATCTATTGCCTTTGTCTTCAAAGTTAGACAATTACCCCGCCGCCACCGTCCGTGGACGTGGCTCGCATCTGTGCGCCGCAGTGGAAACGGTAGACAAACACAGCCAGACCAACGAAATAACGTAGCAAGCATGTGTAGCCTCTGCGTGCATATCCTGTGCAGTAGTGGATTCGCGCCTTTATACGGACAGACAACCAGACACAGACGGACATGGCGGAAATAGGTTTCTAATCGGACAATGGAACCCATTTTCTCAGAGATGTAAAGGTTTGAACCTATGCAATTTTCATACATGAAAAATATGAATGCAACATGCACATATGTACATATTTATGATTCTTGTACACGCTCCTACCTTTAAAATCATCTCTCTCTCTCTAGCCTCAAAGGTTTGCTGGAAGAAAACTCTTCATAGGATTAAGCTCGCCTTTGTACATGTCCTCTATTTCTGTACTATTTTAATATATTTTCTTGTGTACAATAAAGAATAAAGAAATGGAACTCACCTCCAAATAGGTTTCCTTTGAAATTATTATATATATCAAGTTGAATATCATGAAACGACTTTGCAGCTCGTATACGCGCTCCCAAATTGCCAAGAAATATAACCGGCTTCTTAAAAGGAATACCTTTCTTTTTGAAGAAGTCAAAATTGGCAGTGTAATAGAAATATAATGAGAATATAACCGTAAGAATGACGATCAATTTCCAATCTTCAGCTATTAATAGCAAAAGCTGCTTGGCGAAGCTCTGGCTCTCCATAGTTGCTTGAAATATTTTTTTACAAATCCCGCAATTTAATTTACAAATTTTTGCAACAGTTTCCTCTATTCTCCAAGGTCTAACAAAAATACTTCTTTCTTCGAGGTGAACAAGCCTATGAGTATCCAGAACTGGAAAGTCCTAATATACTAAATACACCCATAAGGGAGATGTCAGTAGCATCGATTTTTTTTTCATCGGTATCGATATCAATTCCGAATTCTGTAATTACCTATTTGACAATATAATTAAACAACTGATACTTGTTTACACGAAATAGATTTAAAAAAGTAACTACCTACAAAAACCAAAACACTACTCGCCAATTTTCGTTTTAGCAACTAACTGTTATAAAAACTTTTTAATTTTCTCGCATTCATGAAGAAATAATACATGTTTTTTTTGCACGCGCCAGATGTAAGGTGATTGATTACATAAGTATAGCCTATATATGCCCTATATACAGCCTACTTCAAAATTATAATTTTAGTGATAAAATGCAAATATTTTATAACAAATTATTATGAATCATAAGTAATTTGATAATAATAAATGTGTTTTTGTCTTAAATAGGGATACATTTATTTATTCCAAAAATGTAATAGGATTTTCAGCGGCATAAAACCTCTTTGTTGTTACAAAAACTGTAATACCCGGTTAAATTGAAAATGCTCTGTTTACTCGCATGTAATTTGCAGTTAGGCACTAACTTATCTTTGTAGGGATTCTATTATGCACTAGTGTGTAATATTATTACGCACGCGTGTGTTATAGTTCGGTTTATGACCCTAAGAACGATGTACTGTGACTCACTTTACGAGCAAGTGTGTTGAAAAGTTTTTTTCACACCACCTGTCCGACAATATCAAATTATATGTCATGTCATCATCATCATCATCATTACGGGAGTCAAAGTTACCCGCGTCCGTAGGAGATTACCTTCGTAGCCCTACACGTGTTCCCTGGGTAGTGCCAAATGGGTAACAAATCTTCTGGTGGTAAGCTTCGGCCGCGGCTTGTCTTGTGTAGCCACCGCGGAAATGACGGGTCTGAGCAGTTCTTGCACTGGATACAGACAGAGCGGTACAGAGAACGCAATAGTGCAAATGTGCCGAGAGATTAGACTTGGAGGGTAGCGGGATCCAAAGCATGGTTCTCCGCCGGCCGACTGCAGGTTGTAGGGGGCCCAACTAGTGAGCTAGCCACTCATGAAAGGCTGCCCCGCCGCCTCGCGAAAAATCCCAGAATGCTCCATCGTGCCGGTTGGCAACCGGACGAGAGGACCCGATGGCCATTCTTGGGGGGGGGGGGGGGGGGGGGGGGGTGGTACGGGCGTCCTCGCAGTCTCCAGTCTAAACCTTCAATTAGGAATGAGCTTATTGTGTGTCCCCGGGCTCACTGAACAGTGCTTTGCTCAACTGAACTCAAGCACAAATTTAAATCCAAAGCTGGTATTTGTCTGTTTGTTCGTGAGGACATTTGTTGTCTGCGTCTGCGTGACCTTGAGGTGCCTAACTTCTCCGTCATGTGGATTCTGGTAGACACCGGCTTAGATAAAATTATCTATGCCAGTCTGTATCGATCACACACTGGAGACCAGGAGACAACCAGGCTGTTTAATTACATCTGTAAAGTGGTGGATGTGGCCTAGCGACGATACCCCGATGCCCGACTGGTGATTCTGGGGGACTTTAACGCCCACCACCAAGAGTGGTGGTTCCCATACCAGATAACTGACCATGCTGGAAGAGAAGCCTGCAAACTTGCACTCTCGCTTAATCTCACCCAGTTGGTTGGCGAGGCCACCAGAATACCGGATGTCGAGGGCCACTCAGCCAATTGCTTGGACCTTCTGCTTACAAATGAACCGGGTCGCCACTCAGTATCAGTGCTGCCTCCCTTAGGCAGTTCAGACCACTGTGTGGTGAGGTCTGTATCATCATACTCGCCTTCTGATCACTCTCCCAGAGGAAGCAGGCGAGTGTGGCGCTACAAGTCAGCAGATTGGGATGAAATGCGTCATTTCTTCGCGTCTTATCCATGGCAGGAAACTTGCTTTTCTTTATTTGATCCAACAGTCTGCGCTGATGCCATTACGGAGGTGATAAAAAAGCAAAGAAGTATTTTATTCCATTCTCCGACGCTTCACCTTCAGGCAATGCTCGCCCATGGTTTAGTCCCGCGTGTGCCAGTGCAGAAGCACAAAAACATGCGGCGTACCTTGCCTGGGTAGATGCACGAAACAGCAAAGCCTTGGATGTTCGGTCGAAGAAGAAAGCCTACAATAAGGCCGCCAAGTCCAGCAAAAAGGTGATACGAAAGGCTCGTTTTGATCGGATCGGCCGAATGGGATCTAAGCTGGCCGCGTACCCCGCGGGAAGTAAAGCTTTCTGGTCTTTGGCCAAATCGGTGGAAGCGAACTTCAGCCGTCCTTCACTCCTTCCACTACTGAAACCGGATGGTTCCCTAGATCACTCTGCTATTGAAAAAGCAAACTTATTTGCAACTCAATTTGCTGAAGCATCATGTCTCGACACCACTGGCAAATCTTCACCTAGCCTTCCCCGATGTGAAGTGTCTATGCACGAAATTCACATCCAGCAAAAAGAAGTGCTCATAACGCTACGTAGTCTTGACGTGAATAAAGCTAGTGGACCGGACGGAATATCAGCAGTAGTGTTAAAAACTTGTGCCCCTGAGTTGTCTCCTATACTGACAAGACTTTTTCGCCTGTCTCTGAAAACTGGTCTAGTCCCCAAGTCATGGAAGCTAGCTAATGTGCAGCCTGTGCCCAAAAAAGGTAGCCGTGCCGACCCATCAAACTACCGCCCTATCTTGGTCACCTTCTTACTCTGTAAATGTATGGAGCGTGTGCTGAATAGGTTTCCTATTCAGTACACGCTCCATACCTTGAAGACAAGGACCTGCTCAGTGACCGTCAATATGGGTTTCGCCAGAAACGGTCTACTGGGGACCTTCTAGTATATTCCACATACATCTGGAGTGAAGCCATCGAGAGGTATGGTGAAGCACTGGCTGTTTCACTAGATATCTCGAAAGCTTTTGACAGGGTTTGGCACGCCAGCCTTATTGTCAAGCTTCCTTCATACGGACTTCCAGCTCAGCTCTGCTCTTGGCTTGCAGACTTTTTGAGGGAACGATCCATTCGGGTAGTCATTGATGGCCGCTCGTCTGATCAATTGCCTATAAACACCGGGGTACCTCAGGGGTCAGTACTCTCTGCTACACTGTTTCTGTTGCTCATGCAATGATCTCAATGATCTGCTCATGCCCGGTATCATTGGGTACGCAGACGACAGTACAGTTGTGGAGAGGTACACTTCTAATGCTCGAGCCAGCAGGGCTGAAATTCAGGAGCAGAGAGATGAGATGCTTCAGCGTTTGAATTTGACACTCAAGGCCGCCTCTGACTGGGGTGATGCCAATCTCGTCAAATTCAATGCTTCGAAAACGCAAGCATGTCTCTTCTCGGCGAAAAAGAGTCAGTTCCTCCAAGTTCTCATTTTCCGAGATGTACCGGTAGCCGTAAAAGGTCACCTCGAGCTTCTAGGGGTTTCGCTCACACCTACTCAACTTTAGCTCATACTTCGAGTCTAAGGCTAAAGCAGTTGCCATGAAGCTGGGCATCCTTAACAAGGTCAGGAGATACTTCACACCAGGACAGCTTCTTAGTCTATACAAAGCACAAGTCCGGTCTGGTATGGAGTACTGCTGCCACCTTTGGGATGGTTCGGCCAAATACCAGCTCGCTATCTTAGACTCGATAGAACGTAGGACTTTTAAGCTTAAAGGTGAGCAATATATGGCGGAGGCTAAGACCCAAAGTCTCGAACACCGCCGTAAAGTTGCAAGCCTATCGATGTTTTACAGAATACATTTCGGGGAATGTGCCCAGGAACTGTACGATCTGATTCCGCCATCTCCTTTCCATCAAAGGACAAGCAGGCGCACGGCTCAGTACCATCCGTACCTAGTTGATATACCACCCATTCGCACACACAGTTTTGGTTCTACGTCTTGATGCGTACAGCTAAGGTATGGAACGCTTTGCCGTCGTCTGTTTTTCCTAAAGAATACAATCTGGGCCTCTTTAAGATAAGAGTGAATAGGTTTCTTCATCTAAGACCACATCATCATCACCATCAGGTGAGATTGTGGTCAAACGAAGATTTATTTAGTTTTAAAAACAAAAAATCATCCACAGCCCGACTTCATCCACTGCTGGGTATAGGCCTCCCCAAGTTTGTGCCATCCGACACGATCCTGCGCTAGTCTTGTAACGTGTACAATTTTATGACACGCTACATTTTTAATTTAACATAACGCTACACTAATAAAACACTACATACCACGACATCTAGCGACATGGCGGCGTACTAACTGCACAAACACTAGATTCCTCGTTTTTCAATACTCTGAAATCCAAGCGTGTTCTCATCATAGTTCGCCATGTTTACGGCAGATGGCGTTGTACGTATCTCAAAGCAATTGACTACATATTTTTATTGATCGATAATCAATTTTAATTATTAGAAACATTCTTATAAACTTAAATTAAATAATCCCTTGCTTCTTAGAATCATAATAAAATAAAAATCTTAAATAATAGTAAGACCGCATTCAATCATTGTCTTTGACTGATGCAAAATAATGCAAACAATATTTTTTGAGTGACGCTGGATGTGTCAAATTTTCTTTTATGGCCGCACCAAAAGATTACATCAGATTTGTTCTAGAACTCTCTCGGAAGAATCGGTTTTTTTCTAATTATTAAAAGACGGTGGAAGTTCTCGGGTATATTAGGCAGATTCTGCTGTCCTCGCTCTCTTTTCCACGCCTGGACACATCAGTGTGAACTTCTAATCTACGCCCTACAGAAATAATTCTCTGGACAGTGTATCTCTGTTACTTTTATTGTGAATTCGTGCTACAGACTTCCAAGTCGGGAAGTCGCTTACGGTCTTCGCTCCTGGTCTTTCTTCCTCCGTATCTACACCTGACGCCCGTCGAACCTATCATCTGAGCCATCGAGAAGCGTGGTTGTTCTTCAGCCACCCTGCTGGCTGCTTTGACGCATACCGGGACCACGCCTTCCCACGAAGCCTGCCGCCACGAGGTCGTTCGCCTACCAACCTGCTAGCTGCCTTGACGCACGCCGGGACCACGCCTTCCCACGAAGCCTACCGCCGCAGCTTAAGCCCGTTTCCTCTATCCGAGCAGACGCCAGGAACGGTCGACGAAAATAACACGAGGTGTATCTATTCCATTATTTTTTTTATCTGGGTTAAACCCAAGAAACATTTCTTTCTTTTCTGACGCTCTCGTCAAATAGCGCCCACTTTATCATATTAATTAAATCTATTGTACTAGGTGTGCTCAAAATTCTGTAATTGCTGCACTATAGGCCATAAGCCTTAAGATTCTGTGCTCTTCAAGCCAACTTCTGTTCGTACCACCCTCATTGTAGCATATCAAAATTGTTAATCTAAATCTAAGTGTGTACATCGGTAGACTAAGTTATTTTATTATCAACCTCTGTTGATCGTGCCACAAGTATAAGGAATTGAACGTATCGTATCTACTAGCTCTACCGACTTCTCTTATTTGACTATTATATGTATTGAAACACATACATGGTTTTATTTCTATCTCTTTATTGATTATCTTTATCTCTTTATTGATTAAAATTGTTACAGTCTCATCCATTGACGGCCCGCGACTCTAACGATGTCGTCCACCCATCTCGCTGCCGGACGTCCAATCCTTCTACAGTC